>CM077150.1:275552335-275879392 GCA_039583875.1 Platanthera guangdongensis
CGAGGATTCCTTGCGCGACCCGCTCACTCGTCTGCCGGCTCGCCGCCTGAAATGGGCGGAGCGAGCCAGCCCTATCTGCCCTCACCGCTCAACCTCTCATGGCGGGACCCGCTCGCCGGACACGGGGTTGTACACTTAATATATGCACGGGGACCGTTCGTCTGTTTGGTGATCTTGTTAGTATGCAAACCGCAATCAGATTACCATTTTATTATTATTATTAAGAATAATTATCAAAACTTCTTTAGCTCGGGTGGCTGAACCGTTGAGGCGCTGAAGTAGATTAAGGTTAAATACTTATTCGGGTCGGTTCTCGGGTACCCGATCGTTGGAACCGAGAACCGATCCGAACCGCCGGTTCTCGTATTCCCTGGATCCAGACTCGAACCGATCAACACAGGAACCGACCCGAACCGACCAATTCGGTTCGGTTCTCGGTTCTTCGGTTCCTTTTGCACAAGCCTAGTATTTTCGAGGTGATGACATTAAATCAATCAAATTTATTAAAGTCAAAATTAATATTTTTAGCTCAAAACGTATATTGTTTTACAAAATAAAAATTGTAATATTTATGTATATTTTTTACGGTCATTTTGAATACTCATATGTATATGTTGTGAGCGAAACCCGCTTTGATGGAGCGGGCGAAATCCGTCGTCGCGGGTCGGTTACTGTCGCCCATGACCATAAGGGCGGCGTCCCATGTCAGTCACTCCTGTTCATTTATAATTAATTTGAATTATCGCACCGTGGCCAACGCGATACCAAACGGGGCCTTTGGGCCGGAAATTGGCCGGTCTCATCGTCTCCAACTCTTGCTCGCTCGCATAGCGGCATCGCCTCGCTTGGCCGAAGCTATTGGAATTGAGAAGGTATCGGGAAAATGTGGGGCGTCACTCGACAGGCGTTTCGGCGGCTAGCAAAGTCTGCCGCCGGCGCACCCGTAGATCGGCGGCCTATCGTGAATCATTGGACGAGCCAGGTGCCATACCTATTTTTCAGTAGCCCTGAATAGTTTTGTTTAGTTTATGCTCTTATTTACTCCGCTTCCTTCCATAGCTAAGGCGATACTTCTTTCGCATATATTGATGGTAGAATCACAGCATTAGGGTTTTGGATTTATGTTCGTCTTCAGCCGATGTACAAGGAATGCGATGAGCCGATCATCTTTTGTTATGAAATATTTCATTTACTGGTCTGCAAATGATCGTCGCAGTTTATGTTTGGCTTAATTTGAACAATGGAACCAATCCATTTTGTTCGTGTTAGGGCATTGAGTAATGAGATGAGTCGACTGTTCTTGTTGGGAATCCATATCTCCTTCCTTTTAGGCCCTGGGATTAGGGAAGGCACATGCATTCAAAAATTGAAGGTAATTAGAAGTGTGTAAGTGGTATCAGAGCCTCTTTTAGGCCGTGGACTTTGTTTGCTATGGGAGAACACAAAACCTGCAAACAGGATTGCGTAAGGAAGTGGAGAATATAATGGTGGCACTCTTGAAGATGAATCACAAGCAATCAACAACCATGGAGAGGTTGTACAATATTATCACAATATTGGCCATTGATTGTGAGAGTGTGAATGTTCCACACACAATCCCAACATTGCATCTATAAGAGCACAATGCAAGTCACTCTCTGCCAATCAGGTGTGTTAGACTGGACTTTGTCCATTTTCTGGTGATGCACAATTGACGAGATGAAGGTGAAATTTGCTTCTGCCAATCTAGAGGTAAGGATCTAGCATGGTTCCAAATTCCATGTCAAGAATTTTAAGAATAGAGCTGTTGTGGAAGGAATTTCAATGGCCATTTGTGAAAGGTTTGGGTCTCCCTGTTTGTGAACCCCAAGAGTGACCTCGAACGATTGCGCCAGACTTCCGCCGTTCATCAATACATGGATGAGTTTGAAGTATAATTTTCAAAGAATGCGGCACAAACCTATTTCTAACTACTTTCAGAAATGGTAGAATTGCTTGTAAGGATGTTCATGAAGGCTTGTAGATTCAAGAACTCCAAAATTCTCTTGGAGTTAAACTAGCCTTTTGTCATCAAGGAATGCCTAATATCAGCCAAGGCATTGAAAGGATTAGACTGCCTCTGGTAAACAATTCCTATACAACTTCAAGCTGACAATTGTTAATTAAAACCGCCAAGAAGCTGTCACCAAAGGAGGTGGAAGAGAGAAAAGCCAAAAACTTATATTTATGGTGTAAGTGTGTAACGAGAAGTTCATCGGGGGCATAATTGTGGGGCACAAACTTAGCTATGTATTTTAGAAATGGAGAGGGAAAGAAGTGACAATGAAGCCGAGAATTTCTTCGAAGATGCTCCGCTAGAACAAGCTCACCCAATCAAGAACCGTTAATAATTCGTCAATCCTCATTGCATACAATCACGAGAATTTCTTAGATGGCAAATCACTATTCATTTTAATCGGCATCAACAGTACACACAAATTCCCAGATGAAGCAGTTGTAACTAAAATGCAATTTAACCGCCATTCCATCATTCACATTGGCCGTAGCTTATGGCAATAGGCTCCGAAGTAACCATATGTGTGAGAAATTCAAATGTTTAGTACCAACTGACATGTGGTACTACCTCTAAGAGGTTATGATGTAGTTTTAGGAATACAATGGTTAGTCCCCTTAGGTACATTACAATGAGACTTCATAAATTTAAAATTGGAGTTCATGTCACGTACTAAGAAAATTTCGTCGCGGTATAGGAGGACTATGGGCAATGAGATTATCAACAAGTGATAGATGAGTAAACCCACATGGCGTCACCTAATCAGAGGTAACAATCTATATCACAGTCTGAATTCAAATTTTTTATTAGGACAACAATAAAATAGCTCAAGCTAAGTAATTAGCATTACTGGAAGAATACAAAGATTTACTTGAAATACCAACCGAGTTGCCCCCTCTCGGGCCCAATGACCATCATATACACTTGAAGGACCCCACACAGTATATGTTGAAGCCGAGAAATTTCTTACTTCAAATATTCGAATCTATGTGCAGCCTGAGGCTACTGACTCAGCGGTTCGGCTCGTCCGACCATGGAGATAAAGCAAGAGAGAGAGAGAGTAAACTAAAGAACCCCAGGTGCCACAGCCGTGAGGTCCCACTACGTACCCGAAAGCTTAGAAGAGCTTCCTTTGCACAACCAAAAATGACTGAGCTAAGTACGAGAAAGACACCATCTAGTGAGTAGCTAGTCTCAGGGGAGAGTAAACGGGGCGAAATAGCTAGATTTCAAGTGTCATTCCTGGTACCCCTGGTGTTGAAAGCGAAATTCGGCTTTATGGAGTTCGAACCCTTGGGGAAGGGTGAGACCGCACACTTACTTCTGCCTAGCGAGCTTGAACGACCAAAGACTTAGAACCAGAACCGATCCAAGGCTCTAACACAGAGGTCCCACCACACACCCGGAAGATCTTAGAGCGCTTCCCCTCCTTAGCCTGTGTCGAGCTAAGGGCACCTCAGAAAGCACTAGAAGATCAGAGAGTAAGAAGGTTGGAATGCTTGAAAGCTTGCCTTCTAAGGTACTCCTTTGAGTCTATTTGTAGTTTTTAAAGCTTGACCTGCAAATAACGCAACTCCGCTGTTCTGAAGAGCTAAATGCAGACCTAAGTGGTCTGTCAACGGCCAAACTTCGATGTTCTGAAGAGCTAAATGCAGACCTAATCACCTTTTAACAGACCAAATTAGATTAACAACATGATACCTGCACTCCACTCATGGGGGGAAATCGGGACCAGCCCGCCACTAGCCCGAGCGGACGCGGCTTGGCTCTCGCAGCTCGCCTGCCCCTCGCGCAGAGGCGGTCCGACGCTTATAGGCTCGCTGGCTCGCGCGAGAGCCGGGTGGTCGCTTAGGCGAGTGCGGGCTGGCTGCGCTGGCTCGCGCGGCTCGCTCACCCTGCCTGGCAGAAGCGAGCGCGGGCTGGCTGCGCTGGCTGCTCGCCCTGCTTGGCGGCAGCAGCCTGCTCTCAAAAAGGCCAGAAAAAACTAAGAAGAAATCTGGCTAAGTTTAGGAAGCGTCGAGAGGGCGAGCTTCACTCAGCGCCATAGAAGATGGCGTCGAGAGGGCGAGCTTCACTCAGCGCCATAGAAGATGGCGTCGAGAGGGCGAGCTTCACTCAGCGCCATAGAAGATGGCGTCGAGAGGGCGAGCTTCACTCAGCGCCATAGAAGATGGCGCCGAGAGGGTGAGCTTCACTCAGCGCCATAGAAGATAGCGTCGAGAGGGCGAGCTTCACTCAGCGCCATGAAGGTGAAATTTGCTTCTGCCAATCGAGAGGTAAGGATCTAGCATGGTTCCAAATTCCATGTCAAGAATTCTAAGAATAGAGCTGTTGTGGAAGGAATTTCAATGGCCATTTGTGAAAGGTTTGGGTCTCCCTGTTTGTGGACCCCAAGAGTGACCTCGAACAATTGCGCCAGACTTCCGCCGTTCATCAATACATGGATGAGTTTGAAGTATAATTTTCAAAGAATGTGGCACAAACCTATTTCTAACTACTTTTAGAAATGGTAGAATTGCTTGTAAGGATGTTCATGAAGGCTTGTAGATTCACAAACCTATTCCTCCCCTCACTTTGGAGGTTTCGAGCCCACTTGCGCATGCTCTCACAGAGCCCCGTCAGGGAGATCCTCAAGTTACTACGACGATTATTCTCGATCGCAACACTCCACTTCCAAGAGTGACCTCGAACAATTGCGCCAGACTTCCGCCAAGAGCTGTTGTGGAAGGAATTTCAATGGCCATTTGTGAAAGGTTTGGGTCTCCCTGTTTGTGGACCCCAAGAGTGACCTCGAACAATTGCGCCAGACTTCCGCCGTTCATCAATACATGGATGAGTTTGAAGTATAATTTTCAAAGAATGTGGCACAAACCTATTTCTAACTATTAGAAATGGTAGAATTGCTTGTAAGGATGTTCATGAAGGCTTGTAGATTCACAAACCTATTCCTCCCCTCACTTTGGAGGTTTCGAGTCCACTTGCGTATGCTCTCACAGAGCCCCGTCAGGGAGATCTCAAGTTACTACAACGATTATTCTCGATCGCAACACTCCACTTCCAGAGATCGTGTTGACCCACCGACATGACCCTACTATGCTAGAGACGATCAATATGATGATTGTCGTCGTTCCTATCCGTACGCGCAAGCGGATCGTGTTGATCCTTCAACACGACTCGGTTACCTTAGGGATGATTATTATGAGGAACGTCGTTTCGAGAGAAATCTTGAGAGTCAATTTCGTACCGCTGCCCCTTCCTTTGACGACTCATCGAGTCCTGAGTCTTTCAGTTATTGGCTCGTGACTATGAAGTATTATCTTGATCATTTTGCGGTATTCGATGAGCGTCGCGTCAAGTTTGTGAAACTTAGACTTTTAGATCAGACGAGAGCATATTGGTCTAGCGTTGAGAGGACCCGCGAGCGAGACCATCTACATCGCATCACCAGTTGTGCGACATGAAGTGTACATTGTGTCAGAGGTATCTGCCTTCGTCGTATCAGAGTCGCTTGTTCAGCCAATTATTTTCCCTTCAACAAGGATCCATGTCTGTCACTGAGTATAAAGACCATTTTGATGAGTAAATGGTGAGGAGTGATATCCGTTAGAACCCAACCATGGTCATTGCCCGATTTCGGTCTGCACTTCGGTCTGACATACGTACTAAGGTAGTTTATCATAGCTCGAAGTCCCTCGAACATACATATCAGCTCGCCCTTCGTTATGAACAATCTTTGAGATCCACAAGAGCTGGTCGAATGGATTCTCACCATGATCTTTGCAGTACGAGTCTCTCCCATACCGAGGTCATCATGATACCAACCACTGTCCTGTCAGCCACGACATAAGAAATGCCTGATGTGGATTACTCTCACCCCAATGAAGTGCTTAACCCAGTGAGTGACCTATCTCTTGCCTGGTGTGGGAGAGTGAGCCTGAGCGACTTATTGAGTCTGCAGTATTGTGCCCCTTGCCCACACCTCTTCTTCTGTCAAGCATCGAGTTAGTTAGTACCCCAACCACAGACCTCATTCTCGACACCACTCCCACATACCTATTTTTGAGTGTAGGTCTATGTCGCTCTTCCATTATCATTGCCCTAAGTCATATCATAACCGAGATCCCCGAGCCTGGTGTTGATCTCATAGTGGCTATGTCACCCATTCACGGGGACACTACCCTTAACGATAGTACTCACATGGAGGATCATGACCCTTGTGACGAGTTCTATGACGACCCCCCTGTTGAACCTCCTGATGATCCGCCACATCCTTGTGAGGATAAGATTCAGGTGATCCACTCATGTATGAGTATCAATTTATGGATGCCTCTTCCATTATCGCCCATGACCGCGCCCCAGAGGATGGATATTGTGTGGAGCATCCAATATTTGGGGAACCACCTGCTGACACATCGCACTCTCGATGAGTTTTGGGATGCACCAACTGCTGACCCACCATACAAGTTCTTTATTTTCGGGGATAGTCACCACGCTATATATGTAACGACCCAAAACGTGAAATGCCTAAACGATAATAAAATTCAATAATAAATTTCCCCTATGATGAAAATGAAATAATCAGTGTCGACTCGGCGTCGCTTTGAAAGTTTGAGATATTTTGCGGCACTTGAGTCGTCTTGAGGGTATGTTGATGTTACTACTTTTCTATACTTGGACATTTAGTGATGTGGATGTAATTGTGTTATTTTCATTGGCAATTGGGAAGTGGTTGTACAGGATAAGTGGGTCGGCTAAGTATTTTGGAAATATGAGGTCATTAGCTTAAGCCTTATTATCTGAGGCGGTGGAGTTGGTAAGCGGTGCTATCATTACATGTCCCCGAGCCCTGCTTCGTTCCAATCCACATTATTTTTATGCTCACCATCTGGAGTGGAAACAGGCGGACTTGGCCCTAGGGCTTGCTCGACTGTCTTTTCCCTTTACTCGACCGCCGTTATTCCCCCTCAATACTTTCCGGTAACCGGCGGGATCTTCCTTCCTGCTCCTGGAGTCAAAGCTTGGCAAGGTTTTGCGTGAGCTATAATTGTTCGGCTAGTTCTCACATCGCGAAATGGTACCCAGATTTCATTTAACGCCACGATACTGCGACGGATGCTTCTTCTCAAAATAGGCACGATGATGACACGAAATGCTATAAAAAGAAGAATAACTGATGGTGAGAGCTACCTGTTTAAGTTTATGCATTATTGTCCTTCTTTTTCATGCACCATTCTTATTAGTATTGCAATCTCATGATTACTCGTACTTGTACATCACTGATAAAGATTACTCGCATATGTATGGCCTTGTATCAAGGCAAACAGACGATTAGATTCTGAGGGGATTAAGAAACGCATAGAACCTAAGGATATTAACAAATTGCATACAGCTAACATCAATAAGAAAATGCATCGATGCATAATAATGATAAGAGTATAACTGCACGTGAATGCGCATATAAAATACTGATGATTTGCCAAACCAGTCGAGCCGAAAGGCATAAACGCGTGTTGTACGTACTGGTTTTGGATACTGATGACCCGGAAGGGTCGGGCCCAAGGACTGAAATATTGAAATACAGATACTGATATGTTGACAGTTACCCTTAACATTACCTAATGTAAAAGATAACAGAAGAACGTACGGTTAGACAGTCATACTGATACATTGCTAAGGAACATGCAAACTGATATGGTTGTTTCGTTATGTTATTGTCATGATTACATTGTCACATAGTTCTTGTACTGATACTGGTATACTTTACATACTTGCACTGACACTGGTACTTAGCTTTCTTTATTATATAGATATAAGTATATTGATACTGAAGATTAATGTTCTATCATGGTTCGTAATGTTTTATGAGTACTGACATTACAGATATATTATTGCTATACAGTTTCATTCGTGGTACAGAAACAGTTATGTGTATTACTTTGTGCTCACTAGCCTTACTTCATCCTGCGATAAATGAATTGAAAGTAGCTTAGATACAGAATTAAGTGGGGTCTAAAATGGGGGCCTCACAATTTGGTATCAGAGCCAGGTTTTCAAGAAGTTCGGTTGCAGTGAGTACTGATTAATGACACATGATAGAACATTAAGAGGATCGCACATTGAAGTCTAGGTTTTGGAATCAATCCAAATCGAATTAAGACAAAGAGTGTAAAAAGGACTTTGCGACGGATGTTATATTTCGACAGAGTAGGAATAATAAGTAATTGAATTTTTCATGAACATAGGAAGAACTATATGCAAGGGAATTGAGAATTCCATTTATAATGGGTGAGCACGTAATGAAAGGTGCGCAAATTGTCATGATAAATATCGAATATGGAAAATGATGCAAAGAATCGTAATGAAATATGAGTTCGACCTTGAACAGAGAATATTGTTTTTTTTGATTACAAAAGTTAAAATGTGAACATTGTGAGTTGACATAAGAAGGTTCAAAGGACAAAATTTCACAAGTATACAATATTGAGTGTGAAAACCCAAATTGAAGCAAAGAACGCGATCAGTTGATGTATGATGGCTATGAGTCAGCAAGATACATATATGAGGGCTCATATTGTCCATTCGTTAATATAATGTTGATGATGAAATTTTGATGTAATACAATTGATACTGCTTAACTAACGTGTTCATTTTATGGGGAAAGGAAGGCTGATCGAACATTAACAAGAGTGATTTTGAAAACAAATTTACAGATTTCATTCGCAGATTGATGTGATATACGAATACAGAGCAACGCCTAACAAGTTAGGTAAAATCGAAACCAAGAAAAATGAGCGAAGGTTATATATTATTTCTGTGTATCGAAGCTGACATGCAACATAATGAAAATAACTATAATGCGATGTGTGATGACGATAAATTTGAATTGAGAAATAAAATGTGATAGCCTAAGATGGGCATAATGAAATTTAATGTCATGGATATAGAAATTCTTCACTTACACTCAAGGTATTGTATATGTAAGCCTAGGCAAGACATATGACGATAAGCTAACTTAACACGCTATGCATAACATATGATCATGTTTTGCGTAAAGAGTTTTTCAAATTGAATGTGATAAGAAGACGACATTGAAAACATACCGTTAAATAAACGAAAGTATATGAGGCAAGTTAAGTGTATGAAAGATACAAATGAATTGCAACAACACGTGTTGTTAACAACGATGTTACAAATAAAACAAATTTTGTAAAAGTTTTAGGTTAAACACAACTTTGATAAATGGGTCCTAAAGGTGACCTCGAAAATGACGCATAAAAAAAATTGATTCATAGGTAAATAATTCGTTCAATTAATGACCAAATCAAATTGACCCACTGTACATTGATATAATATCATATTTTTGAGGACAAAAATCTTATAAGGGGTGAAGAAGTTGTAACGACCCAAAACGTGAAATGCCTAAACGATAATAAAATTCAATAATAAATTTCCCCTATGATGAAAATGAAATAATCAGTGTCGACTCGGCGTCGCTTTGAAAGTTTGAGATATTTTGCGGCACTTGAGTCGTCTTGAGGGTATGTTGATGTTGCTACTTTTCTATACTTGGACATTTAGTGATGTGGATGTAATTGTGTTATTTTCATTGGCAATTGGGAAGTGGTTGTACAGGATAAGTGGGTCGGCTAAGTATTTTGGAAATATGAGGTCATTAGCTTAAGCCTTATTATCTGAGGCGGTGGAGTTGGTAAGCGGTGCTATCATTACATGTCCCCGAGCCCTGCTTCGTTCTCATCCACATTATTTTTATGCTCACCATCTGGAGTGGAAACAGGCGGACTTGGCCCTAGGGCTTGCTCGACTGTCTTTTCCCTTTACTCGACCGCCGTTATTCCCCCTCAATACTTTCCGGTAACCGGCGGGATCTTCCTTCCTGCTCCTGGAATCAAAGCTTGGCAAGGTTTTGCGTGAGCTATAATTGTTCGGCTAGTTCTCACATCGCGAAATGGTACCCAGATTTCATTTAACGCCACGATACCGCGACGGATGGCTTCTCAAAATAGGCACGATGATGACACGAAATGCTATAAAAAGAAGAATAACTGATGGTGAGAGCTACCTGTTTAAGTTTATGCATTATTGTCCTTCTTTTTCATGCACCATTCTTATTAGTATTGCAATCTCATGATTACTCGTACTTGTACATCACTGATAAAGATTAATCGCATATGTATGGCCTTGTATCAAGGCAAACAGACGATTAGATTCTGAGGGGATTAAGAAACGCATAGAACCTAAGGATATTAACAAATTGCATACAGCTAACATCAATAAGAAAATGCATCGATGCATAGTAATGATAAGGGTATAACTGCACGTGAATGCGCATATAAAATACTGATGATTTGCCAAACCAGTCGAGACGAAAGGCATAAACGCGTGTTGTACGTACTGGTTTTGGATACTGATGACCCGGAAGGGTCGGGCCCAAAGACTGAAATATTGAAATACAGATACTGATATGTTGACAGTTACCCTTAACATTACCTAATGTAAAAGATAACAGAAGAGCGTACGGTTAGACAGTCATACTGATACATTGCTAAGGAACATGCAAACTGATATGGTTGTTTCGTTATGTTATTGTCATGATTACATTGTCACATAGTTCTTGTACTGATACTGGTATACTTTACATACTTGCACTGACACTGGTACTTAGCTTTCTTTATTATATAGATATAAGTATATTGCTACTGAAGATTAATATTCTATCATGGTTCGTAATGTTTTATGAGTACTGACATTACAAATATATTATTGTTATACAGTTTCATTCGTGGTACAGAAACAGTTATGTGTATTATTTTGTGCTCACTAGCCTTACTTCATCCTGGGATAAATGAATTGAAAGTAGCTTAGATACAAAATTAAGTGGGGTCTAAAATGGGGGCCTCACAATATAGGCACGTCTCCTAGTCGGTGTACACGATCTTCACCCGGGTGGTCGTCTCATTCGCAATGATTTTTCGTACACACCTCCTGGTGAGCCCCCTGATGTGTTACGTTCCCTGAAAGACATTTGGCTCGTTACGAGCTCGTATTTGAGTATAGATTTCTCACACGGTCATTTGAACACTCATCATACACGAGATGAGTTTTTCTACACTCCACCGAGAGAGTCCCCTGATAGGTCACCATATTTTAGAGACGTCCCGGTCATTAGATTTTCCCATAGCAGGCATGTAATGTCTGTCACGTTTCATTTACATCATTTGCATGAGCTTGTTGAGTCGTTTTTTCATCATTTGTATGAGTCTGTTGTATTGTATGTTTATTGTTTGCATGTGTGTCATGAGTCAGTCCGACGAATAATCCATATTGGTAATAAATCTTGTAAATCACATGCGGATGTTCATTGAAAAGTGCAGATACTTCATGAAGGAGAGCAGGTGATGGTGAGAATCTGCGTTGTGAGGATTCGTGTCAGGCTTGCTAAAAGTTTGAGCGTTCTGCCAATGAGTCCCTACTCAGTCCTGAGACGCCTCAGGACAAATGCTTATGATCTGGACATCCCCGTGAGCATGGGTACCCATACCGTGTTCAATGTCGAGGACTTGACGCCATACTTTGCACCTCACGAGTATTTGGGCCCACATCTTGGCGGCCCTCCCGAGCCTTTACCATCATTTTTACCACCCACCACCCAGTTTTTCCCCGAGCCATCGCCACCACATTCATTGCCCCGCGCTCAACCCATCCCTGACCCCCACTTACCCGGGATCCTGTCCCCAACAACTTCACTATTGGCACCTCGGTTCCCACCGGATCCTTCTACTAGTGTGTTAAGAGATGAGCTTATCATTAAGATCATTACGCGTGAGTCTGCCCCCTTTACAGACAGTTTTGTGTGCCACTACCTGGTTTGCTGGAATGGACGACTCTTCACCGACGACACTTGGATGCTATCAGCGGAGCTTGATCGACTCGCCCCGAGACTTCGACTTCAGTACGACCGTCTCCATTCATCGGAGATGAAAGCTTTCAGTCTGGAGGAGTTGGTTGGCGAGGACACTTTTCGAACGACGATACTTGGACGACCTCTGGTGAACCTCTTCGAGCTTTACCTGACATACAACGAGAGAATTCCCATCCCTATTCATTGGGAGATGAATTCTTTCAGGCCGGGAGAGTGATGCGGAGCAGAGACGAGTACGTGAAGTGGATGACGAGTTTTGGGCACATTCAGGGCTGATTTGGTGACTTACCATATATGACATGCCTGGATCGACGATCCAACTCCGTGGATGCATTCGGATTCGCACTGCGAATCAATTTCATACATAACTTTGTATTTTCGGGTTTTATTTCATGTAGTTTTGGCCCCGAGACCAACGGTCAATCGTGGCCTTTGATTCCGGGTGCCTTAATTTCAGATTATTATATATATGATGTTAGGGCAGCCGTCTTCTTCATTACTGAATGATTGAAGAAGAAATCCCTTCATTCCGGTGATCTCCTCCGCGGTGCCGACTCCATGAAACCCCTTGGTGACGACTCTTTGGGTAAGGTCTTTGTATTTTGTATTTTTCCTCTTCCACCCTCCACCATTCCTTTTTTTTGCTTTCCAGTCTGTGCAAACATCAATCCCATCAGTTCTCCCCATTTTCTAGCCTCCACCACATCAGACCGCCACCCCCTTTGTTACCCAAATCCTGCCGACAGTCCTTTTTCCCTCCCATCCAGTCCACAACCGGCCTCCCGCCTCCTCCCAGGTCCATTCCGCCTCCCATCATTCTTCTTATCTTTCCAAAACAGGTAGCCCCCAGTGTACCCCCGGACAACAACAACCACATCCAGATCCCCTCCCACCGATCACCTCCCATCCACCCCACCGCCAGGCCGCCGCCCCTAGCCACTCCATAGCCGGCCGCTGCCTTTAACCCCTCCCACAAGAACTTCCAACCACCCCTAAACAGCCACCAAGTCGTTTTCCCCCCAAAATCAGTCCAAATCTGGACTTTTCAGCCAGATCCAGTCACTTCCCTCCCCGATACAACCCTCCTAATCACCATCCAGCCTTCCCCTTACCCGTTCCGGCCCACCCACTACCGGAATCCCTCTTTTAGCCCTCCAACGTTTAGATCTACTATTATTACAGCAATCCTAATATTCGTATTGTGTTTTTGTATTGGTATTCAGTTGTAAAACATTGTTATGGTTTAGATTATTACATGTTTGCTTGGGTGTTCAATTCATTATAGTTATTTGTGGCTGGATTAATCTCTAACTGCAGGAAAGACCGATTCGCCGCGCGCTCTAGCTTTGACCTTCTACGCGGAGGAAAACCTAAGCTTATCTCGCTTAAATAAATTATCTTTGCCTTGCTTTGAATATTTTACGTGAGATGATATTATTTATTATTCAATTATGATTTTATCCGTCAGGCTTTGCATAGTATGTAGGGTTAGGTCACCGTTTATCCGCCGCCTATAGATTTGCCCTACGTTAAGTCAATATGTACCTTTGAAAAATGTCAAATCAACTACTAGTGGTACATTATCTCTTATGCGGGGAGTTTTAGCGGATCCACAAAAATCAAGAGCATGCTAGATTGGCCAACGCAAACACTCTCAAAACAATTAAAAGGTTTTTTTGGGCTTAACTGTTTATTATATAAGATTCATTAAGGGCTATGAGAGTGTGGCAAAATCCCTAACTTATTTGATAAAGAATCAATTCCACTAGGATGAGACAACCATTGTGGCTTTTAATTCCTTAAAACAGGAAGCGTGTTTTCTTGTTTTAGCTCTCCCCAAATTTCCGAACTTTTTTGTGCTAGAGACGGTGTTGTGCTTCTTCAAGAGAAAGATAAAATGAATACCACAAGGTTGCATGCTCCATGTTGAATATGATCTTTGGAGGCTCAAGGATAGAATCTCGGTGAGGATATTTTAGCTTAATAATATTGATAGTGAGGGCATATAAGGTCGAATATGAGTTTTGGGGGAAAATAGAAATAAGCCAATGAATGATGGAGTTCTAGCAAATGGCATGTCATGAACTAGAGGAGGCGCCAAACAACCAAAGGCTTTGAAATGGGGCTGCAACAAGGTTGGTTGGTTGGGGAATGAGAAATAATTTTGAATATGAGTTTTTGGGGAAATGGAAAATAAAATAAGGCCGAATATGAGTTTTTGGGGAAAATAAAATAGGCTTTTGATGGAGGTTCAAGTAGATGACATGCAATGAACTAGAGGAGGCACAAAACAACCAAAGGCTTTGGAATGGGGCTACAACATGGTTGGTTGGGGGGATGAGAGGAGTTAGGTATGGGGAGAGGTGATTTCCTCTTCTTCAAGTTCTAATTTCATCCTCTATAACACAATATCTTTCCCCCATTTATAAGTTTGATGTCCTGGGAAAGTAGAAAGATATCTTAGATATTTCATTGACTTTTTGCAAGATCCTTAATTTATTTGATTTCATTCTTACCTAATTATTTAAATTATTTATTAATCTTTTTAAAAAGAATTTATTAACCGTTCATACCAATATGCTAAAGATGCCATATGCTAAATAAAACAACCATACATAAGAATTGCCAAAAATAGTGAAACTACCGAAAATGGAAAACTGCTAAAAGTGAAAATACATGAAAAATGAAAATACGAGAACACATTCCTATTTTCAAGCAAGGTTGTAAATATCAAATGTCGGGAACATGTTGAATTAAGTTTTTAAATGTTGGAGATATTTCAAAATATTGGATTTCTTTATCTTATAAAAAATGTTTTTATGTATATTTAGTATAAATACATGTTTTGAAAGTAAAATAATTATCATAATATGCAAAAAAATAACGAGTCATGTGTATGTTAAATAAATTTGAAGAGTATCCAAACTTTAAGTATTTTTAATAGCACAAATAAATACATTGTAAAATGTACTTATAAATTTATGTTAAAAGCATAAAAATAATCATAAATGTGTTGAGCATGTTAGCATTTTTTGTAATATGAAATAAGAAAAATTTAGTGTGAAATTAGTATACGAAATTTGCAGTAAGAATGACACATTAAAAATGAAATAATAATTCTAATCTATTTAAGCAAGTATAATTTAATACATATATGTGATTTAAACATATGCTGCTAGTTTGCTAACATAACATAAAATAAAATAGTGGTACATATGTTCAAAAGTCGTGTCTGCTAATATATTGGAAAAAATCCAACACGTTGGTCTATATTTTACTAATCACATAATCTTTGTTTTTAGAGAAAATGTTGTTTTTCCTTAAAAATGGGCATGTCGTTAGACATCTCGGACCTGTCGGAGTACATTTAAATAGTGTTGTCGGGAGGATTCATCTAATGCGTCCAATGCAACATAGGTTGCTCCAATTTCTATGGGTTGAATAACCTCGACCTGATCAAAAATTTACAACAATCTTCTACTGAGAGGTCTGCATGTCATCACTGAACCCCTGTTGCACTGATTCACGAGTTGTCTGTGATGCTTTGCCCTCGTCCAGAGACTCTACTAAGTATCTATGGTATGTCCCTTGGCAAGTCCGGTACTCTCTGAGATTTAGAACCTAACTGATCTCCTTTTGCGGAGAGGGGTGTAGATGTTGACTTGTGGTTGAAAATGAAAATCCCTTGTACTTGCAGTAAATATCTCTTTCTTGAAAAAGGCATACACCCAACCTCCCTCTAAAAGATATAAATCCAGAAGATATGTATCAATTATGGTTTTATATTTTTCAAAGGAGACTCGCAAACAATTAACAATATATTTATACAAAGCTTAATACGCTAAATATATGATTGATCTTTAAAAATTACACACTCATATAATGGAAATGAGTAATATTCAAATAAGTGAGGTGTTGAGTAAACAAATTTTACCTATGGAATCATCCAATCTCGTTGTTTCAAACATTTTCTTGTTAAATGCCTCAAAATGGACTAAACCAACCCCCAAATGGACATTCGTCCCCTCAAAAATTCTGTCCAGCAAAGCCTAAAAAATTGGGTAAACCACCCCTTGAAAACTCAACGAAATGTAGCTCAAAATAATGAAACTTGCCTCCACATATTCATAAAAATATAAACGATTTTGTGCCCAAAAATAGTGAAGAAATAGCTGCCGTTTAATCTGGAAAAAAAGGAAGAGGTGACAGTCGTATAGTACGCCAGCAAGCTCACAACACACGCACGACAACAACAGTTCACGATACAAGCTGTAGCAGAGGAAACCCCAAAATCAGCGGCACCTAGCTGTTCATGGTGTAACAGCAAACAGGAACACGAGCGGCGACAGATAAGCAGTCGACGGCGGCAGAGCAGAAGCTCGGCAGCGGTAGTGCAGTTTCTCGGCAACCTAACTCTAAGAAGAAGAAGAAGAAGAAGAGAGGAGATGGGAAATAGTCGGCCAGAGAGAGAAGAAGAAACACTGGAGGAGGAAGCAGCAGTAGCAGGAGCCCTAAGCGACAGCAAGTCGACTGCGGCAAAGCAGAGGCGAAATCGGCACAGTAGCAGCAGTATCGTCGGCACGAAAGCACGACAACGACGGCTCAGGAAGCTCGACCTAACTCCGTCGATTAGAGGCACATAGAAAGAAGGAGATGGAGTAGACCAAGAAGGAGAAGAAGTAGCAGCAGTTAATCGCAGGGCAGCAGTAGGAAGAAGACGACGAGAATCACAAAAACAGAGCAACGTCGAAATGAAAGTGCGGGAGAATCCTTGGCTCGGGATCGATTTATACAGTGAAGTAAGCGGCTAGCAGTAAGGTCACGCCAAACACCGCTCCAAATGTCTCATAACCAAACCCAAATTGCTACCCAGCCAACACCGCAACATATCCAGCACAGGTTCAGCCAACACACACTCCTCCATCATTTAACAAACATCCAACACTAAATATCTAACAGCCCACTGCATCCAGCCCATTTATACAAGCCAGCCCACATATAAATTCAATCAGCCCAACCAATTCACACCCAAAGGCAGCAAGCCCAAATAATTTAAAGGGCAACCCAACCGAAATGGCTATTGGCACTCTCAAAATAAATAAAATATACTAGACGAAAAAAAAGCCAAAAAAAAATAAATCCAATCAAAATAAATCGTAACATGTATGTGCCTTTTTCATCATTGGGGAAATAAATCAAAGTGAGTGCACAAAATATTAGGGTGTCACTTCATCCTCTGTTTGTGACCTCTTTCAATGGGAAATAAGTGACAACAGGTTCTGCAATTGTGGTCAAATTGCGTCAGCAAATACTCCTTATCTGAAGGATGACTTGTCAAATTGCGTCTGCCACCTACATTGTCTCTAATACAATAAAAGAGAAGCTCAACTTGATCCAAACTGTTCTTCCTTAGTGCATGTATCTTTAGCCGCAACACACATCACCTTGAGTTCTTAGTTGCCTCCAATTCTGTTTTGGTTTTATTTTTATTAACATTTTAAAATATGCGGAGTGGAGATCTCTGTGAAGTCAAGATCCGGATCCGTTAAGAACTGACTTATGAGTCTATTTGAGGGGCCATAGTTGCTATTTTCTAAAGATTTGACTTCCTATAAGAGAGACGATGTGTCTAAGCAATGTAACCTTTTCAAACCGTAAGTCACCAAAGGCCCGCAGAACTGTAAGACGTAGGGGGCGCTTTAAGCTGTAGAGTAGATTCACAACACAGTTTCATTCGTTGACATAGTCCAAATATTGGCCAATGGATCAGTTGGGATTTCACAACAAGGACAAAAATTAGAACTTCATTCATTTATGCCTTAATACAAAGACTACGGGTCTATTTATAGGACCCCGGGGCACACCCGTAAATATGAGGGAACATTAAAATATTAAAAGACGTTATCACACGATACGACCCATACTAATAATACCATCACACAACTCGATATAATAAGTATGTTGACGATAACATAATACCATCACACAACTCGATATAATAAGTACGTTGACCGTAACATAATGAAAGACTTATGAGTACTACACCGGGTTGGTTGAAATGGAGAGGCGCGCCAGGGATCTTGTGCAATCGTAAAGTACCATTAAAACTTAAGGGCAAGTTCTACCGTACTACAATTAGAGCAGCGATGCTCTATGGTTCTGAGTGTTGGACAGTGAATTGTGTACATGAGCAAAAAATGGGAGTTGCGGAGATGAGAATGCTTAGGTGGATGTGTGGACACACGAGACTGGATAGAATAAGGAATGAATGTATCAGGGATAAGACATGAGTAGCACCAATTGCAGAGAAGATGCGAGAAGCTCGACTAAGATGGTTTGGACACGTACAAAGGATACCATTAGAGGCACCTGTTAGGCGTTGTGAGAGTCTAGTCGCTAGGCATGTTAAACGGGGGAGAGGTAGACCAATAAAGATTTGGAATGAAATTGTAAGGAAAGACATGATGTACTTAGGCATTAATGAGATTTTGACACAAGATAGGGCACAATGACGACAAAGGATCCATGTAGTTGACCCCAGTATAGTGGGATAAAGGCTTGAGTGTTGTTGTTGTTTAAAATATATGGAGTGTAACACCCGTACCTAGTTTAACAACAATTTAAAAGCATGGTCGACACTTGTGATATGAAGTAAATTAAGCAACATTAGTTAAAAAAATACCTCAAATGTTGTTTCACGGAGCCAATTAGAATGGTAAAGTACAAGAAATCTGATAAACTGAATATCTTAAAAAATGTATGATACATTTGAGTTCATACATAGTTGATGCATCAAACTGAAAATCTTAAATAGTGTCTGATACATTTCAGTTAATACATAGTTGATACATCTAACTTAAATTAAAGACAAACTAAAATGTAGAAATCCTCGAAAACATATCCTAAGCAAATCTCCCAACCCGAGACCCCTGTAAAGAAATGTTCGTAGACAGGGTTGGCCCATTTGGTGAGTAAGAAAACTCTTCCTCTTAGCCATCATAAGAATCCCGGAGAGATCGCTTTTTGCTACACTCCATGAGTATCCATGTGATGGACTTTTTCCTACACTCTAGCTCAACTATCATGGTTGATCCATTTGCCATTGGATTTGCATAAGAATCCCAGAGAGATCGCTTAGAACATACATCAAACAATTGATGGGCATGTATAACTGATGCAATCCGTGTTGCATCTTTTGTTATTATTAATGTACTTGTCTTTTATTCGGTAGCACATGCTTTCACACAATTTTTGTATCGTTGTCTTGCATCGCACATATTATTCGCACTTGTTCGTACGACTTGTTGGCGTGATCGACCAACGAGATCCTGAATGCAAAGTCCGATAATTTAGGAGATAGGTTAACTAGCGCAAGCTTGAAATAATTACTATCGTTTTATAAGTTCTGAATTTATGAGTTAGCTAATTTTATTTTTGGGCTCTGAATTGGGAACGCCTACTGTCAGCCCCCTCTCCCCCCACCCTCCACCATCGTTTTATAAGTTCTAAATTTATGAGTCAGCTAATTTTAATTTTGGGCTCTGGATTGGGAACGCCTACTGTCAACCCCCCTTAAACTCACCCTTTATGCATTTTGAAACTGCTGGCCCATCTTGAAAGTCCATCTAACTCCTCAAAATGAAACTTTTAACCTAATCTATAAGAGCCAGGACCTAACCCTAATGCATCAACTGTTAAAAGGAATTGAACAGAGCGTATCCTGCCTCTCTGTCCTCTTTCTTCCAGCGTCACACCCTGCCGACCTGAATCCTCTCCTGTGAAGCCTCTTTCTCGCCGTCGATGATGCCAGAGTTCCCCTAGGACCTCGACGACCACTATCGCAACTCCAGCCGCCCGAGCCTCTCCACACGCTCACCCTCTTTTGCGCGCGAGCGTCTAGCGTTGTTTCCCTCTCCGATTTCCTGCTCCAGACGCCACTGCCAGCCCCTGTCCAGGCTCTATTGTCGGCCTTGGCTTTTGTTGCTGCCGCTGGTGCTACTCAAGGCACTACTGTTGTTCCCTATCGGGGCTTCCTCACCACTTCGGACTGGAGTTTTGTTTCATGCAACTGTCCCGATTCCAGACCAACACTACTTTGGAGTTTCGAGCCATTGAAGAACTTTTCACTTGCTTGGTATCCTACCAGAAGGCAGACCCGACGCTCCTTTACCCTTTGGTATGCCTCTCCACTTCCCCCGCTTGCAAAACTTAAGTCATTTTTGTGCTCAAACTTAAAAATCAGTTAATTATTAGAGTTTGCCTAAATTATTTTCATCTTTTGATTATTGTCATTTTCATATCTTTGAATGTCCGCCACTTGATTTCTGTACTTGTGGAATTGTGGTTCATAACGTTTCACGTTCGAGTGGTAGCCTTACGTCCGTTTGCATCGCCTAGATCGCCTTGTTCGTTTTAGAATAACCCGTGGAGTTTCTTTGCGTCGCACGAATTTTAAAGAGATCGCAAGGATTATTGCCTTAAAATCTACAACCCCCACTTTAGTCTACATCAATAACATTTATTGTACAATTAACCAATATATGTATGCAATATTAATAAATCATGAGAAAGTATTGTTGTTAATTGTTATGCTAAGAAATTACACACTTAAACATCAAGAGATATGCAACGAGCAATAGAGACAACTGAAATGACTTTCTCACCGAATCAAGAATCTCAAAGAGGGTAGAGCTGAGAAAGGGTTTGATTATTATAAATGAAAGAAGTATAACTAAAAAGAAGATTTTTGATCAAATCGTACAAGGAAAAAAAAACAGGAACAAAAGTCGATCAGAGAAAATGACTGAGTCCATTACAAGAAAATATTAAAAAAAAACAGGAACATAAGATGATCAATGTAATCCCGAAGGCTCTGTCAGGAGAAATAATGAAGGAAAGTTAAAAGATTTCACCTACCTAGGTTTCACACGGCTTGACTTTTAATTGGGCTCCATTTAGTATTTTTTTAGGATAGAAGAATTACATTATAAATGATTTTTAGTTTTTATTTCGGTCTGCAACTAGCCATTTTTGAGCTGCACTTAACATCACTCTAAATTTTAATCTTGTGCCATCACTCATGGTGTTCAATTTTACAGAAATTTGAGAAACAAAGTCTTCCTTTTATCACATCAAAAAGTTTTTGTACATATGAGAGCCAAGCAACTAAAGGTTTGATTCCACCAGAATTATTGAAAGGCAAAACGATTTTGACACCAGATCGTGTTATAGGTATTCTTAATTACCTTTAAGCGGTTAAATTTCCTCAAATACTAATTTTTGGTTTATGGCAATATTTATTATTTAATACCTGGTTTTATTTTCCTTTTATTGAAAAGAAACTTGCAGCTCTCATATACTTTTGTTAGTGCCAGCATAGAGTAATTTGAGGCATTTTATTTTGCTAAGAATATGTTTAAGTTTGCATCATCCTTGCCTGTAAGGACTGGGAAAATCAAGATCTTAATACATTTGAGTTATGATTTAATTTATCATGCTTAATCAAATTAATTAACTTTTAGGACTTTTGCGGGACAATTTGCTAGGCTATCTTGGGCCTGGCAGCTACCCATTGTTCATTATCATCAATAGCCTATCTTGACTATTTTTGATTGGCTTTATGAATCCTCATTTTCCTTTCATTATTTTATAGTTTACCCCCACATTCATCTTAGACATATTATTTATGGCAAACTCAAGTTAGTGATCAACAACTATTTAACAACAGCATTCTTTCCATACAACATTATCAGTATAACTGCGATTGTATAAAATTTACTTCTATGTCTTTATGTTATCCCCTTATCATATAATACTCTCGTGGCACTTCTGCATTATAGCCTCCTAAGTTCCAAATTTAACTCTAGAGGTTATATCATCATCTATGATCTATATATGTATTGACTGAATAATCGATTCAAGGTACTTAAATCTATCACACATAGGTTTCTTTTTTTATTTGTAGTAAGATAACCAATATCATCTTAAAATTGCATATTAATTCAAAACCTCTATCTTTATGCAATATCTTTATTGTTTTGATTTTTCACTTAGTTCAATAGATGTTTCATCTTTCATTTTGCAAAAAAGCATAAACTAAGTAATCTCATTTTGGATATCTTCTATGAACATCTACATAATTGTTACAACAAGTTATGCTGACTCAATGCCAATTCTTAATATAAATTTATTGTGATTGAAAATTCTTTGGTCTTCCATATGGACTTTTAATACTAGTCATTGCTCCACCTACATTTGATGCACATTTCTTCCTTAATGCACACTAAACCAAATCTCATGTTACTTGATCATATGTTTTTCCAAGATTAGTAAAAAACATATGGAAATCTTTTCTTTGCTCTCTATATTTTTCAACTAATCATCTTAGCGCAATTTATCTCGAAAGGATGTCTTTATGGCTTTAAATCAAATTTATTATTCGAAAGTTATGTTTTTCCCAATCCCATGTTTTTTTGACTCTTTCTTATAGCTTCCTTGTTCAACTCATAAATTTAATTTCTTTATAATTAACACAATCTTGAACAAATTGATCAAAAAAGTATATTATGATACAAATTCAAAAAGGATTTTGATAGAAAGGGGTAGCCAATGGTGGTTGTGGTAGCTGAGCAGCGTGCGACGAACGAGAGAGGGGGGCGGAAGGCGTGATACGTGAGCCGCCAGGGGAAGGAGAAGAACGATACAAATTAGGGCAATCCAGAGGAACCGCTGGGTCGGTTTCCTCCCAAACCAAGACTTCCAATTTCTCAAATAAACTAAGCATACAATTAAGTTCACATATTCTCCCATATATAGGGGAGGGACCCACTGGGCCGAACGACCGTACAAATAAGGAATAAAATAGTACTAAATAAAATACGGAAGATAACTCGAGGGAGCCCGCCGATACATGCTAGTCTCATGCCGTCTCTGTACCCCGCGTGTGCCTAGTGTAAACGCGCGCGAAGCACCTTCGACAAGATCCACCCCGTTCGTATCAACTACCCCGAGGTTTTCAACGACCTTGTCCTCAAGGTCAAAATCTGGGAACTGGGCCTTCACTTCCTCTGCCAAGATCCAGGTGGCCTCATCCCTCGTCTGTCCCTTCCACTGAATGAGAACCTGCCTCACGGGTTGGCCTTGGACGTGCTCGGTGTGGGTGCCCAACACCGCCTCGGGCTCGTAGTGTGGGACGTCTTCACTACTCAGGCCTTCAGATAGGGTGGCTTGGAGGGGGTGGCTCTCCAACGCCCACTTGTGACACATGGGGGACTGTCGGGTGGCTCTCCAATGTTCAACTGTCGGAGACATGTCATCAGGTATACTAACCAGATGTAGTATCTAAGTGATACATTGGGTGGGTGGTATTAAATATTTTCCGGGCGTAGTATCCATTTCTATCTGTAGCAAGTCGTGTTGCAAGGACAAGCCCAACATGAGATCAAATGGTCGGACAGAGAGACCAATGGGTTATGGGGAGAGACAAAAATGGGTTATGGGGAGAGAAAATAGAACTTTATTAATCATTAATCTCATTACAATTTACATAGCTATTTATAGAATTACAGATGCAGGTCCAATGATTAAAAAGAATTCAATATGCAACGGTCACATGGAAGGCACAAGAAAACACCAGCTCATTGCAACCAGATATCTCTTAATGTATCCTCTTATGTAGCCCTTTATGTAGCCAGCTAAATGCGATCCTGGTGGTACAGCTGGCTATATCCCATCCCTTCTCGAAAAAGGAGACCCGTGATAACTTTTGGCCTCTATAAAACACTCCCGAGTTCGATGCTGGAGACGAAAACCCTAACTTGGTGGAGAGAGCTGTATTCATGTGGGTTGAAGCTGTCGGTGGTGCCTTTGCAACCAGATATCTCTTAATGTATCCTCTTATGTAGCCCTTTATGTAGCCAGCTAAATGCGATCCTGGTGGTACGGCTGGCTATATCCCATCCCTTCTCAAAAAAGGAGACCCGTGATAACTTTTGGCCTCTATAAAACACTCCCGAGTTCGATCCTGGAGACTGAAACCCTAACTTGGTGGAGAGAGCTGTATTCATGTGGGTTGAAGCTGTCGGCGGTGCCATCACGTCGATCGTGATCGTCAGTGAATTGGTGAAAAGACGGTAAACCACAAAGCCGCCGGGTGAGGGTCGAAGATATGCGCATGGATCTGCGCGGCTGGAATGTCGCAGCTGCAGTGGTGGAGGATGGTACTTGCTGCTGCCACTCCGTAGGTAAGAGACTTTGTCTTCCTTGATGACTGAGAGTTTAGTTGTGGAACGAACTGAAGGATCGGTTTCGATGTTCGGAAGAATTGTAGGGTGTTGTTCTGTATCTGGGTGCGGATCTGATGACTCTGAGATTTTTTATGTCTCTTCTGAAGCTGGAAAAAAATTTCTTATTAGAAATACGATTTCCATGTAAAGTTTGGATGAAATCAGTTTGTGAGTTTGCGTTAACGTCCCTATTTGAATGTATTGTCATAGCTTTTGTTGGAAGCATGTCTCTGTTTCTTGTAGCTCGATCTGTTGTTGCCTTAGGTAGATCTAACATATCCATCAATGAATTGATATTAGGAATGGTATTATGTATAAGAGGGGGATGACATGAGAAGGGTTAAGTTCGAGATCATCTCTGTCCGAAAGCAACTCGGGAATGTCCTGAGATGTGTTTTCGGGAACCATTCTTAAGTCAAAAAGCAAACGATTGTTGTTAGTATTTTTTGTGGGAGTAATTGAGGGGATGACATTACTAGTAGTTGCGAGAACATCCCTAGATTGGCGATTGCCCCTATGTTGTAGTAAGTTGTTTACTGTGTTTGGATCCAGTTGAGACAAATTGGTCCAGGTCGCCTCCTTTGGTAGTAAGCCTTGACATTGTACCAAGGCTTGGTCTTCATTGTCAGTGGTCGAGTGTCGTAAATCTAAAATTGCAATGGGGTGTAATACTGGTTGTCCCTTAGTGTTGTTTGGTGGAAGTGACTGCATGGCTGAATCTACCGAAGCAAAATAATGTTTAAGGAGTGAGACGTGGAATACCGGATGGATCTTACAGTCATCTGGGAAATCCAAATGATAGGCCACTTCACCGATTCGTTCTAAAACTGTGAATGGACCATAATAATGAAGATTGAATCGTTTATATTTTTGTGGGTGCAAGGTTGCCTGGCGATACTGATGGAGGCACGACAAAACTAAATCACCAACACAAAAACCTCCTCTCGCAGTTTGCGATATGCAAACTTTTTCATTTTTGCTTGTGCTTGTTTTAAATTGTGTTGTAATCATAGGAGTAGGGTAGATCTGTGTTGACTGTCAGGAATGATGGATGTGCCTGGCCCGCCGGGTGCAAATGGTACAAAGCACGACGGCGGGCGTCCGAAGACTGCCTCAAATGGTGTCATTCCGGCAGAAGCATTAAAAGTTGTGTACTTGTGTTATAGTGGTATTTGACCCATTTCAACAACTGGGCCCAATGCCTTGGATGCTGAAATGCAAAAATACGTAACTATTGGTTGATGCACCGATTTACGCATTCAGTCTGTCCATCGGGCTGCGAATGGTACGCCGAACTGAAGCATAATTTGGTGCCATTTTGACGAAAAAATGTCAACCAAAACTTAAGAAAATTGAATCGCGGTCGGACACCACCGTCTCTGGTAGACCATGCAGCCTTCCACAATAATCCCAATAAACATGGGCTACCAGAGGAGCCGTAGAGTGGGCCGACAAAGGTGCAAATGTGTGCCTTTTGAAAATTTGTCAACCATTACTAGTATAATAGTATATGATTTCGAAGTGGGCAGATGAGTAATAAAATCGGTGGATATATCTGCCCAGATCTTGGTCGGGATTGGTAGGGGCAGCAACAACCCTGCAGGAAAGTATTGCTGCCCTTTGCCTTTTGACATAAGTCGCAACGCTTTATATATTCTGTGACATCCTGCAGTAATCCCGGCCAATAAAAATACTGCGAAATACGTTTCCAAGTAGCTGTTATACCAGAATGTCCTGCAATCTTAGTATCATGGGCTTCAAATAATAATATGCGGTGAATGGGCGATTCTGGTATAAATAGTTTTTGCTAATAATAGAGGCGCTGTCCGATTTTAAACCAATCTGTAACCTCTAGAGGTTTATCATTTAGTAATTGTAGAATTTCTAATGCCTTGGGGTCCTTTGAATATAGGTTTTCTAAATCGTCAAAAATATTTGAATAGGTAAAAAAAGTATTTTGTAAACTGTTTAGATGTCCTTCCTTGGATTGCTCATGGATCCTGAAAAGAGCATCTGCCGCACTATTATCTTTACCCGGTTTATACTTAATAGTGTAGTTAAATCCCAAAAGTTTTGACAAAAATTCTTGTTGTTCGGGCATAGTAAGAGTTTGTGTCGTTAAATTGTGTAAAGTCTTATGGTCTGTCAATATTGCAAACATCGTTCTAATTAAGTATTGCCGCCACTTGCTTACAGCCGTGGTGACTGCAAGCAATTCCCGAAAGTAAGTTGATTTAGCCTATTCTTTTGGTGTTAATTTCTTACTAAAAAACGCAATTGGATGAGCATTCTGGGATAATACGGCCCCAATGCCTACTCCCGACGCGTCATACTCAATCATGAATGGTTGTGAAAAGTCTGGGAGGGACAACACAGATGGTGAAACTAATAGGAACTTGAGGTGATTGAAAGTGTTAGCACAAAGTGGTATCCAAATGAAATGATCCTTGGCTAGCAAATCGGTCAATGAGTCTGTAATGGTTGCGTATTGCTTGATAAAACGTCGTTAATACCCTGTTAGCCCAAGAAATGCCCTAAGTTGTCGAATGGCCTCTATCTTACTAGGCGCTGGATGACCTCTATCTTACCTGGTCATTGCTGAATGGCCTCTATATTACTTGGCGTTGGACCCACTCCTGTGATTGAGATTACATGTCCCGGGAACTCAATTGACTTAGTGTTGAAGACACATTTAGAAGATTTCAATACTAATTGGTTTGAACTTAATACGTCAAATACTTGTTGGAGATGTTGTAAGTGTAGTTCTTCAGATTTGCTATATATTAGTATGTTGTCAAAAAAATGACAACAAATTTTCAAAGATAAGGATGAAATATAGTATTCATTAAGGCTTGGAACGTGGCTGGAGCGTTAGTGAGCCCAAAGGGCATTACTAAAAACTCATAGTCCTTGATGAGTTCGGAATGCAGTTTTGTGTACGTCTTCAGGCCTCATCCTAATTTGGTGATACCCTGAATATAAATCTAGTTTAGAAAAAGTTGCTCCATGTAATTCATCAAGTAACTCATCAATCGTGGGCTTAGGAAAACTGTCTTTTACTGTGATCAAATTTAACACACGATAATCTACACAAAACCGCCAGCTTCCATCTTTCTTTTTAATTAAAATGACGGGTGAGTTGAATGATGAATGACTGGGTTGAATAATTTCGGCATCCAACATTTCTGATATTAGTCTTTCGATTTCATTTTTATGAAAATAGGGGTATCTATATGGCTTTACTTTTGCAATAGCGGAATTATCAATTAAGGGTATTTGGTGGTCTAATGACTGTTGTGGGGGAAGACCACTAGGAATTTTAAAAATGACAGCATATTGAGCAAGCAATTGTTGTATTGGAGCAGTTTGTGGAAGCTTGCCATTCTGATTGTCTAAGTCCGTAGTTGCTTTGGTGTGAAAACATAGCAACATGGCATCTATTGAGTGTTGGGCCAAAAGTTTATTGAATTGGGATGAAGAAACATGATCTGAATTAAGGGAAATGACACATTGAATATGTCTCGAAATGTCATTATAAACAGAAGATAATTGAAAAGTTTTGTAGTTTGTCGTGACATCACCTAATGTTTCTAACCAGTGGAATCTTAAGATTTTCTCCGCGCCATGTAAATCTATTAGGAATAAATCTAAAGTGAAAAAGATATCTTGTTTGGTTAGAGAAACATTACTACATTTTTCATGACAAACCATCACGTTCCCGTTTCCTGCATAAATTTTAAATGGTGGAATTGCCGTTCTGGGGAGATTAGTATACAAAGCTGAGCGTCTAGTCATAAAATTGTGGGAACTTCCATTGTCAATAAAAATGTGCACAGGTGTGTGACATAGAGGAGTAGGTGCTCATAAGCGCATTGCAACTAATTTCTGGATTGACATCTGATTCAGGGTTCATATCGCAATATTCGTTCTCTAATGTGTCCGCGGGACCCTCTTGTTCCTCCAAGTCTTCCTCAAAAAAATATAACGTTGTGCGATTCTTACATTTGTTGCCCGACACATACTTTTCATCACACGTTAAACATAAACCCCGCTCTCTTCTTTGTTGCATTTCTGTTGGTGTGAGTCGTTTAAAAGGCCGAGTTTTTTTATTATTTAAAGTATTCAGGATACTATTTTGCCATGGTTTTTGAATCATATTGTCTTCCAGATACTGATCTTTGAAAATTCGAGCTGGTTTATATGTGGCAAATAATGTGAGAGGGTTATGAGCGATAACAACTCGTTTAATATGTGGTTTTAGTCTGGAGATAATTTTTTTTTGTAATTTGTCTTGGGAAAGACCATCAAATTGGCAAGATAAATCTTCAAATTTTTCTTGATATACTACTACAGTAGAAGTTTGAACTAGTTTAGTAATTGTATCGAAGGGGTCTTCATATTCTGTGGGCCCATATCTATCATGAATAGCCTCTTTGAATGTTTGTCAATCTTGACATTGGCCGTCCCGCATTAAGCCTTGGAACCATCTTGCGGATGGACGATCTAAATGCATCGAGGCGATAAAAAGAAAATCCATGGGGTTTACGTTGTTATACCTGAAGTACATTTCTGTCTTGTAGAGCCAATCGGTACGATTACCAGATGAAAATCGGGGGCAGAGCATCTTAACGGGTGCTTGATTATAACCATCTGGTCCAACATCAGCGAACTCTTGTTTGGATATCGGCGACATCAGAAATTTCGAATGTTGCAAAGAATTTGCATCGGTGGCTGGAAAGACTTGGGTTGACTGTGCCGCTTGCGATTGAAGGGGAAAAGCACATAAAAGGCAGGGAGATGATGTACTGGCGCCTCCAAATATCTAGAACTTGGACTCGTGGTCTGGAATGGCCTTCAACTCCACCCGATGATGCATTGACGGTGTGAGAAGGGAGGGATTCTGGAGTCTGTTGGTTCTTTTTAGGAGGTTGAGCACTTTGCTGATCCTGCAGTCGGAGAGCCATTGTCCCGTGTGTAATACTCGAACGAATATAAAATGCAATTATTTTGAAATATTCCCCGATGATGAAATATAAATTTCAGTGCTGATTTGACGTCGCCCTTTATTTTGATGTTCGGGTTTTCCGTTTGATATTATATTTTTGTGACAGCCGCTTTGTTTTAATTGAATGGATTGAGTTGGCCGATTTTGATATGAGCCTAAGTGAATTTTGGTTGGAATTGGGTGGATGGTGGCTGTGCTATGGGTGAACCGGTGGGTTGGCTTGACTGTTTTAATTTCAGTAACAAAGGCTATGTTAATTTTGATGAAACCGGTTGGACCGGTAGGTGGACCGGCTGCCTTGGGTTAAGCGATGGGTCTTCCGTGATATATTGCTGCATTCCTTCGTTCCTTTTCATTTGTACGGACACCGAGAAGAATAACGGAAGCCGCTACCGCCGATCTCTCTCTAGGGCTCGATTCTTCTCCGATTTCTGTGAATCTTCTTGCGATTGAGAGGTAATCTCCTTCCCTCCACTCCTCTTGTGTTGATCATGAAGTTGTGTAAGGATTGATGATGGGTGAAAACCCTAGGGTTTGGGGTTTTGGTTTTGATTCATTTTTTTAAAACCTAAAGTTTCTTTTTATAGCTTTCCAAGCCCTAAACCTTGAATTTGAACTAATTTTGGGAGAGATGAAATTAGGGTTTCATTAGGGGTTTTGTTTTGACCCCTTTGCAATTTTGTTGCCGGCGGGGTTGTGGAGGGCTGCCTGGGTACGACCGGTTGTGCTGTTGGACTGCTTTATGATTGCTGTCGATCGTGCTTTTGGGCTGCCTTATGTTAAATGTCCGACTGTTTTAGAGGGAAATTACACCTTGCTTTGAGCTGCTATTCATAGCCCTTGGTGTTGTCATCGTGACAACCCTCGAGGCTGTGCATTGGAGCATTTTGGATCGACTATCGTGGGTATTTGAAACCTTTTGTTGGCTGTTGTTGCACCTCCTTTTTGAATCACCCACGCTCGTCCTTTCCCGAGACAACTCCTAGAGGTCGTAGTTGTGACCGTCGTAGGAGTCCGCTCGTAATTATTTATGGCGCAACCTAAAGTAAATGATATTTTGATACTGCAGAGGATGACGTCCGGCGATAGACGTGACGTGAACCCTTCGACGGACAAGGGAAAAGGAAAAGTTGGAGTGAGTTCTTATTGCCTTTTCCTCTTTTGTGAACTTTTCAGTTGTTTGATATCACTGAATATATGAATCGCCGAAAACGCTAACGTGGCTTAGCGAGCGATAGAATTCTGAGGGGAACCAAATACAAATAAATACTATTTTGAATTAAATTGAACGAATCAAAATACTAAGGGTCAGCCTAGTAGGGGGGAATGTTTTAGACTCCTAGACCCCGTGAGGGGGGTAGAACTCTCACACCTCGTAGGGGGGTCGAACTCCTACAGATTATATGAATACAATAGGAGGCGTTGAAGCCTGTAGCGCGTAGAAGCACCCTAAAGTGGATAATGATATGAAAGGTCGACGGACCCGGATAAGTGAGATATTTGAATGACCCTAAGAATTTCGAGAAACGAACTACGTATAACAGGAAAGATAGCTTGATTCAGATATAGAATTGTGATTTTACCTGTTTCTAGCATAAAAACATGTTCATATAGATTTCATTGCTGTTGACTCTCTTGTCTGCTTGCAGAGCGAAGTTACTGGTAAGGGTAAGAAATTCACTTAGTTTTCAAAACTAATTGGTTCCTCATTTGTTGTAGGAACCGAGCACCTGCGTACCAGACCCCGCTAGATGGGCTCAGAAAGAGGCAGAACGAAGACCATTTGAAGACGTGGCTCATCCATGGGTTAGCATGAGTTTATTCATTGTACTGTTGTTAGATATTTGTAATGTAGCAAATGTAGACACTTTTGTCCCTGACAGTGTATATATATTCTGTATATTAATGAAATGTGATGTTATGTTTTTCACTGGTACACTTTTTTGATTATCCTGCTGCGTATAATTATGTGAGAAACCCCCTCAGAAAGCATGACATTAAATTGTGACGGGTTTTGGGCCGTTACAATTAAATGTTATCAGAGGGAGGTTTTTCGCAGTACGTGTAACGCAGATAGTACCAGGATGGAACATAAACCACAAGGATGCGATTGGAATATCAGAATATACTGAATTGTCTTATGCTTGTTCCTCAGGAACCTTTTCAAGTGTATTCGAGCTGCAGAATGCGAGAGGCTCTGAATGAACCTGAGGATTCAAGGGATTCCAGATCAGAAGAAAGTGTGTGTGGGCGTCTGGGCGACAGTCTTCCGTAGTGCATATCGCTGATATTGCACAAGCCATCGCTGAAGCAATTAGGTTTGTTCGGGACACCCCTCCAGTTGTGTCTTCTTCTGGCGTAACCCCAGTTGTGCCAGCTGTGCCTCCTCCAACATTGGTGGAACCGCAGCAGTCTCGCTCAATTGACATTGATATGAAGCAATTTTTAGAATTGAAACCGCCGACGTTTTGCGATGGTTTGTCTCCAATCGAGACGAAAGATTGGATCCTGCAGACTGAAACGATATTTGATACGATGCGGTGCCCCGCGGAGAGGAAGGTGGAGTTGATTGTTCTTCTTCTGGAATGAGAGGCTAAGAGATGATGGGTGAATCTGATGAAATGAAAGTTTCAGACTCGCGGTTTGGCGAATGTGACTTGGGCAGAGTTTGTTCGTGAATTTACAAAATGGTTCGTGCCGCGGACAAAAAAAGAGACAGCTACAGGAGAAGTTTTTGCGATTGGTGCAAGAAAATCGCTCTGTCCTTCAGTATGAAGCCGAATTTTCTAGCTTGACATATTATGCAGAGTCTGCAGTGGCGACCGAGGAAGCTCGCTGTTTACGATTCCAGGAAGGGTTGCGGGATGGTGCTTCAGTAGTTTCGTTTGATATTACTGAGTATGCACTGCTGGTGGAGAAATCTCGATTAGTCGAGTTAGTCAATGAAAAGAGACAGAGGCGGTCGGAGATGAGGAAGAGGGTCCAAGAGGGTGTTAGCCAGGAGAAATCAGGCAGAACAGGTGAAGTCCCATGGAAAAAGAAGCAACAACAAGCAGTTTCAACTGGTAGTACTCAAGTGTCCCAATCAACGTCGACCAAGTGTGCCAAATGTGGCAAGATGCATAGAGGGGAATGCTTGACTGACGTCTGTTTTTACTGTCGGGCCATCGTCGAAAGGATTGTCCAAAACTGCAAAAGGATGAAAGTTCGAGAGGAGCCCCAAGTCTTGCCGCCTCAGAAAATTTATCATATTGGTACTTCCAGAGAAGAGGAGTCGATAGCATCGACACCCGCTGAAGGGGCCAGAGATGAGAGACTGATCCAGGCCCGAGCTTTCAATCTCGGTCAGCAAGAGGCGAATGCCGATGATACTGTTGTCACAGGTATGCTGCTTGTTCATGATCAAGTACTGAAAGTTTTATTTGATACTGGTGCCAGTCAATCTTTTATTTCAACACCTATTCTTGAATCACTTCATATACAACCATATCAAGTTGTTCAACCTTTGAGTGTACTGCTACCGAATAATACGGTTCTGATAACGAAAGAGCGAGCCGTAGTCTCGCTGCCTTTTAATGATAAATAATTTGAAGTTGATGTTGTGGTCTTACCGTTGGTTGAATATGATGTCATCCTTGGTATGGATTGACTATCAAATCGAGAAGCCGTCATTAACTGTAAAACAAAAGAGGTGACATTCAGATGCCCAGATGGAAGTCCGATGATCTATAAAGGTCTAGGCGAAGTTGCAAAAATCAGGATCTCGGCAACGAAAGTCAGAAAAATGGTGCGGAAAGGCTGTGAGGCCATTTTGGTAATGATTAAAGAAATAAAAGAAGAAAAGAAAGCAATTACGGCTGTGTCCTTAGTGCGGTACTACGTGGATGTATTCTCAGAAGAGCTACATGGTGTACCCCCAGCCAGAGAAGTTGAATTTGAAATTAAGGTGATTGAAGGAGCTGCTCCTGTGGCTAAGACTCCGTATCAAATGACGCCAAAAGAATTGGCAGAATTGAAAGTGCAATTACAAGAATTGCTTGATAAGAACTTTATTCGACCGAGTACCTTACCTTGGGGCGCTCCAGTATTATTTGTGATTAATAAGGATGGATCTCTCCGTCTATGCGTCGATTATCGCGAGTTGAACAAGTTGACAATAAAGAATAAATACCCTCTACCGCGTATTGATGATTTGTTCGATGAGCTGGTAGGCGCACGTGTATTTTCAAAAATTGATCTTCGATCAGGATATCACCAGCTGAGAATTCTAGAGGGAGATGTCTTCAAGACAACATTCAGTACCAAGTATGGGCATTTTGAATTTGTGGTTATGCCTTTTGGCCTAACGAATGCTCTTGCAGCTTTTATGGTCTTGATGAATCGTGTGTTTAAGGCATTCTTGGATCAGTTCGTGATAGTGTTTATCGATGATATATTAATTTATTAAAAGACAGAGGAAGAACATGCTCAGCACCTGCGTCAAGTCTTGCAAACACTAAGGAAACAACAGTTGTATGCCAAATTCTCAAAATGTGCGTTTTGGCTGACTGAGGTGGCCTTTCTAGGTCACGTGATTAATACAGAAGGGTTGGCTGTTGATCCAGCTAAAATTGAAGCAATAATCAACTGGGCCCGACCGAAATCCGTGACTGAAGTACGAAGCTTCTTGGGCTTGGCTGGTTCTGATCGAAAATTTATCAAGGACTTTTCGAATCTAGCACTACCCTTGACACAATTGACTTGAAAGAATGTAGTGTTTACGTGGGGTGACGATTGCCAGCAAACATTCGAAGCTTTAAAGGAAAGATTAACGACATCACTCGTATTAGTTATGCCTGAAGGCTCAGATGGTTTTCAAATTTATAACGATGCGTCTTATAAAGGATTTGGTTGCGTGTTAATGCAACGTGGAAAGGTGATTGTCTTTGCTTCCCGACAATTAAAGGATGCCGAAAAGAACTACCTGACACATGATCTGGAGTTAGCAGCGGTTGTGTTCGCTTTGAAAATCTGGTGTCACTACCTGTATGGTGTTCGATGCGAGATATTCACAGATCATAAGAGTCTGAAATATATATTTGATCAACGGGAAATCAATTTACGCCAGAGAAGATGGCTAGAATTCTTTAAAGATTATGATCTAGATATTCAATACCATCCAAGTAAAGCAAATGTGGTCGCAGATGCATTAAGCAGGAAGAATATTGCTGCGCTGTCCGTGATACCGCAGTATAATATGAAGCTTCTTTATATGCTTCAGGAAATGGAAATATGTGTGATATTTACGTCTGAAGAAAAGCAAACACAACTATTTCAGATGCGGATTCAATATTCGCTTAAAGAGAGAATCTGAAAAGTGATACCTCAGGATCCCTTTTTGATGGGGATATTTGAAAAATTGAAAAAGGGAGAAATGAGTGCCTTTGTTGAGAAGGATGCTCTATTACTCTTGAATGACAGACTTTGTGTACTAGATTCGGATAGCCTGCGGAAGGATATCCTGTATGAGGCGCATAATACGCCATATTCGATTCATCCGGGTCAGACAAAGATGTACCACGATTTGAAACAGGATTTCTGGTGGCCACATATGAAGAAAGATGTCATTCAATATATTGCTCAGTGTCATAACTGTCAGATAGTGAAAGCAGAACATCAGAAACCTGCTGGGTATCTTCGATCTCTCCTCATTCCGGAGTGGAAGTGGGATGATGTTGCGATGGATTTTGTATTTGGCATGCCTCGCAGTAAAGCTGAGAATGATGGAATTTGGGTCATCATTGACCGATTGACAAAGAGCGCCCATTTTATACCGATCAAGCAAAGCGACCGACTGAAAAATTGGTGGAACTCTATGTAAATGTAATCGTGAGATTACATGGTATTCCGCATACGATCGTGTCAGATCGTGATGGACGGTTTACATCTGATTTATGGCAATGAGTGCACAACAAAATGGGAACAAGACTATTGTACAGTACTGCCTTCCATCCGCAAACAGATGACCAGTCCGAACGCACTCGAGGATCTATTGCGAATGGTGGTTTTGGACTTGAAAGGCTCCTGAGAAAAATACTTATCGTTGGCTGAATTTGCTTATAATAATAGCTATCAAGCAACGATCCAAATGATCCCGTTCGAAGCTCTATATGGGAGGCAATGCAAAACTCCTTTGAGCTGGGCAGAGGATGGAGAAAAGAAATTATTTCCACAGAAGATGACAGATAAAATTGAGGAGAAAGTCCGTGTTATTCAACAAAGAATGAAAATCGCACAGGATCGACAGCATAAATATTATAACGCCCGACATCGTCTGGTGGAATTTGCTGTGGGCGATCAGGTGTGTTTGAAGATTAAACCGTTCAAAGGGATTTCCCGACTACGACGGATTGAAAAATTAAGTCCGAGATATGTTGGTCCCTTCCCTGTGATTGAACGTATTGGTGAAGTAGTGTATCGCTTAGCGCTGCCTACTGAATTACAGAAGTTGCATGGTGTCTTTCATGTTTCCGCACTTCGACGGTATATTTCGAACCCAGATTTGATGATATCAGCCAGGGATGTGCAGATCGACAATAATTTGTCAAGTCCGACGACACCCTATCAAATTGTTGATCGCCAGAGCAAGAACCTTCAGAATCGACAGGTGAACTTTGTCAAGGTTTGGTGGACCGGTCATCCCGCCAAGGATGCTACGTGGGAGCGAGAAGACTTGCTGATGAAAATCTTTCCCTCGTTCTTTGGGAATCAAAGAGATTTTTAAATTTTCGAGGACGAAAATTCTGATAAGGAGGAGAGGATTTGTAAGACTCGAACGAATATAAAATGCAATTATTTTGAAATATTCCCCGATGATGATATATAAATTTCAGTGCTGATTTGACGTCGCACTTTATTTTGATGTTCGGGTTTTCCGTTTAATATTATATTTTTGTGACAACCGCTTTGTTTTAATTGAATGGATTGAGTTGACCGATTTTGATATGAGCCTAAGTGAATTTTGGTTGGAATTGGGTGGATGGTGACTGTGCTATGGGTGAACCGGTGGGTTGGCTTGGCTGTTTTAATTTCAGTAACAAAGGCTATGTTAATTTTGTTGAAACCGGTTGGACCGGTAGGTGGACCGGCTGCCTTGGGTTAAGCGGTGGGTCTTTCGTGATATATTGCTGCATTCCTTCGTTCCTTTTCATTTGGACGGACACCGAGAAGAATAGCGGAAGCCGCTACCGCCGATCTCTCTCTAGGGTTCGATGCTTCTCCGATTTCTGTGAATCTTCTTGCGATTGAGAGGTAATCTCCTTCTCTCCACTCCTCTTGTGTTGATCATGAAGTTGTGTAAGGATTGATGATGGGTGAAAACCCTAGGGTTTGGGGTTTTGGTTTTGATTCATTTTTTTAAAACCTAAAGTTTCTTTATAGCTTTTCAATCCTTAAACCTTGAATTTGAACTAATTTTGGGAGAGATGAAGTTAGGGTTTAATTAGGGGTTTTGTTTTGACCCCTTTGCAATTTGGTTGCCGGCGGGGTTGTGGTGGGCTGCCTGGGTACGACTGGTTGTGCTGTTGGACTGCTTTATGATTGTGTTCGGTCGTGCTTTTGGGCTGCCTTATGTTAAATGTCCGGCTGTTTTAGAGGGAAATTACACCTTGCTTTGAGCTGCTATTCGCAGCCCTTGGTGTTGCCATCGTGACAACCCTCGAGGCTGTGCATTGGAGCATTTTGGATCGACTGTCGTGGGTATTTGAAACCTTTTGTTGGCTGATGTTGCGCCTCCTTTTTGAATCACCCACGCTCGTCCTTTCCCTGGACAACTCCTAGAGGTCGTAGTTGTGACCGTCGTAGGAGTCCGCTCGTAATTATTTATGGCGCAACCCTAAAGTAAATGATATTTTGATACTGCAGAGGATGACGTCCGGCGATAGACGTGACATGAACACTTCGACGGACAAGGGCAAAGGAAAAGTTGGAGTGAGTTCTTACTTCCTTTTCCTCTTTTGTGAACTTTTCAGTTGTTTGATATCATTGAATATATGAATCGCCGAAAACGCTAACGTGGCTTAGCAAGCGATAGAATTCTGAGGGGAACCAAATACAAATAAATACTATTTTGAATTAAATTGAACGAATCAAAATAATTGAAATGGAATTGAAATGGAGAACACATCGACACATAGAAATACTAAGGGTCAGCATAGTAGGGGGGAATGTTTCAGACTCTTACACCTCGTGAGGGGGGTAGAACTCTCACACCTTGTAGGGGGGGTCGAACTCCTACAGATTATATGAATCCAATAGGAGGCGTTGAAGCCTGTAGCGCGTAGAAGCGCCCTAAAGTGGATAATGATATGAAGGGTCGACAAACCCGAATAAGTGAGATATTTGAATGACCATAAGAATTTCGAGAAACGAACTACAGATAACAGGAAAGATAGCTTGATTCAGATATAGAATTGTGATTTTACCCGTTTCTAGCATAAAAACATGTTCATATAGATTTCATTGTTGTTGACTCTCTTGTCTGCTTGCAGAGCGAAGTTACTGGTAAGGGTAAGAAACTCACTTAGTTTTCAAAATTAATTGGTTCCTCATTTGTTGTAGGAACCGAGCACCAACGTACCAGGACCCCGCTAGACGTGGGCTCAGGAAGAGGCAGAACGAAGACCAGTTGAAGACATGGCTCGTCCACGTGTTAGCATGAGTTTATTCCTTGTACTGTTGTTAGATATTTGTAATGTAGCAAATGTAGACACTTTTGTCCCTGACAGTGTATATATATTCTGTATATTAATGAAATGTGATGTTATGTTTTTCACGGGTACACTTCTTTGATTATCCTGCTGCGTATAATTATGTGAGAAACCCCCTCAGAAAGCATGACATTAAATTGTGACGGGTTTTGGGCTGTTACACCGTGACTCGGCACCGCCATCTTGTTTATAAGATCTCATAGTTCAGAACGAAAATCCTTAAATTATTGGTAAAATTGTTGATGCGATGCCTGCAGATGAGCATGTTGTTGTTGAGAAGTCATCAGGTTCGCTCACATCTGTGCGAGATCTTCGGCGAACTGTTCTTGAGTGGCATGTATTGAATTTGATAGTGAATTTTGTTGATCAAGGTAAATGCGATGTCGTTGATCCAAATCTTGCCAAGTGACTGGCTAGAAGGATGGTGGCACGCCCATGACGTGCAAATCAACGAGAGCGCCAAGTTGTTACGTATTCCGGCGAGGTTGCCGACAAGTAATCGAGAGACGAGCGATATGGGGAGAGAGACATAAATTAGGAGAGAAAACAAAACTTTATTAATCTTTAATCTCATTACAATTTACATAGCTATTTATAGAATTACAGATGCAGGTACAACGGTCAAAAGGAATTCAATATGCAACGGTCACAAGGAAGGCACAGGAAAACGGCAGCTCATTGCAACCAGATATTTCTTAATGTATCCTCTTATGTAGCCCTTTATGTAGCCAACTAAATGTGATCCTGGCGGTACAGCTGGCTACACGCAACCTCGCCTATCTTTTCCACGATCAGGAAGGGGAGAAAATATCGCGCGGAGAGCTTGGGTTGGAGACGCCCGGTCAAAGAGCTCTGGTGGTGTGGCCGCAACTTGACGAACACATGCTTGCCCGGTGAGAGGGTCACCTCGCGGTGACATCGGTGGACCTGCTTGGCCATTCTCTCTTCTGCGCGGCGTAGGTGATGCTTCAACTGTCGTAGAGCCTCATCTCGATCATGTTGGTTCTCTGCCAATGCTTGGACCTGACATTCCCCGGTGAGCCCGACCGGTATCGGTGGGGCGGACACCCATAAACTGTCTGGAAAGGGGTTCCGCCTGCCGCCTACTGGTAGGTGGTGGTTGTGCCATAATTCCGCCTACGCCACCCTTTGGGTCCATTGGCGGGGCTGCTCGGTAGCAAAACAACGGAGGTAGGTGCCCACGCAGCGATTGAGGGCCTCTGTCTGTCCGTCGGACTGGGGATGATATGTCGTACTAAACCGTAGCTTGGTCCCCTGTAAGTTGAACAATTCCTGCCAGAAGGTGCTCATGGGGATCGGGTCGCGACCGCTAACAGTGGGTCGGGGGAACCCGTGTAGACAGACGATCTCACCCACAAAGACTCCGACCACCGAACTCGCCGTGTGTGTGTTTGACAAGTATGAAATGTTCGTACTTGGAGAGATGATAGACGACCACCAACAAGTAGTCATACCCCTGAGAGTGTGGAAGGCGGGTAATGAAATCCATGTCAATGTCTTCCCAAACCCGATCGGGCACCAGAATGAGTTGTGGCAGGCCGACGGAGGGCGAGGGTCTGGTATTTGGCATTTTGACATACCAAACAGTCGTCCACGAACTGCTGCACTGTCCTCATCATGCCTTGCCAGTAAAGGGTTCCCGCCAGCCAACGGTTGGTCAGGTAGGACCCCGAGTGCCCCGCCGTCGGTGTGTAATGAAACTCCTCCAGTAGACGTGGTATCCATGGCGATGACACTGCAAGGACCAGCCGGTCGCGAAAGTAGATTCTGTCGCTCACCAGTCGGAAGGGCGGGTGTATGTCTGGCACGCTCCGTGGCTCGTCGATCATGTGGCCATAACGGGAGTCCGCCCGCACCTCCTCCTGTAGGATCACTGCGCCCCGCCACTGGCATAGGGAGATCGCCGCCAAGGTGCCGCCGTGTTCACGACATGACAAGGCGCCCGCGGTCGTGTTCGTCTGCCTGGTCTTGTACTCGATAGAGAACTGAAAGCCCAAGAGTTTGGCTATCCAGAGCTGTTGGACCGGGGTGGAGACCTTCTGACTCCATAGATGCTTCAAGCTGCGGTGGTCGGTTCCGACGGTGAAGCGGCGACCGAGAAGATACGGGCGTCAATGCTGAACTGCTAGCACCAATGCACGCAGCTTGTTGTCGTAGGAGGAGGCCGCCTTTCGCCTGTCGGTGAAGGCCTTATTGTAATACGCGATGGGGCGACTCTCCTGCATGAGGACAACGCTGAATCCGTTTTCATCTTGCAGTGCTCTCTTGTGGCGGCACCGGTTCTGAGCATGCCTGACGGTAGAAGGAGGTAGCCGACGGTGGACGCGGTAGCTGAGCAGCGTGCGGCGAACGAGAGAGGGGCGGAAAGCGCGATACGTGAGCCACCAGGGGAAGGAGAAACACGATACAAATTTGGGTGACCGAGAGGAACTGCTGGGCTGGTTTCCTCCCAAACCAAGACTTCCAATTTCTCAAATAAACCAACCATACAATTAAGTTCACATTTTCTCCCTTGTATTGGGGGAGACCCATTAGACCGAACGACCGTACAAACAAGAAATAAATTACTAGTAAATAAAATACGGAAGATAACTCAGGGGAGCCCGCCGATACATGCTAGGCTCATGCTGTCTCCGTACCCCGCGTGCACCTAGTGTAAACGCGCGTGATGCGCCTACCTTCGACAGTATCTGCCTCGTTCGTATCAGATTTCTCAAGGTGTTTGTCCAACCTCTCGGGACTTCGGCTACTGAGGAGGGCCGGGCGGGCTTGTCGGCTGTTGGCGTTGGAATGAGGGGGGGGGGGGGGTACTCAGAATGTAATCGCCTGTCCTGTTGAGACTGAAAAGGGTATGCAGTTACAAGCAACGTACCCGCCCCTACTGTCGAACTGTTACCGCTAGAGAAAGAGATAGGGAGGCCGGCGGTAGAGGGGTGCCGGTTAGAGAGAGAGATGAGAGCTAGAGAGAGGAGAGGGAGCAACCCCCTTTTTCTTGTTAGATGATCCAAAGATAAAACATTAGGGTTACAATAGTCCTCTTATCTAATGAGGCACAACCAAACAAAAAGACTAGAAAGCCCTTAGGCCCAAAACACTCTTAAGCTCCTCTCTTATCCCGCTGTCGGGTCTCCTACGGGTGCGCTATCGCGGGCGGCAATGCGATCAACATCGCCCGGTTCCACCGCGGCGCCATCACCGCCCACCTGCGTGCGTGGTCGTCGTGCGTACACCCTCCACGGCGGCTCGCCGTCCTGCAGTTCGGTAACAATTCCTCCGTCTGGAAAATTCGCCTTGTCCTCAAGGCAGAAGTCTGGAAATTGACGCCGAAAATCCTCGCGGAGGAGCCACGTGCTTGCCGAAGGAGGTCGGTGTCGCCAGGCCACCCGGACTTCCTCGGGAGCACCGGTGCCGGGGTGGGGGGACCGACTTTCCAGAATCGCCGCCGGGTACAAAGGTGCCGAACCGGAGAAATCAAGGTCGGCGGGAATGTGGTCCAAGGTGGGGTGATCGCCAATGAACCGACGAAGCTGCGAAACGTGGAACACGGGGTGAATCCGGCTGCCGTCCGGTAAGCGGAGGCGGTAGGCCACAACCCCAATCCGACTGAGTACCTCAAAAGGGCCAAAGAAACATGGTGCCAGCTTGGGGCAAGCGCGGCGGGCGACTGTGAGCTGGCGGTACGGATGGAGCTTAATGAACACCCTCTCGCCCGGGGCGAACTGCAAGTCCCGGCGTTTCCGGTTGGCGAATGACGTCATTTTGGCCTGGGCACGGCGGAGGTGCTGCTTCAGGCTGTCTAGAATGGTGTCGCGATCGTGGAGGTGAGCTGCGAGGCCGGCCACAGGGCACTCGCCCGGAAGGTGCCGGATGATAGGAGGAGATCGGCCGTAGACTGCTTCGAAGGGGGAGGTGTTGGCGGCGTGATGATAAGCCGTGCTGTATGAATATTCGGCCCATGGGAGCCATTTCGCCCAGGTGCCCGGCCGTTCGCCAATAAAGCATCGAAGGTAGGTTTCGTGGCACCGATTGAGGACTTCGGACTGCCCGTCCGTTTGGGGGTGGTAGGCGGTGCTCATCCGTAGGCGAGTACCCTGCAGGCGGAAAAGAGTGGTCCAAAAACTGCTCAAGAAGAGCGGGTCCCGATCGCTGACGATGGAGCGCGGGAACCCGTGAAGCCGCACGATCTCGGCAATAAAACCGTCCGCCACGGTGGAGGCTGTGTAGGGTGGTCGTAGGGGAATAAAGTTGCCGTACTTCGAGAGGCGACGACCACCAAAATGCAGTCGAACCCGGCCTAATACGGTAACCGGGTGATGAAATCCATAGCGATGTCCTACCAAATGCGTTCGGGCACTGACGGGGGCTGCAGTAGGTCCCCGGGAAATAAGGACTCGTATTTGGCCTTCTAGCAAGGAAGGCAGGCGACGACATACGCCTTGATCTGGCGAAACATATGCGGCCAAAATAATGAAGCGGCGAGGCGGCGATAGGTGCGGAACGCGCCGTCATGGCCGCCGGTCGGGGATGCGTGGAATTCCTCCAACAACCGTGGAATACAACCGGAACTGGAGGAGAGAACGAGGCGGCCGCGGTAGAACAATCGTCCACCGATGAGCGAGTATGGCGGGTGTGCGGCCGGGTCGGCGATGAGAGCTGTACGAATGGGGCCAAGCATGGGATCCCGTTCGACTCCTTCCTAGATAGTCGCGCCCTCTTCCCACACTGGCCGAGTAAGGGCCGCGAGCTCCGGTGCGTGCGGCTGGCGGGAGAGAGCGTCGGCCGCCCGATTAGTCTTGCCGGAGCGGAACTCAATCGAGAAGTCGTAACCTAGAAGTTTGGCGGCCCACAGTTGTTGTGCGGGTGTGGCAATTTTCTGCTGGAGGAGGTAGCAGAGACTATGATGGTCTGTCCGGACTACGAACGACCGACCCAAGAGATACGGGCGTCAATGCTGGACGGCGAGGACGCGAGCCATGAGTTCGTTTTCGTACGCCGAGCGGCTTCGAATGGAGGTCGAGAACCCGCGGCTGTAGTAAGCGATGGGGCGGCCGGCTTGCATGAGGACCGCGCCGACCCCGCAGCCCGAGGCGTCGCACTCCACTATGAACGGTTGGTGAAAATCGGGCATGGCCAGAACCGGCCCGTGCACAAGAGCTGACTTCAGGGTTGTAAAAGCTGCCAAGGCTGCGGCGGACCACCCGAAGGGACCCTCCTCCGAGGATTTCAGCAGCTGCGTAAGCGGACGGGCCAAAGTGCCGTATCCCTGAATGAACCGCCGGTAATAGCCGGTGAGGCCCAAGAAGGCCCGCACCTCACAGACCGAGGTAGGCGTCGGCCAGTGGAGCACCGCCCTAATTTTGTCTTCGTCCATGGCCACCCCATGGGCCGCAATAGTATGGCCCAAGTAGCTAACCTTCGTGGAGCCGAAGGTGCATTTTTTTTTGTTTAGAACTAGGCGGTGGTGGCGAAGAGTGAGGAGGGTGGCCCAAACGTGTTGGAGGTGCGCCGACCGGAAGATGTCGTTCATGGTATCCTGAAAGGTGGTCGGGGCGTTAGTCAGCCCGAACGACATCACCAAAAACTCGAAGTGGCCGTCATGAGTCCGAAAAGCTGTTTTGGGCACGTCTTCTGGCCGAACCCGAATCTGATGATAGCCGGCCCGAAGGTCCAGCTTAGTGAAGATGGTGGCGCCATGGAGTTCGTCCAAAAGCTCTTGAATGACGGGGATCGGGTACTTGTCGGCGACGGTTGCTTTGTTGAGTTCCTCGATAGTCGACGCAGAAACGCCAACTACCGTCCTTCTTGCGTACGAGAAGGACCGGGCTGGAAAAAGGGCTTGCACTTGGCCGAATAATGCCTTCCCGATAGCATTTCCCGCACGAGCCGTTCAATCTCGTCCTTCTGAACATGCCCATAGCGGTAGGGCCGAACGGACACCGCGGACGTCTCCGGTCGGGAACTATGGCGGTGTGGCGGACCGGGGGTAAACCGGTCGGGGCTTCGAATAGATCGTGGAACTCATGTAGGAGGTGGCGGAAATCCTCGGGAGGTGTGGGAGGTTTGGCCTCGGTGCCCTGAAGCGGCCAAATCCACGCAGAGAAATCCACCTCCGAGGTACGTTGAAGGGCGTGGAATGATACCGGCTTCCGGAGGAGGGTCGAGTCGCCCGTAAGACAGTGGGACGTGAGCCCCTGCTGGAAATGCATAGTCATTGTGGCCCAATTGACCCGGACGTCGCCAAGTGTTTGGAGCCAAGCTACTCCTAAAATGGCGTCAAGGCCGCCCAACCCAAAGATGTAGAAGTCGGCCGTCACGGCGCCGGTACCGAGAGCAATCGTCATCGCCTGACAGAGGCCCTGTGTCGGGCGGCGACGGCCGTCACCCAAACACACTGTGAAAGCCGGGGACGGTTGGAAGGGAAGCGCCAACTCGCGCGCTAGATCTTCCGAAATGAAGTTATGGCTGGCGCCGCTGTCTATCATGAGAATGAGGTCGCGGTTCTGGAGGCGGCCGCGGAGCTTCATCGTGCGCGGGCCCGTGATGCCGCCAACCGAAAAGTATAGGAGCTCCAAGCAGTGGAGGTCGTCCCCCTCCGGAATGGGAGGATCGGTGGCCGATAAAGTGGTCGTGTCATCGACCTCCGTTGTCGTTTCCTCGAGATAGTCGTCGCCGAACAAGGCGTGAAATTCTTTCACCGAGCAAACATGGTTGGGCGAGTACGGTTGGCGAGAACGAAAGCACAAACCCCGCTTGCGGAGGTCGTTGTATTCCGCGTCCGAGAAACGGTGTGGCGGTCCGCGCCCCTGGCGAGGCCCCCCTGGGTGAGGAGTGTGAGGGCCTCCCTCCCACTGTGCGGTCGGCCGCGGCGGGATATAGTGGGCCGGAGGAACAAAGGTGGCCGATGAAGCAGGCCGGATGCCCAAATCCGCCTCCACGGCGCGTGCGAGGTCAATGGCGGCCGAGACGGTGTGGGGTTGATGCGTGCGGAGGCGGGAGCGAATGGATGGGCGTAGACCCTGGAGGAAGAATCCCAAATAGTGATCTGGAGGTAGCCCGGGCACGTGGGAAACCAATGCCACGAACTCGTCGATATAGCTATCAAGGTCGGCCGATTGGCGAATGCTGCAGAGACGCTCAATGGCGGAGCCGGAGTACCGCGCGTCATAGCGTTGAATCATTTCGTTCTTCAAATCCGACCAAGAAATTTGGGGCTGAATTTGGTGTAGCCAACGCGCCCAATGCAAGGCGGAGCCGGAGAGGCCGACTACGGCGGTGCTCACCTTGTCCTCGTCGGCGGTGAAGTGGAGATCGAAGAATTGTTCGGTACGCGCAATCCACCCCATTGGATCGACGCCCGAGAATGACGACAACTCCAGTGCGAGGGGTGGTCGGCCCACGGGGTGTAGCAGCACCGTTGGTCGCGGCTCGGCCACCACGAGCGGCGGAACGGGGGGCTGGCCGAGAAGGGAGGTGGATGAGTTGGCGGCCGGCGTGTGAGGCACGGGTAGGAGAAGCTCCAGGCGGGCGAGAATGACAACGGTGGTGTTGGAGGTGGTAAGGGCCGTGACTTGGAGGGCGGACACGGAGGCCCGCAGATCGGCGAGGTCGGCTTCGTCGGCGTCGGCCCGGGCGCGGAGATCGTCCGGGTTGTCGGAGGAGGAGGCGGCAGCGGTAGCGTTCCGAGTGGAGACCGGCATGATGAGGATATCCGGCGGCGCGGCGGTGGGCGGATCGGCAGGTCGGACCAAATGTTACCGCTAGAGAAAGAGATAGGGAGGCCGACGGTAGAGGGGTGTCGGTTAGAGAGAGAGAGATGAGAGCTAGAGAGAGGAGAGGGAGCACCCCCCTTTTTCTTGTTAGATGATCCAAAGATAAAACATTATGGTTACAATAGTCCTCTTATATAATTAGGCACAACCAAATAAAAAGACTAGAAAACCCTTAGGCCCAAAACACTCTTAAGCTCCTCTCTTATCCCGTTGCCGGGTTCCTATGGGTGCGCTATCGCGGGCGGCAATGAGATCAACATCGCCCGGTTCCACCGTGGCGCCATCACCGCCCACCTGCTTGCGTGGTCGTCGTGCGTACACCCTCCACGGCTGCTCGCCGTCCTGCAGTTCGGTAACACGAACACTAAGGCTTGCTTTGGTTGAATTGGGCTGGCTCTGGCTGCGGTTGGGGTCGCAAGATTCCGAGTTAACAACGGTGGCTGTCCGAGAAGTGTAGATGCTACTGTTTGGGGGCTGTGGGAGTGAGAAATGGGTTGTTTGTAATCTAGAATTGACTGGAAGGAGCTTGGAGGTGTCAGTTGGGCTGTGCACATTGGTTGGTATGCATGAATAAGGGTTCCTGGATGCTGGATAGTCTCATGATGGGGGATGGAATGCAGTTTAGGAAGTGGACTGCAGGATTTGTAGGAATGGGGTGGCTGTAGGATTTAAGGCTGAGTTAGCGCTGTCTGAGTTGAGAAGGGAAAATAACTCTTATTGTTCATGAAAGGAGACTCCCCATACTTATATATGTAGGGGAGAAAGGTACAAAGACAATAATACCCTTATGGGTAAAATACAATAGAAATGAAATAAAACGACTTGATTTCAACTCTCCCCCTCAAGTCGAACGGTAGTTATCCGTCATTCCGAGCTTATGAGTATCATCAATGAAGACATCAGAACCTAAACTCTTGGTGAAGATGTCAGCCAGCTGGTCTCTGGATTGAACGAAGGGTGCGACTAACCTTCCTTTTTCAAGATGATCTTTGATGAAATGCCGATCCACCTCAACGTGCTTAGTCCTGTCATGCTGAACTGGATTGTGTGCTATGTTGATGACAACTTTGTTGTCACAGTACAGGATATGGGTGCTTCCTCCTGAAGCCCCAAATCTTGCAATAGGGTACGTAACCACAGGCCTTCACAGAGACCTTGAGACATTGCCCGGTACTCAGCCTCGGCATTAGATCTTGCCACCCCATTTTGTTTCTTACTACGCCATGTGACCAGATTTCCTCCAATGAAAGTGCAATAACTCGTTGTAGATTTTCGGTCATCGTGGCATCCAGCCCAGTCAACGTCAGTAAAAACATCGATCCACAAATGATTGTTCTTAGAGAACATTAGCCCCCGTCCTGGGGACTTCTTCAAATACCGGAGGACACGGTAAGCTGCCTCCCGATGTCTGACCCTTGGGGCATGCATGTACCTACTCAGGATCCCAACGACATATGTAATGTCGGGGCGAGTATGTGAGAGATATAAGAGCTTTCCCACCAATCTTTGATAACTGAAGGCATCTGTACGATCACCATTGTTATCCTCATCGATCTTATGGTTCTCCTCCATAGGGGTGTTTGCAGGAGCACAACCGAGCAGACCGGTCTCCGTTAGCAGGTCCAACACATACTTGCGTTGGGAGATTAAAAATACCTTTGTCAGAACGGGTCACTTCAATTCCTAGGAAGTAGCGTCGCCTTCCCAGGTCTTTCACTTCGAACTCAGCTGAGAGACGACCCTTCAACTTGGAGATTTCATCCGTGTCATTTCCTGTGATCACGATGTCGTCAACATTGACAATCAGAACAACAATTTTCCCTTCGTTCCTCCTGACAAACAAGGTATGGTCCGAGTGTCCCTGCTTGTAGCCAAACTGGATCATGACCTTGTGGAATCTACCAAACCATGCCCTCGGGGACTTCTTTAGCCCATACAAGGACTTCATAGGCGACAAACAAGGCCCTCTTGTCCCTTCCTCACAAAGCCTGGTGGAAAGACCATGTACACCTCTTCCTCGAGGTCATCGTGTAAGAACGCATTTTTGATGTCCAGTTGATGAAGCTCCCAATCTAAAATCACAGCACAAGATATGATCACACGTATAGAGTCCATCTTTGCAATAGGTGCAAAGGTCTCTTGGTAATCAATCCCTGAGTTTGGGTATAACCACGAGCAACCAACCGGGCCTTATATCGTTCGACTTTCCCATCCAGATTCTGCTTGACTGAGAAGACCCATCGTGAACCAATGTGTTTCTTGCCAGGAGGGAGAGGGATGATATCCCATGTGTGATTCTTCTCCAGAGCGGACATTTCTTCCTTCATTGCTTGAGCCCACACTGGATGCCAAATGCCTCCTGCCATGTCTTAGGAATAGAGATCTCGTACAAGGAGGATATAAAAGACTGATGAGGCTTAGAGAGATGATTATAAGCAACATGGTTAGAAATGGGGTGTTCGGTACATCGGGCCTTAACTCTTAGCTGAGCAATAGGAACATGTAAATCAGCATCAGGATTCGGGTCCAAAGACAGCATCGACAGCAGCGGAGCAATGACGGGCTGTTCACCTGGTTTTCGACGATGATAAACATGAGGTAGCAGTGTGATGAGAGACGGATGGTGGGAAAGGGGTATATGAGAGATATCTGGAGTGGATGGTATAGTGGAGGGTAAATGAGCGGTACCAATCACAGGAGGAACAATAGGAAGGGGAACGGAACCAATACCATCATAATCCTCCTCCCCCTGACGACAAGAGGGAGTCGAAGCTAAGTAATAAGATTCGTCTTTGTGAAACATCACATCCATAGTACAGTAAGTACGTCTGGAGGGTGGGTGATAACACCTGTACCCCTTAGTGGTGGTAGAATAACCAAGGAAAACACAACAGAGAGCTCGGGGATCAAGCTTGTCACGAAGTGGCTGATGAACATGAACAAAGCAAACACACCCAAACACGCGGGGTGGAAGAGAAGTGGTATGAACAACAGTCGTAGAGGACAGACGGGCTATAGGGGTAGTATACGCAAGAACCCGTGAAGGAAGACGGTTGATAAGATGAGTGGCCGTCAGGATGGCATCACCCCAATAGGGTTTCAGAAGGTGCATGGAGATGAGGAGACAACGGGCAACATCAAGAAGATGCCTGTTTTTGCGTTCAGCCACACCATTTTGGGTGGAAGTGTAAACACATGTGGTCTGGTGGATGATGCCATGTCTTGAGAGGTAGGCCCCAAACTCACCCCGATCATCATATTCCCCCCATTGTCGCTTCGAAGAACACGAATGGTTCCATTGAACTGTGTTTGTACCATCTTATGAAAAGTTTGAAAAACAGAAGCAACTTCGCCTTTTTTCTTCAAAAGATAAACCCACGTAGTGCGAGAAAAACAGTCAATATAGGTAACAAATCATCTATAACCAGTTAAAGAGACAATCGGGAAGGTCCCCAGACATCAGAATGTATAACAGCAGAAAGAGTACTACTAGGAGAAGATAAATGAGATGTTGAATGACGAACATGTTTAGACATTACACATACATCACATTTCAAACTAGGAATAAACTGAGATAAAGCAGGAAATAGTTTTTGAAGATAAACGGGAGACGGATGACCAAGGCGCAAGTGCCAGCGGTGAGCATCAGTAGCAGTAGCAGCTGAAGAAGAAAGGGCAAGGGATGATGGTGTAGTATCCAGGTAGTACAGACCGCCATGATTCCTACCACTGCCAAGTATCCGCTCCGTACCCAGTTCCTGAAAAAAATAAGAATCAGAGAAAAAGGTTACAGAGCAGTTAAGAGATTTAGTAAGGTTGTTAATAGAGAGTAAACTACGGCGAAACGAAGGAACATGCAATACGGAAGAGAGAGGAAGAGAAGGGGAACATGAAAAAAAGACCCTTGCCAGCAATAGTAGACAAGGTACCATTGGCAGAGACAACCTTGTCCTTACCAGACAAGAGAGTGTAGGAGGAAAAACCTGTAGAGGACCCGGTCATGTGGTCAGTGGCTCCAGAATCAATGATCCACTCAGATGGAGGAGACACAACAGCATGGGCACTGGGCATCGCAGCAGTAGCAAACAAAGAGGAAGTACCACTCGGAGTAGGAGCAGACTGAGAGTGAAGCAGGCGTCGCAGTGCATCCAATTCTGATGTGGTGAAGTGATCCGGGAGTTGACCGGGAGGGCCCTCCTGTATCTCTGTGGAATAGACATTATCATGAGAACGGGTACCAGTCTGGAGGGATCCACCACGTCAGGGTCACGACCCCGTCCACGGCCACAGACATATCCTGGTGGAGCAAGGTGTGGATGAAGCTTGAAGCACACTTCACGAGAATGGCCCCGACGACCACAATGAGCGCAAGTGGGAACCGTGCTGGTATGACTGGAGCTAATACGCCCAGTACTCGTAAAGGCAGAGCGGTCTGGAAGAGGAGTCGGGTGCTGAGAGAACGTCGACAGTTTTCATCGCCAAGAACCATACTGAAGGCCTCACGGAGAGATGGAAGCGGAGACCGATGAAGAATATTGGTGCGAACCATATCCAGCTCCATCCCTAAACCCATCAAGAACACATGTAGGCGGAACTGTTCGTCACGCTTCTGCAACAGGACTGCATCGGCAGTGCAGGCAGGTGTAAACTGGTCGAAATAGTCCAACTCCTTAGATATGCGCTCGAACTCGGATTAGCTCCGATATACGGCGGGTGAGCTCATAAACCTGAGTGGAGTTCCCAATCTGAGAATAGGTCTCCCGGGCTCGTGTCCAGATCTCGTAGGCTGAGTCCATCAACATATAACTGCGGTATACCTTGGGGGACATAGAATGGAGAAGCCAGGATACCACCAGTGAATTTTCTGAATCCCACCGCGGCCAGGAAGAATCAGCCTTAGATGGTGCCACCTTAGTTCCATCGATGTATCCAAACAACTGATGACTACGGATAACATGTTGGGCTGCACGAGACCATTCAAGGTAGTTCGTTCCATCCAGGGGAACATTGGTAATTTTCAAGGAGCCAGCATGGCCAGAGGGCCGCTAAGGTTCGCCCATCGGGGAAGTCATGACCACCGGGGATGTAGAATCAACCGCTGTTGAGGAATCATCCATGACAAAGAACGGTAGGAACGAAAGGGCAACGAGCTAACCGCACAAATGGAAAAGACAGCAGGCACGATCAGAAAGCCGACTGCAACAACGGATCGAGATCTGGGGCATCAGCATGGCGCGGCGTCGGTAGCGGGACTGCATCGGTAGAGGAGCAAGCAGATCGGGCAAGCAGATAGCGGCAGCAGAGAGTGGGATCGGGATCAGGCAGATCGGGCTGATGCGGCCTGATCGGAGCTTCAGCGAGCGGCGGAGGCGGGCTGATCGAGCTTCAGCGAGCGACATCAGAGCGCGATCGGGAGAGCGGGATCGGGATCAGTCAGATCGGGCTGATGCGGCCTGATCGGAGATTCAGCGAGCGGCGGATGTGGGCTGATCGGGGCTTCAGCGAGCGGCAGCAAAGCGCGGTAGCAGCGAGCGGCGGAGCGACGACAACGGTATTCGGCGATGCTTCATGAGGAGACGGCAGGCTCCTTCAGCATGCCTCGCTGCCATCGAGAGAGACGTCAGGCTCCATGCGTGACGGAGGAGACCAAAATCGCGGGAGAGGGGGCGGCCGAAAGAAGAGATCAAGAGAGCAGCGGCGTGGAGAAATTAGGGTTCGGTTTTTTTTCTTCCCTTTGCTCTGATACCAAGTTGAGAAGGGAAAATAACTCTTATTGTTCATGAAAGGAGACTCGCTCATACTTATATATGTAGAGGAGGAAGGTACAAAGACAATAATACCCTTATGGGTAAAATACAATAGAAATGAAATAAAAACGACTTGATTTCAACTGTCTGCAGGTCTTCTAGTGGAGTGGAAATTTTGGATGCAGGTTTATGAGGCCGAGGGAGGTTCGGCCAAACAGGGGGGGGGGGTGTTTGGAAGGCTAGATGTTGCAGAGAAAAAAAGGGAAATGGTAAGTTGCTGTTGTAGGTGGGTTCAAATGGTGGTTGGAAGTGCGGAGCACACTGCAGGAGGACTGGAAGGCTACGACTAGGGTTTAATGCGAGGCAGATGCATCCGCGAGAGGTCCTGAGACCCGAGGTCGCATTGTGACTCATATCTAGGGCAGGACTCCTGGAGAGCGTCACATGGGATCGATGGGGCTGGAAGCAGTGGAGGAATGGGAGGAAGACAGGTTCCAGCACCCCCGCAGATTGGACCCGACGGTTTTGGCACTATGCGGGGTGGTCGTCGTCGCACCAACCGGAAGACCGAGCGGCTCTGTTGTAAAGAAGCCAACTCTCGATATCCCTCCATTTACCGTAGCCATATGATACATAAGTAAGGGGAGCATTTAAGTTAAACCAAATGACCTTAAACACGCGATCAAACACAATGACGGTTTCCGTTCATCAATTCGATGATCCAATAGCCATCGATCTCATAAATTGCTCAAATATGACGTGATCCATCTCCATCAATACTTCCACCAAAATGCTTATAATACTAAAAAATTAATCCTATATTGTTCGGTCTTATGTAAAACTTTGTAAACATGGAACATGTATCGTGAAGTCTTCTCCATTCATCTTTCCTCATTCAATGTCTCATAGGGAGTATATTTTGATATTTCAGGGAAATATCAAGACCTAGTGACAGGAGTCACAAATTTCCAAAATGAGGATAAAGGTTACATGGTTCTAGCTGGTGATGTCTTCGATGTACCCATAAGAAAGGATATTATACACAGAGTTGTAAGGTGGCAACTAGCAAAGAGACAGCAGGTACTGCATAACTCAAAGTGCTAATTTATGAGAAACTATTGCATCGTTTATCTGCTCTTGTTTGATTAGATGTTCATGATCAGTACTATTTTAAAGCTGAGCACATAAAAACTACCACAAGAAAATGTCTCACTCTTTATATACATGCAACGCGATGTAACCCTAGAGGGTTGGAATGCTAAAATGATGCAATGCACATGGAATTGTCCAACAAGTAATTGCAACAAAATTATGAATTATTTTTGGCAACGCAAATCTGCACAGTTGAGATTAGGCTTTAAAGCAATGAACAAGTTCCAACAACAATTAGAGTAAAATTGCTTGGATTAAAGGACGAATAAATTCTTCAAATAGATGCGAGAAAATTGTGAAAACTATTACACAATAATATCCCAATATCATATACAATTCAACAAAGTTCATCACAAAGGAAATAAACATCCAAATTTGGAACTTAAACAAGCATTCAAGACCAAATTGGGTGATTTGCTGCAATTTCAGGCAACTAACAGCAGTTCTGATGCCAATTCGTTGCTGATTTAAGAGTTCCTGCACCAATTGTCGGTTCCCGGAGGTCAGGGAATGCTGCAGGATGAATGCCGGTTGGAGAAACACCAAGAGGGCCACTGAATGTAGCCCTAGAGGGCTGGAATGCAGTTGAGGAGGAGGCCCGTAGGTGCAGTTTCTGCAATCCAGTAAAGCAGGGAGTGGGCGGAATTGGCCAGTGAAGTCGTCCAGGAGTGGGAAGGAGCCGTCAGCATCAACTTGCAGCAACTACCGTTCAGAACAGGGCTTCAAGCTCCTGATTAGTAAGCTAGGAGTGATGTTCCTGTGCCTAAGAGATGCATTCCAGCACTTGATAAAGTTCCCAATTCCTGGAATTTAGTGGGGAAGGCACACAATCTTGAATACGTGAATATAGAGTCCCGTTGGACTGTTTTGGGATGGAAAAATCTGCCAGACAACTGTCTAGGCTGCAGTGATAACTGTCTTGGAGGTGGTACAAGGAGGGTTATTGGAATCCAATTGGGGCTGAAATCTCAGAGTAACTACTTGTAACTGTCAAATTAGTGTGCGGTTACAGCAGTTGGATGTTGTTACCCTCGTGTGCGTCACGTATTATTATATCTTGTATTTTCATTTGTTGCTTTATGGTTAATGTTATGTGAGCCCCCCCCCCCCCCACCCCACCCTATATAAGGAGGTGGTATGGGAGAGTTTTTTTTTCATCTTTTGATCATTCGGGTTTGGGTCTCCATCTTTGGAGAAGGGCTTCTTGGAGGAACCAGCCTCCAGAAGTTGGACACCAATATATCTCGTGGTTGTATCTTTATTTTTCAATTAGTGCAAGCATTTTCTCCTTCCCGTAACATTGGTCCGACCTAGCCGTCCCGCCTGCATCGCTGCCGCCAGGTTCTTCCGTTTCATTCTTGGTGTCCAAATCCGCACGGACGTGCACGCACCCCTCCAGCAACGATCGATCGCGTACCCCTTTTCTGCATCGCAACGCCGTCGTCACGGTGACAGTGTCGTACATTCTCCCGCTCTGCTCGTCCCAATGTCGGCCAAATCGCATTCTTCTGCGACTGCTCCACTGGTTCAGGCCCCGATCCGCCTGCTTCAAGCCCCGATCTGCCTGCTTCGCTGTTCCTCAGCCTGCTCCAGGCCCCGATCTGCCTGCTTCGCTATTCCTCAGTTTGCTCCTGGCGGATCTCCAGCAGGAAGCCGCAGGATCCACCGATTTCAGCCAGATTCGGCTTGTCCGACCTGCATCTCTCCGCCGCACAACCCACGTCCAACCCCCGCCGCCGTCGCAACACTCCCGCTGCACTGCTAGATCCGTAGCACGCCTGTTTCCGCCTCCTAGATCCACCGCTTCATCTATGCACCCCGATTGGACGCAAAAACACCAGCGCCCCGCTGTTTTCGCCAAACAGCGGTTTCGAGCCCCAAATTTGCCGGCTCTGCAGTGCCAGCTGCCGATTCCAGCCACTCCCGCTGCCCATTTCAGAGTGCATGCCACTGCGGCTCCGCTCAATGGCCCATTCTGACGTCCCGACGCCTCCCCCTCCTGCGGATCCAACCATCCTTCGTCGTTTGGATGACCACGACAATGTCCTCGCCTTGCTGCAAGCCCTCATACTCCGCATGGACGCCAAGATCGACTCCCTCTTGGCCAGTCTCCCAACCATGTCTGCGGCGTCCAACGTGGTTTCTCCCCCTGTTTTTGGAACTCCGTCGGATCCGTACCAAGCCACAATCCCCCTGTTATCACAGGGGCCTTGTACCCTTGAGGTTCCCTCATTCAATGGCACCAATCCTATTGGTTGGATTGCTCAGGCCGATTAGTTTTTCGAAATTCAGCAATCGCCGAGGCACAGAAAATCAGCACGACATTGATCGGTATGGAGGGCTCCGCTCTCCACTAGGTGCGCTGGCTACGTCAATCCCAACCGGTCATGTCTTGATCGGACCTTCAGCAGGAGTTCATTCGCAGTTACGACACCCGCTCCGCGGGCTCCGCAGTGGACCAACTCTGCGGCGTTCGTCCGACGGGCTCCCTCGACGAATACATCGATGAGTTTCTCGCCCTCGCGACGCATGCTCCCGGTCTCCCACCAAACCATTACTTGGCCTACTTCATGCATGGCTTACAACCCCACGTCCGAGCCCGCCTCCGCACCCTGCAACCACTAACTGTTCCAGTCAGCCATGGATCTCTCCCCACTGGCGGAGGCCGACTTCCTGGCGACGTTTTGGGACCCTCCTTTCTCATGGCCTCCTGCCAAACCTCCCTACTAACCATACGTTCATCCCCCATCCAAACAACCACCACCGCCACCTCCTCTACCTCGCCTACCCATTCTGGGCCCACGCAACAACCGTCATGTCCCTACTCACTGTCTGTCCAACCAAGAGTAGAATGACTTACAGAGCAGGGGTCTGTGCTTCCGTTGCAAACAACCCTACTCGCCAAATCATGCTTGTTCGGTGGAGTTCCGCCTTATCATGGGAGAGGACGTGAACGAGATCAACACTGCTGACTTGGGCACTCTTATGATTGCGGATGTACCGCCGGATGACGCTCCAGACATCTCTACGGCTGCCCATCCGCGGGCATTTCACTACTAGCTGGCGGGCGACACTCCGACCTTGGGGACAAGGTCGTTTTTCTGGCGGGGCGTATTGTTACACACGTGCGCGTGACGTATTATTATATCTTGTATTTTCATTTGTTGTTTTTTGGTTAATGTTATGTGAGACCCCCTCCCTAGATAAGGAGGTGGTATGAGAGAGTTTCTTTTCATCTTTTGATCATTAGGGTTTGAGTCTCCATCTTTGGAGAAGGGCTTCTTGGAGGAACCAGCCTCCAGAAGTTGGACACGAGTATACCTCGTGATTGTATCTTTATTTTTCAATTAGTGCAAGCATTTTCTCCTTCCCGTAACAGATGCGGTTTTTCGTGGTTTTCAACAGTGGTTACTTGCGGTTATAGGTAGTTATTAACGTGGAGGGGATGATGGAAGGTGACCAACAAGGAGAGGGGGAGGGGGGATGGCCGGTGGATACAAGAGAAGGGTTGGGACTAGGCTTAACATCTAGGTTCCACGACATCGCACCGTAGAAGGATCACAAACTTAGGAAATTTCATCAAAATTCTGCAATGCCTTGAAATGAACTCTAAATCCATTTGTATAGGCCAGGAGGAAAACAAAGGATGACTATGATTGGCCGACACGAAAAGACGCAAAAGGAAAATAAATAATGTATGGAAAAATATAAAAATACATAGGAAATGTGCCGTCGACACTTTGAACGTGAATACAGACTCGGAGCGTTCATACGACGTTCCTAACTCCTCCTATGAATGTAAACCCGAACGGGCTCCGATACGGTTGGCCCGCCCAAGAACTTATTGATCCCATCAATAAGTGAACTTCTTGTAATTTGTGAGGAGATGCGAAAAGGTTGGTGCATTTTTTTCAGCTGAAATTTGTGCTTGCGTTGGTAGGTTTTGACCACAGGACTCTGGGATTCCATTAAGTTATAAAAGGTGACTTGTGTTTATCTATTATTTCTTTATGTGATTTTACCTATGATAATTTTGCATGCTTCTGTCAGGAAACAGAAAATTAGTTTTTTGCACAAGCCTTATAGTTGCTGTTCAATAATTGCTAAATTACAGGTTTAAGCACAGTTTGTGAATCCATTTATGGGGGTTTGCACCTGGAAACATATCATTGCCACAATGATACTAGTTGTTTCATATTTTATACTTTTATTTGCAAAAGAATATAAATATTGAAATAGAAGAAGTGTGTACTCGAACTATATTCATTTAGTTTATCTATAAAAAGATTCTTTTAATTTTTCTTTCTCTCAAGTACCATTTCACTGAGTTTATAAACCCTTAAAAACAATCTTATAACATGCAAGCACTTTATGTAGCATCTCAACCTATATACTGAAAATGTTTAATGACTCATTCAGCGACATATCATTCGACTGTCCGACGACGTGCATGCCTTCCTACTGTCCGACGGCATGCCATCTGACTGTCCGACAACAAACCATCCGACCATCGAATCTCCGACGATATGTCATTTGGCAGTCCAACGACATGTCATACGAATATCTGACAACATGTCACGACATGCCATGCAACTGTCCAGCGAGATGCAATCTGACTGTCCCACGACATGCCACGAAATGTCATCCGACTATTCGATGACAAGCTACCATACTGTCCGACTATCCGACAACATGCTACTACATGCCATCCAACTATCTGATGACATGCGACGACATGCCCTCGAACTATGCGACGACATGCCCTCGAACTATGCGACGACATGCTTTCCCATTGTGTGATGGCATGCCATCTGACAGTCTGACGACATGCCATCTGACTTCTTTTATCTACAAACAATAACATTTATTTCTTCACTTATAGTAGTTCGACGACGTGTCATCCGACTGTCCGAAGACGTGCCATCCAACTGTCCGACGACGTGCCATCCGACTATCCGACGACGTGTCGTCCGACTGTCCGACGCCGTGCCGTCCGACTGTCCGACGCCGTGCCATCCGACTGTCCGACGACGTGCCATCCGACTGTCCGACGACGTGCCGTCCGACTGTCCGACGGCGTGGCACGACATGTCATATGACTGTCCGACGATATGCAATGACATGTAATTCAACTGTTCGACGATCTACGTGCCCCTGTTGCTATCTTTTACAGGTGCAGATGTTATGGTGAGGCTGATTTTTGTTTAAACTTGCAATGGTTTGGGCAAAATACATTAGTTCCTCTAGTTTGCTTCTAGTATAATTATTGGCAAGCTATGTTTCTTTTTGACTTTTTACATGATAATGACTCACCATGATTTTAACATTTTGCTATTTGGCAGGGGACGCACTCGACCAAAACATTGTCTGAGGTAAGTGGGACTGGGAAGAAGCCATACAAGCAAAAGGGAACTGGGCGAGCAAGGCATGGTACATTGCGTGGTCCACAGGTTAATTTTATCACTTCTGAGTTGACTCTCTGTTTCCTCGCAATCCTTTGTGTTAGATATGACATGAGCCACCCAGTGGATATGTCCTTGACCTTCAAAAGTGGGGTCGAGATTTTACCTTCCCCACAAGTTTAAAAAAATGTGGACACCTTTCGAACTGATGTTATGAAAAAATAAAAGTTTATTGTATGTTTTAACAGTTTAGGGGTGGATGCACTATGCATGGACCTAAGCCTAGAAGTCATGCAATCAAGCTCCAGAAGAAGGTTAGGCGTCTGGGGTTGAAAATTGCTTTGTCAGCTAGAATTGCAGAAGGGAAGGTAATTTAAATATTTTCTCTTTGTATGTCATATCATCACTGTTTCCTTTTGCGGAGATGTAAATATCATATTTTATTGGACACTTAGCCCTCTATTCTCCAAGCCTCTTAGCCGACAAGGTGTGTCAACTGAGTCCTGTCATCCCTTCAGTGGCCAACACATCCAGTCCTTTTTTTACTCCCAATTGATTGAAGTTGAAGAATGGTCTGAAAAATGGTTATGAGGAACTTCTAGGCTCCCCCTATTTCTTCTATTCATATTGTTTGTAATGACTTATGAAGAAAATTTTCACCTTTTGTTATCCTAGCCTCATCCAAGTGTAGTGTTAGGGGAGACCTCAAGGCCCAAATCCTCCAAATGTAACACCCCAGTTAAAGAATACTCTTTTTCTTTGTTAACTAGTAGCCATGCACGGGGTACATTGTGCGATAAAGACAATGCATAACCGTCACTAGATCCACAATCCAGTATTGTTCTAGTCTGGAATAGAATCTTGAAACGACTGCGGAGGGCTCCTCTTGAATCATGCTCCTCACTACTAGCTCGTCAAAACAATCCATATACTTGGCAACATACATGGATTTTTGTTAAAGGGTAAATATTTGCTTGATGAGGCGTCTCCTATATGATGTCAACCAATATCTATGACACAATTTCGCTTCATCTGCACCCAACTAGTGATGGGACAAAGACAATCTTGCTTAAGGATCCTCTCAATGATATCGTAGTACGCCCTCGTCTGATCTAGTAATCTAAGTTTCGCAAACCTGATGCCACACTCACTGAATAGCTTGTACCAATCTAGGTAGCATTTCATGCCCATTAGTCAATAGTTAAAGGACCCAGGACTCGACAGACCATCAAACTGTGGGGCCACTCTATAAAGCATATACTCGAAATCCTCCTCGTAATGATGATCGTAATAATTAAAGACCCTTGCATAGTCGAATCATGTCAAAGGATCAATATGATCCCTACGAGCGAGGAGCTGAGGATAAGGTTGATAATCGTAATAGTATGATTATCTCTCTGGAGGGACTCTATCTGATCTAATATAGATGGGCTCATAAATACTTAAATTGAGGTAAGAGATGAAGACGATAGATAGCCAAAATGATTCTATAGACTCAACCATCGCGTATCACAATAAGGCTTGAACCCGGGGCTCTGATACCAACTGTTACAAGACGAATCTACAAGTGGCAGCCATAGTGATGCCCTAACCTTAAATGAAAATGAAAATGTGCACAGGCACGTAATCTGATGGGCAGCTTACTCATGAATAGACCATAATGCAATGTAGCTCAATCATGCAATTAATTCTGACATGCATTAAACAATGCTAATTTTAAAATTCTGCACAAGTGTCGTAATCGTTTACACGCAAATAACATTAGAAAACTATTAGAAGTGCATAAAAATAAAAAGTTACATATTTACAATGTAAGGAAATGAAAGTAAAAGTAAAATTTCATCAAGTGCCGTCCGAGGAGGATGTGATAGTCGGGCTTGGGAAGGATGCGGGTGCGTTGTGTTGGGTCATGCGAGCGGTTGGTGTGGAACGTGGGTTGTAATTTCAAAGCTTGAGAAATTTTAGAGATTTTAGGTGTTTGAAGGTTTTAAGGTGGGGGGAAATGATTTGTCGACGTTCCTCAGAAAAATTGTGTTTCACCTCTGATCATGTGCTATAGCTGTCAGGCATATGTCCATATATTTTATTTACTTCTGTATGCATTATAAAGATTTGGAATGAAATTATAAGGAAAGATATGATGTACTTAGGCATTAATGAGATTATGACTAGATAGGGCGCAATGTCAACAAAGAATCCATATAGCCGACCCCACTATGATTGAATAAAGGCTTGTGTCTTGTTGTTATGCATTATTAATTATTGTAGAAAGGAGAAATAGTTGGTGCAATATATTCTTCCACAAAAGGGCTATAAATAGGAACTACAGCATGACACCCAACACCGATAGGCGGTGTGAGACTAAACTCACTAATATTTCATATATTAACTCTAACACTCCCCCTCAAGCTGAAGGGGAACCCTACAGCTTGAACACAACATAAAATGGAAGGTAAAAGAAGGTTGGCAACGTGAGACAAAACAACAGCCACCGAGCCCCAACCGCGTGTCACCAGGGATACTTCAACCGGGCAAAGGTCACACGACGTTGGTCCGCAAAACCGACCATGACCACGCTGGATACACTGGGAGCGGAAACTAGGTCAACCACGCAAGAACAAACCAACCCTACCAAATCCAGAGAAAACGACGAGGAGACACAAACAACATATGAAATCAACCTAGGGGCCATGTGTGACTAAGGCAGGAGTCGGAAAAGAAGTATCTGAGTCGCCGTGATCACAAACACTCCCCCTCACGTGGATCATGTGCAAGAAGACATAGGTTATACCTAGGGGCCGGGTGTGACTAAGGCAGGAGTTGGGAAAGAAGCATCCGAGTCGCCGATATCACAAACACTCCCCCTCACGTGGAATACGTGCATGAAGGTATAGACTACGCCTAGAGGCCGTGCCGTACACTCCCCCTCACGTAGATCACGTGCAAGAAGGCGGAAATCATAGAGACGCAACACAAAAAACCACAAACAACAACTTTAAAAAAATTTAAATTTTAAACCCTACGGGCCGGGCTGGATCTGAAGAAGAAGGAAGCATCCGTTGGCACGAAGGAGCGGCGCGGCAGCAGCGGAGGAGAAGCACGGCTCGCAGAGCAGCCGAAGAAGAAGCAGCTGCGGCAGCAGCAGGCCGGAGAAGCAGCGGCAGAGCAGCATCCAACAGCGGAGAAGAAGAGAGCTGCACGGGCGAAGGCCAGAAGCCGGAGAAGAAGAAGCGGCTGTAGCAGCAGGACGGAGAAGAAGAAGCGGCAGAGCAGCTTCCATGCCGGAGGAGGCGTCAGTGTCGATGAAGGAAGCCAGAGGAGGCGTCGGTGTCGATGAAGGAAGCCGGAGGAAGCGTCGGCGTCGGCGATGCAGATGGGAGCCGACGGGATCGTCAATGTCGTTCACAAAAGCCGCACAGGGCAGCGACGGCGAAATCTGTCGTCGACACGACGGGAGAAGGTCCCGCTCCCGTCTCGGAATCAAGCGACGATTCCGTCGACGGGAGCGAGGGGGAAAGGACTTCCCGTGAGCCCTAGCAGCGCGCGGGGCGGAAGCACGGGCCGGGTGCGGGATTTAGGTCGGGACGGGAGCGGGGGGGGGGGGGGGGGGGGGTGGGTGGGAAGAGTAGCTGATCCGAAAAAAAAATTTTAGGTCTCAGATCTTTGGCTCTGATACCATGTAGAAAGGAGAAATAGTTGGTGCAATATATTCCTCCACAAAGGGGCTATAAATAGGAACTACAACATGACACCCAACACCGATAGACGGTGTGGGACTAAACTCACTAATATTGCATATATTAACTCTAACAATTATAATACACTAAACTTCGATTTATAAATTAATTATAATTATGTGCATCAAAGCAAATTAAGGAATAGTGATGTGATTGTCATCATATTTACAAAATATGAGTAATATAAATATAGTAATTGATTAATTGATCTCATCTTTTCTCTTCCCTCTCATATTTTTATTGTAAAAAGAATAAATCACGAGCGATAAAATGGGAAAGGGCATGTTTCACCTAAGAGGAGTTTTCTCTTATTTATATAGTGTAAATATAGATATGGCATAAAAGAGAAACTATTTTAGCTGAGAAGGCACAAACCTTTATAACATGTACATGGTTGTAGATGTTGGAAGTCAGGTTCACGACGGTTTTAGTCTGAAATGTCGGATTGCAGGGATATTTCAGAGATATTTTACAATGTAAGATTTTAATACAATAACAACACTCAAGTCTTTATCTCACTATAGTGGAGTTGGTTATATGGATCCTTTGTCGCCATTGTGCCCTATCTTTAGTCATAATCTCACTAATGCCTAAGTACATCATGACTTTCCCTATAGTTTCATTCCAAGTCTTTATTGGTCTACCTCTCCCCCGTTCAACATGCCTAATGACTAAACTTTCACAATGCCGAACAAGTGCCTCTAATGATCTCCTTAGTACATGTCTGAACCATCTTATTCAAAATTCTTGCATCTTCTATACAATTGTTATCACTCATATCTTATCCCTGATAAATTCATTCCTAATTTTATCCAGTCTCGTGTGTCCACACATCCACCTAAGCATTCTCATCACTATAACTCCCATTTTTTTGCTCATGTACACAAGTCACTGCCCAACACTCATAGCCGCAGAGCATCGCTAGTCTAATTGCAGTACGACAAAACTTGCCTTCAAGTTTTAATGGTACCCTTCAATCACATAAGATCCCGGTGCGCCTCTCCACTTCAACCAACCTGCTTGGGTTGTATGTATCACATTTTTATCTGCACCTCTATCCTTTTGAACTATTGATCCCAAATATTTAAAGCACTTACCGCGTGAAATATCTTGATCAACCAACTTAATAAGAGAGTAATCCATCTTTCTTGCGCTACTAAATTTAAGCTCCATATACTTCGTTTTGTTGTACTCGACCTAAAATTCTTCTTTTCTAAAGTGGCTCGCCAAGATTCAAGTTTCGCTTTTACACCCTCGCGCGTCTGATCGACCAAAACAATATCATCCGCAAACAATAAACAACAAGGTATTGCTTGTCGGATTTTAATATTTAAATAAAATTATTTATATATACATATTTTTGTAAATATGTATAATTGTACTTCTAATGTATGTATATAAATTACATAATAATTATGTAATAATATGATTAAAATAAATTAATAAACACAAAACAAAATTGTACCGCTCGGTCTTTGAAGCTAGGTTCAATGAGATGCGCTAAATGAAGCATGAAACTAAATATTATCACTCGACCGCTTAAAAGAAATGAATTTTTTCGGCGATTGATATTCACACCCCTTAATTGGACATACACAGCCCATAAAGCGCTATTTGTGCGTCATTTTGCTATTTGTAGCCCAACAAAATTGCATTTTGATTTTTAAAATTCAACAATACATTTAGCAATAGGTTTTATACATTGTAATTTCTACAATAATATTAATGTCATTAACCTTGCATTCAATACAAAATAGAAATTTGCCGGAGAGTACAAAATAAATATACTAAGAACCTAAGGTTCATGTTGCAAAAATGACCAAAAATGGTTCATCCATAATATATCATCTGCAAAAATAAGCTCAAATTAGGTACAAAAAAAAAATTGTGGAGAATGTCGGTTAGCATACTTTATACCATATATAATGTAATGGTTGTAAAAAAATGCATCCAAAAAGCATTGGCCTAAAATGTTTCAACCCAAAAATGTCATCTACATCAAGAAATTCAAAAAAAATGGAGTTGTTATGTACGAAATTTTTTCACATGAATTTAAATTACGCAAATTCTTACCTTCTCATTAACCTTCAAGACTTGATGCAGGACGACGCGTAGGGTTTACGTGTCTGTCGGCTTTTCTAGGAAATACCCCCTACGCGTTTGTCGGCTTAAAACTATGTGTATATGAGCAAATTGAGCGGGTTTCCTAGAAATTTTGCTCTGATACCAATTTGATGCAGGACGGCGCGTAGGGTTTACACGTCTGTCAGCTTTTTTCTAGGAAACCCTAAATGCATGCGATTCTTGAATTAATTTTGCAAAAAAATTAGAGCGGGCGCAACACTTAAGAAATTACGCAACTAGATTTTAAAGCACAAAATCAATATTTTGTTTAAAAATGATTTTTCTTAGTAAAAGTAGTTCAAATGAAATCCGGGGAAGGAAGCTCGCACCTTCGTTCTGTTCCCCTTATCGCAGCAAAACGGAAATCGTGAACTCCAAATACGTTTCCGTTTGGAGTTTTCGACGTAGCGTTCGCTGACAAAATTCGGCGAAAATCCCAGCAATGAGTATAAAACTCCTAAGAGAAAATATAGACACACGCAAAGAGGGGATAAAAGCAAATTACCCACGAAAATAGTCGTCTTTCCGTATCCGAAGTCGATGGCGATCACGCGAGGAGTTCCTCATCACCTTCGAACTCCGCTCCGAGGACGGCCGCTATCGCACACGGGAACCAAAGAATTAAGTCACTCTCTCACACAAGGTGGTTCCACGGAATCACAACAATATAAGAAAGCCACAAACCTAACAACCCTAAAATTCATTCGCTCTCACACTCAAGGGTGGATCCACGAAATCCCTAACTATTCTAACAAAGAGGTTCCACGAAATCTCACAACCCACAAGAGTGATTAATTCCTCTTTCTCTGTACATGACTTTAAAGGGGCAAATACCAATTTCATATCTCCTAGCATTTGTGCAGTTAATAGATTCTAATGTTACTGTTCATCATCACCTTTAATCGACAACAGAAACTATTGCCTAAATTTCACTGTTCACCTTCTTACAGGGAACAACCGAACTAAATTCCTACAGGAAATCAAATGCCGCGCAGCATCACTATCAACATCTTCCCGTTGGAAGGCAGCACACAGGGAAATCACTAACAAGAAATCTAAATCGGAAAATCATAGAGGAGCACAGTAAAATTAATTTTACTGTTTATCTTCTCTGATTACTCCCGCCATAACTACAGAACTAACCCATAGGAGCAGCAACCTTCTTCACACGCCTAACACCTACGGGAAACATGTCAAACTCTCACACGGGAGAAAGCAAATTCACAGCAAAACTTCAATATTCAACATTTCATCAATCAACACCCATACAAAACACATCCCCCCTTTTTATAGGGTTACGACAGAGAAGAAACGAAAAGAAAAAAAACCAGAAATCCTTAACCGTCTAAAGCATGGAACGCACGGCCATGACGGAGTTGGGTAAGCGCCGAAACCGTCGCTCTTCGATCTCTTCATGGGAGTGACTGGTTCGTGGGCCAGCAGTTGGAGATCGTGAAGATACGATGAGCCTCGTGGGGCTGGAACTTCCTCCATTTATGGCTTTCTGCGGCTCTTGATCGAGAGGGGGGGGGGGGGAAATGATGCGGCGTCGGACCGGGGAAGAGGCACAGTGCAAGAATCGGGAGGGGAACAGTGACCCGGGCCGGCTCTTCTTCACCCTATTCTTACATATATATACATTACTATATATATTAATAAGTGTTTATTTTTTTATTTTATATATATATACATGTAGGTGTATTTATATATATATAAAATAAAAATAAAACTCACAAAGCTACGCGCGCATGCGTGTAACAAACATAGTTACGCGCGCAGGCGTGCAACAACTAATAAAATTTGCAAAAATAAAACGCAACACAATAAATGACAAATAAAACATGCAAAACATCGGGTCGATAGAGGCCCGGACTGGTGCGGCGTCGAGACTTCTTCGTCGACCTAATCAGGGCTGGTCTCCACCAACTCTCCCCCTCTCGAAATCACTCATCTCTGGTGAGTGCTCCGAGTGGTAGTATTGGATGAGATCATCAACTTTTCCAACGAACCAAAATCTCTGGAAACCATCATCAGTAGTGGTCACTGCCCAATATGTGCTCGGGAACTGGAATAGAATAATCTCCTGATGTTCATGCTCAACCTGAAACTGGCAGTGAAAAACAGAAGGAACTACAATGAAAGTGTCAGTAGCGGAATGAATGTAGGTATGTACTGAATGTGGCTCCTCACTCTCACTCGCCAACTCAGAAGAATCAAATGGAGGAGGCAATGGAAATTCTAAAGACTCATGTGAGTAATCGTAGAATTAAGTCAGATTGGCTACGTTAAAAACATGATTTGCTCCCCAAACGGAAAACATCTCAAGTTCATATGCATTTTGCCCAATCCGATTTACTGCTCGAAAGGGTCCAGTTCTACGGTAGCTATCTTCTTTACGACACCAGAAGGTAACCGTTCCGGATCTAGCTGAAACATAATCAAGTCATTCATTTTAAAACTAGTAGCTCTTTTATGCTTTTGTTTTAAAATTGAGTTGCATAAAAATCATAAATACTATGCATTTTTCAGCTCAAAACCTTTTATGCAAATCATGCAAATGCCATAAATGAACTACTAATACGACTAACGCCACTAACCGATGGTCTAAGATACCAAGAGCAACTCCTGAAAGAGGTACATGATCAGGAGGCTCAGAGGGTGGATCATAAAAGAACTCATCGCTGGGGCGATGATCACTCAAGTGCAAATCAAAGACAACATTGACCAAATGTGTCAACATGGTGTGCGAATTGTCTCTGCAAGTGTGCGTGACAAGATATAACTTCAACGAATCAGTGAGTGCACCCTCAAACTCGACTGTGTCACTAAAGATGGAAACATCCCAAATGTGCGGTGAACCCATAAGTTTTTCATCTGGGGGTTCACCGGGAGGGGTATAGTAAAATTCGTCGCAAATGCGACGCGTGCAAACGTAGGCTCCAATAGATGGAGTGCTCTCAGATAAATGTGCACGAAATGTGACAATAGTAATAAATGTGCTAAGGGGAAGTAAGGCATCAGGAGGCTCACCGGGTGGGACATATGAAAACTCATCGTGAAGGCGATGATCAACAGGTGGTACGTCCCATAACTCATCTAGAGTGCGAGTCACTAGATGGTTATATCCAAGCACTATTGACATCAAGTGAGACAATGGAGCAGGTATCCATGTCTTAAAATTCGCAAGTGTATTCAAATAAAGCTCATCCACACAATGACGAGGTGGCTTATCTGGAGGCTTAATAGGAGGGTCGTCAAATGGCTCATCAGTCGAGTGATGGTCCTCCAGAAATGAACCGTCAGAAGGGGTCATACTCCCAGATAGGGTAGAAGTGACTGCCTCGAGATCACTACTAAGCTCTCGGATCCCAATCGTAATGTCACTCGGTGCGCCATCAGGTGTGGTGATGTGACTCGATGCGCCATCGGGTGTGGTGATGGGACTCGGTGCGCCACTAGGTGAAGTGTGCAATGAATCTATACTCAAAGGAGAGCTAGTAGATATCGAATCAAAGGCGGGTTCACTAAGTGGAGCAGACTCACATGGGGGTTGACTCTATACATCTTGTATTAGAATATCAGACATAGTAGATGATGCCTCCCTGCTTCGGGCAGTAGAAGGCTCTTGCTGCCCCTCAATATCTATCATCATGTTCACCTTCGAAACACTAGGAGGATCGCTAGGTGTGACGTACTCGTGACGATAGTGACCTCTATAGATAGTTCGAAGGTAATCATGATGAGTGTCCATATCATAATCATGTCGTGCACGTGGATGATTCATAAGTCCTACGAAACGTGTGGTGGTGGTCGCACTATGCAGACTCAGATTCCTCATATAAAGGAGACATGTGGTATCGATAATCTAGAGTGATACTGAACTCTATCCTCATAATATGGTGTCGAAGGACCAGTATGATCCACTCGAGTACGAGGATAAGTTCGACGATAGTCATCGTTGTTGAAACCGGAAACCGGCCTCTTGTGGAGTTCGACCCTTGGGGAAGGGGTGGTCTCGCGCCTACTTCGCACCTGCAAGAAAAACAACGAGAGAGACAAGGAAAGACAGACCCAAGGGCTCGGCAGGGAGGTCCCCCACCACAAACCCGGAAGATCTCTGAGCGCTTCCCCTCCTTAGCCAAGAGCCGAGCTAAGGTACTCTCAGAGAACACTTGAAAATGAGAGCAAGGAGGCACTGAAAGCGTGTCCTCTGAGGTACCCCTTGGGTCTTATTTATAGATTTTCAGAATCTGAACTGCCAATAACCGAAAGGACTGACCTGGAAGTACCAAAAGACCCCTGGATGGGTCTGCCAACAGCCAAACTCCGCTGTTCTGAACAGCTATGCGCAGTCCAACCTGGTCTGCCAACAGCGAGGCTCCGCTGTTCTGAGTAGCTATTCGCACCCCCGGGCGGTCAGCTCGCCTTCAGTTCTCCCGCAGGAGGCGGGCGCGACCCGGCTCTGGGGCTTGCCTACCCTCACTGGGCGAGTGCGAGCCGATATGGGCGAGCCGCCTGCCTTTTGCCGGGCGGATCGGCGGTCAGGTCGCGCTCGGGGTCCGGCTCGCTTGCGGCGGGTCGCCAGTCGCGGGTCCGGCTCGCTTGCGGCGGGTCGCCAATCGCGGGTCCGGCTCGCTTGCGGCGGGTCGCCAATCGCGGGTCCGGCTCGCTTGCTGCGGGTTGCCAGCTCGCTCGCCTGGGATGGGCAGGCGCGGGCCAGCCCTTTAGTCGTTCAGCCCGTCCTGCCGCTTGGGTGCGAGTCGCGGGGGCAGGCCTGTTCATTCTCCCTGGTGGGACCGCTCGCCGGACACAGGGTTGTACACAATCCCCGCTCTTTTTGAGCTTGAACCAAGCTCGGAAAGAACCATCCAACCCGCGTGTTCGGCGAGCCCCTGTGCTGAGCTGGCAGGGAATCTTCTGGTGGGGGCCCACTGTTCTGCTATAAATACATACCGCTGACCCCTGTAGGAGGCTCCCCACATCCCTTTGTTTTCTCTGAGCAGTCTCTTGTTCCTCGATGCCGGTTAGCGAAGAAGTGCGAGCTCGCCTGGCGGCAGCGGTCCTGCAGACCCAGGAGGAGGCCCTCGAGGCCGCCCCATGGCTAGCTCGCGGATCCTCCGGCCCCCTCTTCAGGCCGGCGAAGGGGAAGATCGTTAAGCGTTCTCTGGCGGGTGGCTGCCCGGCCTCCAGCTCGGCGGCGGGGTGCTGAGGTCGTCCCCGGGGTGCGTGGCCTTCCGCCGATTATCGCTATTCGTCTGACTCCCTGTTTTGCAGGTAATTCCCTGTGAGGAGGTGGAGAACCGGGGAGAGGATCGTCCTCCGCCTCCATCGCCTGAGAAGATCGCGAGTTCCCCAGGTCCGGATCGCCCACCTCCGGAAACTCCCCGTCCAGCGGTCTCCCATGGGCTGGGGAAATCTCTTGAGTCCCTCGAGGGAGGGGACTTTCGGGATCGGCCGGGCTCTTCCCGCCCATCTGTCGGTGCGGGCGATGTGCCCACCCCTGGTGAGCTGGTTTTTATCGTTGACTTTGCCTCTTGCTCGCTCATTCTGACCCCTCCCGCTCGCAGGCTTTCGCAGGGCCTCGCCTGAGACCGAGATGAGCGAAGGGTACTCGCCCCCGCCTGACGTGGACAGTGTATCTGACTATCTGGGCGACCCGAACGATGCGGCGGGGATGAAGAGGCAGGTGACGCGGCTATTCCAGAAAACACACAATGCTGCTGCAGGAGGCCATAAGGAGGATCGAAGGCGACAAGGCCGAGACCGATGCCCGGCTCGCGGCCTTGGAGGGCCCTCGGCGTGAAGCGGAAGACGACGACGTCACCTCGCCGGGCGTGCATATAACGCGAGCCGAGGGGCATCTTAAGAGCGCCGTGGAGCAGGTCGGCCGGGCTCAGCGGGAGCTGGTGGCGGTTCGCGATTACCACGATCCCCGCGTGCCGCCTCGGGCGGGAACAAAGAGGCGGCACAGGTGGAAGTGGGTCGAGTACTGACCCAGTTGTTTGCCCCTCGCTCGCGTGATACCGCGGGATTACCGTCATCTCGAATTTATCTTGTATTTGTATTTGTAATTGCTTGCGACACTTTTAGCCTGCCTATGGGCCTGACTATTTTGTTGCTGAGTTGTATTGAAATTGTTGCGCTGCTCTTCTTTGGTCTTCTGTGTGCGGGTTAGGGGGAAAGGTCCATTCTTCTCTTCGCGCTGATCGGGGCGGGGGGCGAGCCGAGGAGCTCGCTAGACGGGGAATCCCCCGTCTCGCGCGGCATGCCGTGCGGGTGCGGGTTGGGGTTGGTTCGCCCGCACCGGTCTCCCGCGGCTGCAGCCGGGCGAGAACCGTGCCGGCTCGACCTTTGAGGTGTGCTCGCGCGCGGGAAGTCGAACCGTCGGATTAATTTTGCTATCCGCACCCCATCTTTTGGCGGGAAGTTTCCCGCCCCTTCTTTTTTCCTATAAATAGGTCCTGCCGGCCCTTATTTCTTCACCGACTCCAAAACGTCTTCTCGCTTCCCCTTTTCTCGCGAAGTGCGATTCTAGCTCGCCTCCCGGCTTTTTGTCTCGCGTTCGGCGGCGAATCAACGGGGATGGGCGGAGGCGGCGGCGACGCGGACGGCCGAAGCAAATGCGCTTGGACCTTCTCCGAGCACGATTTCCCTCGCGCCGTCATCTCAGAGCGCGAATACTTGGAAGCTCTAGGCGACCACATCCCGGCGGGTTTTCTGCGAGGCGACCTGATGAGAGGGAGAAGATCAACGACCTATTTGGGGATGAGCTCGCCATCCCTCTCGCTCACTTCGAGGTGGGCCTGCGACTTCCCCTGTGGCCCGAGGTGCGCCAGGTGCTCAAATACTTCGGGGTCGTCCTGGGCCAGATGACCCCGAACTCCATCGCCGTCATGATGGGGTTCGCCTGCTTCTTGCGAGGGGAGCGGGTGGAGTTCAGCCTCGCGGTATTCCGGAAGCTGTTCTCCTTCAGGCGAACCGAGACGGGACGGCCTACTTCTCCAGCGCCCACCTCAAGGTGCGGGAGACCGTCAACAAGAGCCACAACTGGCTGAAGAAGTTCCTGTTCGTCAAGGGGGACTTCGGCAACGTGCCCTTCTCGCCGGTGCAGCTCAGCGAGGCGAGCTACCGGCCACCCAACCTAGGCGGCCATGAAGCCGACCTGTTCGCGTTCTTCGTCGGGAAGAACTTCGAGGTCGCGTTCCTGCGCCGCCACCTTGACGATCTCGCGGTTGTCGCGCCGGGGGGAGGTTTGCTACTCGTCTCCATTAGTCCTTACTTTCCCACTCTTCTTTCATCTCACCTTCCCTTCTTCGCAGGCGAACGCGACATTCCCCTTCATCCTCCTTACGAAAGCGCCCGGATCCCCCCCGGGGTTCTCGCCCGCGCCCAGGCCGCGGATGCCGCTCAGCGCGACATCTCATCGGTCCCGGCCAAGAAGCGACCGGGCGGCGGGCAGTCAGCGCCTCCGCCGAAGTCGGCGAAGACCGCGGATCAGCAACCATCCGCAGGCCAAAGAAAGGGCAAGGCCCCCGCGGTCTTGCCGACTGAGGCCCCCTCGCCCCCGCTGGTTGTTTCGACCAGCGATTCCCGGTCGGGGCGGCGGGCACCTCCGCGCCGCCAGGCGGGTCTGGAGCCGCTGCGGAGCCGGTGCCGAGAGGGCATCGGAACTTCGGCTACGGCGAGAGGTACTTGGACGAGCTCGGCGTCCCGCTCCTGGCTTGGGACAAGGAGTCGAATCGCGCAACGATCTCGACCCTGCTGCCGAGCTGGATGGAACAGGACACAATCGGCGGGGAGGCGTACAGCTTCTCCTTTGGGTTGTACTCGCGCGAAGACGCCGCCATATTCGACAAGGAGGAGACACGGGTGCTGATCCACGAGAGCGCGCGGGCCCAGCTGCGCGGCCTGGAGCTGGCTCATATGGTGGGGCGGCGCTGTACCCAGGTGGAGCGGAACGCCGCGTCCATCCAAAAGATGGCGGAGGAGAAAGAAGAGGCCCGGAAGCTCGCTCGGGAGGACGCGGATCTTCAGAGAGGGCGAGCCGCCGCCGCCGAGGAGACCCTCGCGCAATATCTGGGCGGGGTGGTACGCTCTCAACCGGAGCTAATCTATTCTTCCTGCGAACGCAGCTCATGATAATTCCTATTCCGTTTTTCAGGACGCGGCGACTGCGAGCCAGATGGGCGCCGAGATTGCCACCCTTCGCCAGGAGAAGGCGGCGCTGGAGGCCCGGGTACGCGAGCTGGAGGCCGCTGCCGCTGTCCCTCCTCCGGCCAGCGGGGTCTGCCCGCGCGAGCACCTCTCCGACTACGACCTGGAAGTGCTAATGCAGAAGAACGCGGCCAGCGCAGCGAGATACACGATGCAGACGCTGAGGCGCGCGGATCTGCTTACGAGCGAGGCAGCGGGACTCTCGGCAAAAGACGTGGTGCCGGCGCTGTTCCTCCCCGTGCCGGAGCCCGACGACAGAAGCTTCCAGCCGCTTTAGGGTTTGTAGGTCTCGTGTTTTTTGGTAATCTGCCTTGTAGATGAACATTATGTGTAAAGATCTGGTCTGAGTTATATGCGCGAGTTGCGCTTATGCTTTATATTTCTGTCTACTGTTCCTTTTACACACTGTTCTTTTTACATTTTCTCGTCTGTCTTGTTTTTCCAATGATGTCACTGCCGGACGGCGCGACCCGTCCCAGCGGCCCGGCTCTGACGAGGCGAGCTGGCTCGTCCGCCGAGCGAGACGAGCTGGTTCGTCCGCCGAGCGAGGCGAGCTGGTTCGTCTGCCGAGCGAGGTGAGCTGGCTCGCCTGCCGAGCGAGGCGAGCTGGCTCGCCTGCCGAGCGAGGCGAGCTGGCTCGTCTGCCGAGCGAGGTGAGCTGGCTCGCCCCTCGGCCGCATGCTTAACTCTCTGTGGACCCTCGCCCAGGCCTTTGTGTTTACTCGGCCACTTTTCCCGGGGTTTGAGGGTGGGGCTATGCTAGACCCTTTCCTTCTTTTCTGGCTAACTCTTGCGATTCCGTCCTGCTGCGCACGCTTTTCGGGCAGTTTCCGACCATGCCGGCTAGGTGGGAGTCTGACCATGCAATTTGCTCTAGATCGCAGGCCATTGCTTTCTGGATCTTCTCGAGGCTAGGGATGACACCGAGTGACTTCCGGCCCTGCCAGCTAGGTGGGAGCCTGGCAGCGGGATCTTCTCGGGGTCCAAGTTCATTCCATCGAGTGACTTCCGGCCCTGCCAGCTAGGTGGGAGCCTGGCAGCGGGATCTTCTCGAGGCTAGGGATGACACCGAGTGACTTCCGGCCCTGCCAGCTAGGTGGGAGCCTGGCAGCGGGATCTTCTCGGGGTCCAAGTTCGTTCCATCGAGTGACTTCCGGCCCTGCCAGCTAGGTGGGAGCCTGGCAGCGGGATCTTCTCGAGGCTAGGGATGACACCGAGTGACTTCCGGCCCTGCCAGCTAGGTGGGAGCCTGGCAGCGGGATCTTCTCGGGGTCCAAGTTCATTCCATCGAGTGACTTCCGGCCCTGCCAGCTAGGTGGGAGCCTGGCAGCGGGATCTTCTCGAGGCTAGGGATGACACCGAGTGACTTCCGGCCCTGCCAGCTAGGTGGGAGCCTGGCAGCGGGATCTTCTCGGGGTCCAAGTTCATTCCATCGAGTGACTTCCGGCCCTGCCAGCTAGGTGGGAGCCTGGCAGCGGGATCTTCTCGAGGCTAGGGATGACACCGAGTGACTTCCGGCCCTGCCAGCTAGGTGGGAGCCTGGCAGCGGGATCTTCTCGGGGTCCAAGTTCATTCCATCGAGTGACTTCCGGCCCTGCCAGCTAGGTGGGAGCCTGGCAGCGGGATCTTCTCGAGGCTAGGGATGACACCGAGTGACTTCCGGCCCTGCCAGCTAGGTGGGAGCCTGGCAGCGGGATCTTCTCGGGGTCCAAGTTCATTCCATCGAGTGACTTCCGGCCCTGCCAGCTAGGTGGGAGCCTGACAGCGGGATCTTCTCGAGGCTAGGGATGACACCGAGTGACTTCCGGCCCTGCCAGCTAGGTGGGAGCCTGGCAGCGGGATCTTCTCGGGGTCCAAGTTCATTCCAACTCTCTGAGCAAGCTTAGATATGACATTCCTGGGGGGAGGAGAAGAAAATCTTCATTATGAAAAATCGGGTTGTTTACAGAAAATCAGGAAAAAATCTCTTCAAGTCGTCTCCACTCCAGGTGAGACTCAGGGCCTCGCCTTCCACATTTTGGAGCCGATAGCCCCCCGACTTCAAAGCTTCCTTCACAATGAATGGCCCCTCCCAGCTGGGGTTGAGCTTCCCTACGGACGCTGACCGCCCTGCCGCGTCCACCTTCTTCAGTACTAGGTCCCCTTCCGCGAACTGCTTGACCCTGACATGCTTGTCAAAGTATTTCGCCATCCTCCTCTTGACCTCCTCCTGTCGGACGGCCGAAAGATCCCTCAACTCTTCTACCATGTCGAGGGAAAGTCTCAGCTCTTCCCCATTCTCGGCTTGCCATTCCTCTCGGCCTTCCCTGGCCGTTCCGACCCGCGGCGTTTGAACTTCAAATTCTATGGGGAGCACCGCCTCGCACCCATGGGAGAGCTTGAAGGGGGTCTCCCCCGTGGCCGTGTTGGGAGTGGTTCTAAGGGCCCAAAGGACGGCGGGGAGCTGCTCCACCCAACTCCCCCTCAAGTTTTCCACCTTCTTTTTGAGGAGATTGACGATGATTTTGTTCGCCGCCTCCACCTGCCCGTTGCTCCTGGGGTGGTGGACCGAGGCGAATCTGAGGTCGATCCCAAGCTGCTCGCAAAAACTGGTGAACTCGGCGCTGGCGAACTGAGGCCCGTTGTCTGTGACGATGGCCTGGGGAAGCCCATGGCGACAGATGATCTCCCCCCAGACGAAGTTCCTGATTACCTGGGAGGTCACCTTTGCCAACGCCTTCACCTCCATCCACTTTGAGAAGTAGTCGATCATCACCATTAGGAACCTTCTCTGGCCGCTAGCCTGGGGGAACGGCCCAACCAAATCCATCCCCCAGATTGCAAAGGGCTAGGGGGCCGTGATGCTCTTGAGTTGCTGGGCCGGCTGTAGCCGGAGGGGGGCAAATAGCTGGCACTTATGACATCTTCTTGCGAACTCCGCGGCGTCCCGGCCCAGGGTGGGCCAGAAATACCCCTGCCGGACTATCCTCCCCTCCAAGGTCCGACTCCCGGAATGACTCCCGCACTCCCCTGAGTGGACTTCTTCCAAGATCCTCTGTGCCTCGCCTCGGATACGCAGCGAGCCAGCATCCCGGAAAGGGTTTTTCTGTATAGTTGCCCGTCTTTGAGGAGGTAGTAGGCGGACTTGTGCCTCAGCTTCTTCTTGTCTACTCCTTCCGGATACTCTCCCGTGGAGAGGAAAACTACTACTGGGTCCATCCACGAGGGCTGTTGATCGATCTCCATGAGCTCCCCCTCTTCGATGGAGGGGCGGAACAGGTCGGTGATGGTGCCCCCCATCCGGGGGCCATGCTTCGCCAGTTGATCGGCCTGTTCATTCTTTCCCCTTGGCACGTGTTGGATGGAGAAGGTCTGGAAGGTCCCTATGACCCCCTTCACTTTGGCCAAGTATAACTTCAAAGCGGGCTCCCTTGCTTCGAACTCCCCGTTGATCTGTGAAGCCACCACCATGGAGTCGGTCAGAACTTCCACATCCAGCACCCCCAACTCTCTGGCCAGGCGTAGTCCCGCTATCACTGCTTCGTACTCGGCCTGGTTGTTAGTAATGGGGAAATGTACCACCACCGTCTGCTCAATCTGAGTCCCTTGGGGGCTCTCCAGGACCACTCCTACTCCGAGAGAATGCCTTCCTGATGCTCCGTCCACCCTCACCTTCCAAGGAGCCGGGCAAGTGAGCTCCCCCTCTGCTACTTCTACCACGTAGTCGGCCAGGAAGTCGGCCATCGCCTGAGCTTTGATCGAGAGCCGTGGCACGAAGGAGACATCGAACTCGCTTAGCTCCACCGACCACTTGGCCAGCCGGCCCGAGTGCTCCACCCCTCGAAGATATTGCGGAGAGGATGGTCTGTCACCACTCGGATCGAGTGCGCCTGGAAGTAAGGCCGTAGCCTCCGGGCCGAGATGATCAGTGCGAACGCAAGCTTCTCCAAGATTGGATATCGGAGCTCGGCCTTCCTCAGGACTCGGCTGACATAATAAATAGGGAGCTGCCTCTTCCCCTCTTCTCGCACCAAGACGGAGCTCAGGGCCTCTGCCCCGACCCCGAGGTATAAGAACAAATCTTCACCCTCTTTCGGCCCCTGGAGCAGCGGGGCCTGTGTTAGCTGCGCCTTGAGGGCCTGGAACGCCTCCTCGCATTCCTTAGTCCATTCGAACCTCTGGCCCCCCCTCAGCGCTTTGAAGAAGGGGGAGCACTTCTCCCCTGCCCGAGAGAGGAAGCGGCTCAGTCCTGCTAGCTTCCCTGCCAACCGTTGGACTTCCTTTGCATTCCGCGGGGACCCCAGCTCCAAGATAGCCTTGACCTTGTCGGGATTCGGCTCGACCCCCGCGGGGGTGAGGAGATGCCCCAAGAACTTCCCCCGGCTAGCCCCGAAAACACACTTAAGGGGGTTCAGCCGCATCTTGTATCGGCGCAGGGTGGTGAACGTCTCCTCCAGGTCCCGGAGGTGGGAGTCCACGTCTCGGCTTTTGATCATGAGGTCGTCCACGTAGACCTCCAAGTTTCTCCCCCTTTGCTCCTTGAAGACCTGTCCATCATTTTTTGATAGGTGGCACCAGCGTTCTTCAACCCGAACGGCATCATCTTGTAGCAATAGCAGCCGTCCCCTGTGATGAATGAGACATCCTTTATGTCCGGGGGGTGCATCCTGATCTGATGGTAACCTGAAAATGCATCTAAAAAACTCATTACAGAAAAACCGACGGCTGAGTCAACCAGCGCGTCGATCCGAGGCAAGGGGTAACAATCCTTAGGACAAGCTTTATTAAGAAGGGAAAAATCGATACACAGGCGCCAGCGGCCGTCTCCCTTTTTGACCATCACAACGTTCGAGACCCAGCCGGGGTATTGGATTTCGGACACGAAGCCCGCTTTGAGAAGTTTTGCCACCTCCTCCCTGATGGGCTCCGCTAGCTTGTCCGCCGTGGATCTCTTCTTCTGCTGGACGGGGCGTGTTCCCGGGTCCAGGTTGAGGCGGTGGCAAGCCACATCCGCGTCAACCCCCGGCATCTCCGCGGCGCTCCAGGCAAAGATGTCCACGTTCTTCTGGATGCACTCCAGCATCCTGCCCTGGTCCTCCGGGGTCAGCCCCCGCTGACGCGGATCTTCTCCACCCTGCCTCCGCGGGTGAGCACCTCCAGCTCCACCACCTCCTCTGCGGCCTCCAGTCTGGACTGCTCCCCCCATCCCTCGGCATCCCCTTCCTCCTGAACGGGGACCTCTACCTCCATTCCCCCTGCCACGGCCCTTACTTCGACCACTTCCTCCAAACCTCCTCCGCCTTTTCTGCGCAGCCCTTCTCCTCCAGCTCCACCTCTCCGGCTCCCTGCTCGCTTGCCTCCATCCTCCGCCCCATCTCCTCGGCCCCTTCCTGCCAAGAGATGGTGTTCACCGCGGTGACGTAGCATTCCCGTGCCACCTTAGGGTCCCCCCTAACCCTGACCTGCGCCCCCTCAGTGTTGAACTTCAAGCACTGATGGAAGGATGAGGGGACGCAGCGGAAGGCGCTGATCAGGGGCCTCCCGAAGATTGCGCTGTAGCTGCTGGGGGCGTCCACAATGACGAACTTGCAGTTTCGGGACTGCCCCCCCAGGGTTACGTGGAGGCCGACTCCTCCCTCTACCTCCTTCCTCTCTCCCGAGAACCGAACAAGGGCCCGTCCGAGGCCAGCACCCTCTTAGCTTCCACCTGCATCGCGTCAAACGCCTTCTTGAAGACGACGTTCACGGAACTCCCATTGTCCACTAGGATCCGAGAGACAGTGAAGTTCTCGATGGCGGCCTTGATGACCAAGGCATCACAGAACGGATCCTCGTGGTCCGGCATGTCGCTTCTGGAGAAAGTGATCCTCTCCTCTGGCGGCGGGGTCTGGGACGTAGAGGCGACGCTCCGCCGATACATGGTGTGGAGACTTGCCTTGCGGGAAGCCTCGACCCCCACTCCCCCGTGGATCACTCCGATCATTCCTCGGGTCCCCACATCCACCGGTCTTCACAGCGATCCTCCTCCGTCCGGGGCAGGACCTCCTCGATCCTTACTTCCTGCCGCACCTCCCCCTGCTGCTGCTGCCGCCCCCTGTTCTCTCTCATCTCCAAGAATTCCGGGCACGCGGCCGTTGCGTGCCCCTCTTCCTGATGGAAGTCGCAGTAGGGCAGTTCCACCCTGAACTCCCTTCTCCTCCTCCTCATGACCCCTCTCCTTGCGCCCAGAGCTATGGCCATGGCCTCCTCCTGATCGGGGAGCCGCGGCCTCTGACCCTGCCTCCAGCCTGGGGGGTGGAACTGGTCCTGCCTCCCCTGATAGTGGCCTCTCCCGTAGTATCCCCTCTGTGGCCCCTGCCCCTGCCACTCTGGTCTCCAGCCCAGCCTCCGGTCGGGCTCCTGACGCCCCCATCCCGGTGGCTGTCCTTGGAGTTGCCTCTGCTCCCTCTGCCTGGGCTCCTCCCTCCTCTCTTCCTGTCTTCTTCCTCCCCTCGACTCCTTCTCCTCCTCAGTCGCCCACCTGGCCAACTTCCTCGCAAATTCTGGGTTCGACGCTTCCCCGTCGACCTCTCTCGCCGCCCTCTCCATCAGCTCCTCGTAGGAGAGGGGGGGAATCCTCTTCAGCTCCATGCGGAAGAAACCCTGCTGCAGGCCCAGTGTGAAGGCCATCATCAGACTGTGGCCCGGCATCTCCTGGACTTGGGTGACCTCCTCCTGGAACCGGTCGACGTAGCTTCCCAACGTCTCGTTCACCCCCTGCTTTATGTGGAACAGGGACTCAGACTCCTTCTTCCTCTTCTTTGCGGTAGTGAACCTCAACATGAACCCTCGGCGTAGATCCTCGAAGCAATAGATGGAACTGGCCGGCAGCTGGTGGAACCACTCCCTCGCCTTATCCCGGAGGGTGATGGCGAAGAGACGGCACTTGAATCCGTCCGACATCTGACGGATGGAGACCACGTCTTCGAACCACTGGACGTGCTGAACCGGGTCTCCCTTCCCGGTGTAGTAGGTCATCTCGGGCTCTCTGAACCCGTCTGGTACTGGAGCTGAGGAGACCAGCTCGCTAAAAGGGCTGCCTCCCCCCACCTGGCGGGCCGGCGAGTCACGCGGACCCAGCTCGCCGAATCGGCCTCGGCCTGCCGAGCCGGGGAAGAGCTCGCGCCCCGAGAGCTCGCCTCCCCGACCTTCCTCAGCCACTTCCTTCCCGGCTCGCCTGCCAGGAGCGTCCTCGCCCAGAGAGGGGGCAGCCGCGATCTGGGCTGCCGGAGTCGAACACTCGGCCCGCACGCCGAGTGCGATCTTGACGAGATCCAGCACCTCGTTCCTGAAGTCTTCAAACATCCCCACTGTCGCGAGAGGTGGGTTGGGCGGCGAGTTCTGCCTGTCAGATCCTTGACCTCCCGTCATTGAGCTCGCCGAAGCTTTTCTGCACTGACCACTCTCCACGCTCACCGCACCAAAATGTTGAAACCGGAAACCGGGCTCTTGTGGAGTTCGACCCTTGGGGAAGGGGTGGTCTCGCGCCTACTTCGCACCTGCAAGAAAAACAACGAGAGAGACAAGGAAAGACAGACCCAAGGGCTCGGCAGGGAGGTCCCACCACAAACCCGGAAGATCTCTGAGCGCTTCCCCTCCTTAGCCAAGAGCCGAGCTAAGGTACTCTCAGAGAACACTTGAAAATGAGAGCAAGGAGGCACTGAAAGCGTGTCCTCTGAGGTACCCCTTGGGTCTTATTTATAGATTTTCAGAATCTGAACTGCCAATAACCGAAAGGACTGACCTGGAAGTACCAAAAGACCCCTGGATGGGTCTGCCAACAGCCAAACTCCGCTGTTCTGAACAGCTATGCGCAGTCCAACCTGGTCTGCCAACAGCGAGGCTCCGCTGTTCTGAGTAGCTATTCGCACCCCCGGGCGGTCAGCTCGCCTTCAGTTCTCCCGCAGGAGGCGGGCGCGACCCGGCTCTGGGGCTTGCCTACCCTCACTGGGCGAGTGCGAGCCGATATGGGCGAGCCGTCTGCCTTTTGCCGGGCGGATCGGCGGTCAGGTCGCGCTCGGGGTCCGGCTCGCTTGCGGCGGGTCGCCAGTCGCGGGTCCGGCTCGCTTGCGGCGGGTCGCCAATCGCGGGTCCGGCTCGCTTGCGGCGGGTCGCCAATCGCGGGTCCGGCTCGCTTGCTGCGGGTTGCCAGCTCGCTCGCCTGGGATGGGCAGGCGCGGGCCAGCCCTTTAGTCGTTCAGCCCGTCCTGCCGCTTGGGTGCGAGTCGCGGGGCAGGCCTGTTCATTCTCCCTGGTGGGACCCGCTCGCCGGACACAGGGTTGTACAATCGTACTGATCGTTTCTGACATAATGAGAACGTGTTGGTGGGTCAACACGATCTCTGTAAATGGTATACGATGATCGAAGATAGTCATCAAAGTGTCGTAACGATCTTCTTGAGGGATCTCTATTGGAGTGAGTGTAAGTGTAGTCGTGATCCTCATATAGTGGATTCCTCATAAATGTAGATCTTTCTACATAATGTGGTGGGACATTGTAGCGTGGACAGACAAAATGCTCATCTCGAATTTGAGGTGGCATTGTCGCTCGAGGGGGCATTTCTAAACTATTCACTCTACCTCTAAGGCTTTCTAACCTTTCACGCAACTGACATGTACTCTCGGTTAATGTCGTCATCTGGTGGGCGAAAGGTATAAACCACTGGGGTGGTTCTTCCCCTTCATTCCCCTGGCTCGATTGGCCACGTTCAATGTGACGCGTCATATCTCTACGCAGATACATGCTAACATATAAATTAAATGCAATATATGATTATGCAATAATAAAAAAACTCTTTTTTTTAGAGAAAAAAAAATTAAAATGATATTCGGGTTCCTATTCTGCGCAGGGCGGATCCCAAAACTTAGAAAATTTTTGAAACCTTGCTCTGATACCAATTTGATGCAGGACGACGCGTAGAATAGGAACCTGACTCTGATACCTTTGCGTGTCTACATTTTTGTGTATATATATGCTTAAACTTGATGCAGGACTTCGTCCTGCATAGACATAAAACTATGTGCAAATTTCGCTCAAACGTTGCAGAATTAATTTGAATCATCGCATGCATTTAGGGTTTTCTAGAAAAGCCGACAGACGCGTAAACCTTATGCGTTGTCCTGCATCAAATTACAATATGAGCATTCTGTCCCAGCTATGATGCAGGACGACGCGTAGGGTTTACGCATCTGTCGGCTTAAAACTACGCGTCGCCCTGCATCAAATAGGGAAGGCTGAACCTGGCAGCTTAGCTCTGATGCCAATTTGATGCAGTACGACGCGTAGGGTTTACGCGTCTGTCGGCTTTTCTAGGAAACCCTAAATGCATGCAATGATTCAAATTAATTTTGCAACGTTTGAGCGAAATTTGCACGAACTTAAAAAAAGAGGCAATTAATTTTTAAAGCACAAAATCACTATTTTGTTTAAAAATGATTTTTCTTAGTAAAAGTGGTTCAAATTAAATCCGGGGAAGGAAGCTCGCAACTTTCGTTCCGTTCCCCTTGTCGTAGCAAAACGGGAATCGTGAACTCCAGATACGTTTCCGTTTGAAGTTTTCGACGTAGTGTTTGCTGACAAAATTCGGGTGAAAACCCAGCAATGAGTCTATTAACCTACGAGAAAATATTGAGACACACACAAAGGAAGAGATATAAACAATTACCCACGGAAGAGACTTCTTCCGTATTCGAAGTCGATGACGATCTCGCGAGAGTCACAACGTCACCTTCGATCTCCGCTCTGAGGTCGTCCGCTATCGCACACGGGCACCAAGGAATTAAATTGCTCCCTCACATGAGGTGGTTCCACGGAATCACTCAACAAGGTAAAGAAGCCACAAACTAACAAACATAAAATTCACTCGCTCTTCACACTAAAAGTGGTTCCACGAAATCTCTATCACTCATGTTGGTTCCACGAAATCTCTAATTACTCGAACAAGGAAGAAAATCAATCTCTTTACACTGCTCACACGGAAGCATTAAGCCAATTTCTCCTATCAGTTGGAAGGCAAACAACATCGGGCCCTTTGCTTAACATTACCCACATGTTCAATTTCACTGTTCGTGGGTAGCAGGAGGCAAGCTTTAACTCAACAATGTCACTGTTTTCGGAAACATGAATCACCAACTAATCTCTTACACTATAGGAGGAGCAGAAAGCTCTCAATAATCACCATTAACATTTAATTAGGAAATCGCAAACCGGATACAGGACTCACAGAATCATTCTCATTGATCACATCTAAACTCTAACAGGAAATCTACAGTAAAACCCTCTCAAATGGGAATCAAACTCACAAGCTATACATTAAATTTTTTCATCAACGGGAATAAAACTCTCCCAGCTATATTTCCACATTCAATTGAAAGCAAATCTCATCAATCACTTACAGGACTCTCAATCGAAGCAATCGACAAAGTTTCAACTCCAGACATCCACCAATCCTAACACCTACAACTTCCACACAGAGTTTTACTCTCGCCTAATGCCTAACAGGAAGCACACAACAACCTCAATTGGAAACACATTCCAACTTTCATTTCAATTCATTTTCGTTCTTCATCATTCACCAAAACAAAATACAAAACAAAATACAGACACACCTCCCTTATATAGGGTTTGAACATGACAGAAGAAAAGAAAAAAAATGGAAACGAAAAGGACGAGCGGCCATGGATGAGCCATCTTGGACGTGGAGTGGAAACCTCCAGGAGGAGGGCTCGTGCACGCGGTAGAAGTGGGCGGACATCTCGCTGGAGCAGATCGTGGGCGGCGTCGCCCGATGTGGGGGCTTCGTGCGGAAGTTATTCCAGCGTGCATCGACAAAGTCGGGAGAGGCATGACTAGGAGCAGTTGATACCGTGCCCTAGCTTCATGGAGAGGCGTTAATGGGAAGGGGCTCTGGATCGGGGAAGAGATGGCTGCTGGACCGGTTCTTCATTAGCAGAAACCTGAACCGGGAAGATGAGTAGTGTGGCATCGGGAAGGCTGAACCTGGCAGCTTAGCTTGACATTTTGGCCTATATATATACACATAGTTTAATCATTATATATATATATTATATTTTTATCTCTTTTAATATATATATTTACCAATTTGATGCAGGACGACGCGTAAGGTTTACACGCCTCTCGGCTTTTGTAGGAAACCCTAAATGCATGCGATAATTCAAATTAATTTTGCAACGTTTGAGCGAAATTTGCACGAATTTAAGAAAAGAGGTAACTAATTTTTAAAGCATAAAATCACTATTTTGTTTGAAAATGATTTTTCTTAGTAAAAGTAGTTCAAATTAAATCCGGGGAAGAAAGCTCGCAACTTTCGTTTCGTTCCCCTTGTCGTAGCAAAACGGGAATCGTGAACTCCAGATACGTTTCCGTTTGGAGTTTTCGACGTAGCGTTTGCTGACAAAATTCGGCGAAAATCCCAGCAATGTGTCTAAAACTCCTAAGAGAAAATGTAGACACACGCAAAGATGGGATAGAAGCAAATTACCCACGGAAATAGTCGTCTTTCCGTATCCGAAGTCGATGACGATCACGCGAGGAGTTCCTCGTCACCTTCGAACTCCGCTCCGAGGTCGGCCGCTATCGCACACGGGCACAAAGGAATTAAGTCACTCTCTCACACAAGGTGGTTCCACGGAATCACAACAATATAAGAAAGCCACAAACCTAACAAACCTAAAATTCACTCGCTCTCACACTCAAGGGTGGATCCACGAAATCCCTAATTACTCTAACAAAGAGGTTCCACGAAATCTCACAACCCACAAGAGAGATTAATTCCTCTTTCTCTGTACATGGCTTCAAAGGGGCAAACACCAATTTCCTATCTCCTAGCATTTGGGCGGTCAATAGATTCTAATGTTACTGTTCATCATCGCCTTTAATCGACAACACCAACTATTGCCTAAATTTCACTGTTCACCTTCTTCTTACAGGGAACAGCCGAACTAAATTCCTACAGGAAATCAAATGCCGCGCACCATCACTATCAACATCTTCCCGTTGGAAGGCAGCACACAGGGAAATCACTAACAGGAAATCTAAATCAAAAAATCATAGAGTAGCACAGTAAAATTAATTTTACTGTTTATCTTCTCTGATTACTCCCGCCACAACTACAGAACTAATCCACAGGAGCAGCAGCCTTCTTCACACGCCTAACACCTATGGGAAACATGGCAAACTCTCCCACGGGAGAGAGCAAATTCACAGCAAAACTTCAATATTCAACATTTCATCAATCAACACCTTAACTCGGATCCCTAATTGAAGCTACAACAAATTTCCTAACTCCTAACATACATCACACGCCTAACACCTAACAGGAAATCACAATCCGGCAAGCACACAAGAAATCAAGTTCAATCTCCAAAATATTCATCAATCACCCCCAGGACTCTCAATCGAAGCAATCGACAAAGTTTCAACTCCAGACATCCACCAATCCTAACACCAACAACTTCCACACAGAGTTTTACTCTCGCTTAATATTCATCAATCAGTATGATGACTAGTATGATGACTATCATCGTTATTATCCTCGTATCCGAATGGATCCTAGTCGTCCCTCGACACTATATTTATGAGGATAGGATTCAGTATCATTCTAGTTATCGATACTATATGTATCCTTTATATGAGGAATCTGAGACTGTACATGTGCAACCACCACCACACGATCGTAGGACTTATGCCTACCCACGAGCACGTCATGATTATGTTGGGGACACTTATCATGATTACCCTCGAACTATCTATAGAGGTCGTTATCGTCACGAGTACGTCACACCTAGTGATCCTCCTAGTGTTCCGAAGGTGAACATGATGATAGATATTAAGGGGCAGCAAGAGCCTTCTACTGCCCGAAGCAGGGAGACGGCACCCACTCTATATAATGTTCTAGTACAGGATGTGTGGAGTCAACCCCCATATGATTCTGCTCCACTAAGTGAACCCGTCCTTGATTCGATATCTACTAGCTCTATTTTGAGTGTAGATTCCTTGCACACTTTACCTAGTGGCGCACCGAGTCATATCACCACACCCGATGACGCATCGAGTCACATCACCACACCTGATGGCGCACCGGGTGACATTACGTTTGGGAGCCGAGAGCTTAGTAGTGAACATGAGGCAGTCACTTCTACCCTATCGGGGAGTATGACCCCTTCTGACGGTTCATTTCTGGAAGACCATCACTCGACTGATGAGTCATTTGACGACCCTCCTATGGAGCCTCCAGATGAGCCACCCCGTCCTTATGCGAATGAGCTTTATCTGAATAGTACACTTGCGAGTTTTAAGACATGGATACCTGCTCCATTGTCTCGCTTGATGTTGATAGTGCTTGGGCATAGTCATCTGGTTGCTCGCACTCTAGATGAGTTATGGGACGTAACACCTGTTGACCATCGTATTTGCGATGAGTTTTTCTATGTCCCACCTGGTGAGCCTCCGGATGCCTCACTTTCCCCTAACACCTTTCTTACGGTTGTCACACTTCGTGCACATTTATATGAGAGCACTCCATCTGTGTTTGGAGCCTACGTTTGCACGCGTCGCATTTGCGACGAATTTTACTATACCCCTCCCGGCGAACCCCCAGATGGAAAACTTATGGGTTCTACACACATTTGGGATGTTTCCGTCTTTAGTGACACAATGGAGTTTGATGATGCACTCACTGATTCGTTGAAGTTATGTCTTGTCACGCTCACTTGCAGAGACAATTCGCACACCATGTTGACACATTTGGTCACTGTTGTCTCTGATTTACACTTGATTGTTCATCGCCCCCGCGATGAATTCTTTTATGATTCACCCTCTGAGCCTCCTGATCATGTATCTCTTTCAGGAGTTGTTCTTGGTATCTGAAAGCATCGATTTGTGGTGTTAATCATATTAGTAGTTCATTTATTGCATTTGCATGATCTGCATCAAAATTTTTTTGAGCGGAAAGTTGCATAGTATTTATGATTTTTATGCAACTCAGTTTTAAAACAAAAACATAAAAGAGCTACTAGTTTGAAAATGACTGACTTGGTTATGGTTCGGCTAAATCCGGAACGACTACTTTCTGGTACCGTAAAGAAGCTAGCTACCGTAGAACTTGACCCTTTCGAGTAGTAAATCGGATTGGGCAAGACGCGTATGTACTTGAGATGCCTTCCGTTTGGGGAGCAAATCATGTTTTTAACGTAGCCAATCTGACTTAATTCGATGATTACTCGCATGAGTCTTTAGAATCTCCATTGCCTTCTCCTCCATTTGTTTCTTCTGGGTTGGTGAGTGAGAGTGAGGAGCCACATTCAGGACACCATGATTTTCATTCCGCTACTGACACTTCTATCGTAATTCCTTCTATTTTCACTGACAGTTTCAGGTTGAGCATGGGCACCAAGAGATTCTTCTATTCCAGATCCCAAGCACATATTGGTCGATAACCACTACTGATGATGGTTTTCAGAGATACTTGGTTCGTTGGCATGGATGTTGAATTCTCCCGCACTACCGCTCGGAGCACTCACCAGAGATGAGTGATTTCGAGAGAGGGAGAGTTGGTGAAGACCAACCCAGGTCAGGTCGACGAAAAAATGTCCGACACCGCACCCGACGGGATCTCTACCAACCTTGAAGATTGCATATTCATTTTTATGTTTATTGCATTTTATTATGTTGCAAATTTGATGTTATCGAGTCAGTTTGTTGCACGTTTGTGCGCGTAGCCATATTTTTTGCACGTCTGCGCGCGTAGCTATGTTTGTCGCATGCCTGCGCGCGTAGCCTTGGAATTATTTTCATATATATATATATATATATATATATATATATATATATATATATTAAAAGAGATAAAAATATAATATATATATAATGATTACACTATGTGTATATATATAGGCCAAAATGTCAAGCTAAACTGCCAGGTTCAGCCTTCCCGATGCCATACTGTTTATCTTCCCGGTTCAGGTTTCTGCTAATGAAGAACCGGTCCAGCAACCATCTTTTCCCTGATCCAGAGTCCCTTCCCATTAACGCTTCTCCATGAAGCCAGGGCACGGTATCAACTGCTCCTAGTCATGCCTCTCCCGACTTTGCCGATGCACGCTGGAATAACTTCCGCACGAAGCCCCCACATCGGGCGAGATGTCTGCCCACTTCTACCGCGTGCACGAGCCCTCCTCCTGGCGGTTTCCACTCCACGTCCAAGATCACTCGTCCATGGCCGCTCGTCCTTTTTGTTTCCATTTTTTTTCCTTTTCTTCCGTTATGTTCAAACCCTATATAAGGGAGGTGTGTCTGTATTTTGTTTTGGTGAATGATGAAATTTGAGTGAATGATGAAAAATGTGCTGTTGAAAATGAGATTTATGTATGCGTTTAATTCCTGTAGGTGTGTGTGTGAGGAGTTCTGTACAATAGCTGTAGGTGTTAGTTGGGATTGATGTTAGTAAATATTTGAGTGATACCTGCTGTGGTTTTCAGCTTTGGGAATCCTGGCATTTTGATTTCCAAATTCCAATTAGGTGTTAGTGATTAATGTTGAGTAGGATTTCCCTCTTACTGTTGTTATCAATTTCCTGGAGAAGTTGTCGGATTGTGTTCTGGGTTGCTGCTAGTGTAGAAGATGAACAGTAAAATCAATTTTACTGTGCTAATGTTGTGATTTTCCTTTGGAGAGGAATGAGTGATTCGCCTCCAATTAATAGGAGAAGAAGAACAGTAATTTTAATTATTGGGGCTTGGTAATGATTCCGTGTAAACAGTAGGATGTCATTATTTAATTAATTCCTAGAATACTGAACAGTAAAAGTTAAGGTTGTTTGTGATTCCTGTTAGAGTTTAGGCGCGATTAAAGCTCTCGTGAGCGTTGTTGGTGTTAGACGTGTGCTTCCTGTTAGAAATTAGGCGCGATTGAAGCTCTGTTGAGAGCCGTAGATGTTAGGTGTGTGCTGCCGTGAAGTAGATGAAATTTCTGCTTTGATAGCTGCTGTTTTTGACTTATAGAGATGAACAGTGCTTAGCTGCTGCTTGTGTTTTGTTCCCTGTCGCTATTTGAGAGGGAGATGAACAGGGACTTGAATTATTGTTGTAAGTGTTCCCGTGTAAGTGTTGATGTAGGTGATGATGAACAGTTGAAATGTCTCTGATTTCACTGTTCAAACATTGTTTTCTGTTTAGGATTTGATTAGAGTTAGCGATGGTTAATGAATGAGATTGAAATTTGCTTCCTGTTAGAATTAGTGCGTTTTGTCTGTTTCTGTTTGGGTGAATAGAAGTTCCTGGTTGCTGTTTTGGCTGCTTCAGTTGGAGGATGTTGAAGGATGTTGATGTAGAATATTTAGAGATTACGTGGATCCTCTTTGTTAGAGTAGCTTTGAGATTTCGTGGCTTCACCTTGAGTGCTTGAGATTACATGGCTCCACCTTTTGTGTGAGAGCGAGTGAATTTAGGTAGTTTAGTTGTGGCCTCCTTGCTTTGTTGAGTGATTCCGTGGAACCACCTCGTGCGAGTGAGCGCTTAAGTTCCTTGGTGCCGTGTGCGATAGCGGCCGACCTCGGAGCGGAGTTCGAAGGTGACGAGAAGTTTCTCGCGTGATCGCCATCGACTTCGAATACGAAAGACGTCTCTTTCGTGGGTAATTGTTTCTATCTCTTCCTTTGTGTGTTTCTCAATATTTTCTCGTAGGTTAATAGACACTTTGCTGGGTTTTCACCTGAGTTTCGTCAGCAAACGCTACGTCGAAAACTCCAAACGAAAACGTATTTGGAGTTCACGATTTCCGTTGTGCTACGACAAGGGGAACAGAGCGAAAGTTGCGAACTTCCTTCCCCGGATTTGAAACTGAACCATTTTATTTAAGAATATTCATTTTGAAACTGAATAGCGATTTTGTGCGTTACAAATAATTTAGTTGCTTCATTTCTTAAAGTTCGTGCAAATTTCGCTCAAAATTTTATCATCGCATGCATTTAGGGTTTCCTAGAAAAAGCCGACAGACGCGTAAACCCTACGCGTCGTCCTGCATCATTATGTCCTCAATGTTGTACGACTTCATAATGATATCTTGTCCAAACAAAAAAAAATGAACGTAGTGGACAAATTTCACTCATCCGCAATGAAATGAAATGATTGTCGTTTATAAAGGCAATGTAAATAACCCTTCTGTTTTTTGAGGCGCTGAATGTAGTGGGAAAAATGTGAAGGATTGCTCGGTCGATAAATGAACAAGCTGAACATTGTACTAAGATGCAACTTCTAGACCCATGTCAGGCATAGTCATCCATTTATCAATTGGTGTCGGAGCAACATTACAATCAAGAGAGCTAAGTAATTCGGTTCTTCTACATGTATCAAAAATATCATTATACAACTTTTCATGTTGGTGTAGCTCATGTGTTAGATCTTGACTAACTTTCATCCAATCTTTATGCATATTCATTGCCTTGCCAATAACCCTATGTCCACAATGGCCATCACCCATGACATCAATAGGCTCAATAATGTGTGCAGACATGCATGATGGGATTTGTTTCCGCACATTTTCTAGAAAGTTGTTTCTAGTTATTGTGATTCTCCTTGTCGTTTTTTCCATATTAAGTTTTAATATCTCTTTTTCCCCCATCAATACATGTTCGAAATGCGAAGGTTCCCTCTTTGTGGACTTGTAATCTTCGGGGAAATTTTTCCAACTACTTTTTGGCCCCCCTTTCAATTTAAGAGGAAATCTTGGTTCTTGTGACTGAGTTGTTGATGGGTTTGCAATATCCCACAATTTTCTTTTTATTTCCATCTTTTGGAGGTCACTAGCTGCATTATACCTTTGTAATAATCCTTCAATATCATTTTCAATGTCATTTGGTTCCATTGTTTCTTCCTTAACCTTAAATTGTTGTATTATCATTTAAGGTTAATTGTTTCCAATATTTATGGACCATCCATAATAGAAAAGTATGACCTTTTACATATGAAACCAAATCGTGCACACATGGTAATCCAAGAGTAAATCTATTTTTATGTGTACAACTCTCAACCTTAACATGTCCGGATGACAATACATTCTCTTCCTTCTTTATTATCTCTAAAGCCGCAATAGATATATTACCAATCAGTTCGGAATATAACAAACCTTTAAATTTTGCGCCCACTTGTATTTTACTCTGACCAAACATTCACATAATCTCTGTATGTTGCAAGTTAATCAATTGTTCGAATGTTTTCCAGATAGTTGCAAGATTACCAATGGAAACTTCAAGAAAATTTTTAAGCTGACTGTGTCCACCTTCTACGCGATTTGTAGACGTGTTTCCCAAATGCAAATAATTATCAACCCATGCAGAAATAAAGTTCTCTTTAAAGGGATCCAACCATGTAGTAGTGACTATGAAAGCACATTTGGATATTTGATGTGTAAGAAAGGAGAAGTAAAATGAAATGTGCAATTTTATTCTTCCACATAGGGGCAATATATAGGAGTTACATCAAAACACCCAACATCGATAGGCGGTGTGAGACTAAACTCAGCAATATTAAACTATTGAATAATAATAACTCTAACACTCCCCCTCAAGCTGAAGGGGGACCCTACAGGTTGAACACAACATAAAATGAAAGATAAAAGAAAGTTGACAGCGTGGGACAAAACAACAGCCACCGAGGCTCAACCGCGTGTCACCGGGGATACATCAACCGGGCAAGAGCCACACGACGTTCGTCCACAAAACCGACCATGACCACGATGGATACACTCAGAGCGGAAACTAGGTCAACCACGAAAGACCAAATCAACCCTACCAAATACAGAGAAAATGACGAGGAGACACAAACAACATACGAAATCGACCTGAGGGCCATGTGTGACTAAGGCAAGAGTCGGGAAAGAGGCATCCGAGTCGCCGTTATCACAAACACTCCCCCTCACGTGGAATACGTGCAAGAAGGCATAGACTATGCCGGGAGGCCGTGATGTAATCTCCCCCTCACGTAGACCACGTGCACGTGTGGAACCCTTGTCGGGTACATGAACGCAGATCACGTGGAGGAAGGCTGAAATCATAAAGAGACGCAAACAACAACACCAACATACCAACAAACAACTTAAAAAAACTAGACTGGAATGAAAAAAGAGGCTCATGCGGTAGCAGCAAGGCACAACCAGCAGATCAAGCTTAGATGGAGGTGCTGGAGGAGGAGGCGCAACGACAATAGAAGGCCGACGGGTGAAGAGGGACGAACCCTAGTTGCACGCAGTGGGGACATAATCCAGAGAGGAGCAGTAACGAGCTCTGGCGGGGTTGCTGATGATGACCAGCGAGGAAGAAGATGTCAGGAAGAAGACGTCGGGATCGTTGACAAGATGCAGAGGGGAGCCGACGGGATCAGCGGGAACCGGCGCTGACAAGAGCTGCGCCTTGCGCAGCAAGAGAAGACGAAGAAGAGAAGGGATTGTCGACTGGAGAAGCAGAGCCGTCGGAAGCAGACAGCGAAGCCGTCGGGAGAAGCAAAGACGACATCATACAACAACAACAGCGACGAAGTCGTCGGGAGAAGCAACGACAGGCGTCGACGTCGTCGGGAGAAGCAGCGACAGGCGGCGAAGTCGTCGGGAGAAGCATTGACAGACGTCGGCGTTGTCGGGAGAAGCAGCAACAGGCGTCGGCGTCAGCGAGCGTTAGCAGCACAGGCGTCGACGACCCAGGCGGAAGCAGCAGCGGAATCAGAACGGCTCCTGTCGACAGGATCAACGATCGACATCGTCGACAGGATCGGGAGAGTGGGGCGTGAGCCCTAGCAGGGCGCGTAAATGGAAGTACGGGTCGGGGGAGGAAACAGTGGCGGAAGTAGAAATCGGGGAAACAATTTATTTAGGTTCCAGATCGATGCTCTGATACCATGTAAGAAAGGAGAAGTAAAATGAAAGGTGCAATTTTATTCTTCCACATAGGGTCAATATATAGGACTTACATCAAGACACCCAGCACCGATAGGCGGTGTGAGACTAAACTCAACAATATTAAACTATTGAATAATAATAACTCTAACACGCACGAGTCCTGATACCCAACTGAGCTGCAACGATTTGGTTGGGAATTTATTCCGCGTGATCTGAGTTCATGTACCCGACGAGGGTCCCACACGCACCCAGGAGATTTGGTTGGGGATGTTCTTAGCCATACGACTGCAGTCGGCCACCGAATCGCCATCTTTTGTTAGAAACCATGGTGGGGCCCTCGTCGGGCACATCAACCCAGATCTGGTGGTCGTCTGCAGTCGTATGGATAAGAACATCCCCAACCAAATCTCCCGGGTGCATGTGGGACCCTCGTCGGGTACATGAACCCAGATCACGCGGAATAAATTCCCAGGTAGGTTGTTGAGGGCATGGCTTGATCCATGGACCTCCTTTATCAAGCTCCTTAGCGGAGACTTGATACCCAACTGAGCTGCAGTCGACCATCGGATCTGGGTGCATGTGCCCGACGAGGGCCCCACTGTGGTTTCTAACAGAATGCATACTCACTTGCCATTTGATTAAAGAGTATGTTAAATTCATTTTCAGAATGTGCTAGTACTAAGTTTTGTCACACTTCCAAAAAAGTGTCACATTTCTTCCCCTCTTTGAAAAACTTTTTACAATTTACTAAAATATTTCGGTAAATATGCACATGACATAATAAATTTTTCGCTTGGGGAAATACATTTTTTATGGCATTCAGAAGAGTCATCTCCCTATCGGTCACAAAGACATTTGGCATCATACTCTTGTCGAACATACAATTGAAACAATCTGTTGCCCACCGATAGCTTGACTCTGTTTCATTTAATATGAAGGCAAATGCAGAAAAGAATATCTGATTTGTAGATGTCACACCAACAATACATAGCAGTGATAAATGATATCAATTTGTTTTATAAGTACAATCAATAATAAATGTGTTGGAGAACATATTACTAAGCATTACTGATGTAGGATGGACAAAGTAGAAACACTCCAAATGATTAGTAACTTCATTCACTTTGTGGTAACTAGTGCCCGACGAGGGTCCCACCGTGGTTTCTAACAGAATGCATACTTACTCACCATTTGATTAAAGAGTATGTTAAATTCATTTTCATAATGTGCTAGTACTAAGTTTTGCCACACTCCCAAAAAAGTGACACATTTTTTCCCCTCTTTGATAAACTTTTTACAATTTGCTAAAATATTTCGGTAAATATGCACACGACATAATAAATTTTTTGCTTGGGGAAATACATTTTTTATGGCGTTCAGAAGAGTCATCTCCCTGTCGGTCACAAAGACATTTGACATCACACTCTTGTCAAACATACACTTGAAACAATCTGGTGTCCACTGATAGCTTGACTCTGTTTCATTTAATATGAAGGCAAATGCAGAAAAAAAATGTCTGATTTGTAGATGTCACACCAACAATACATAGCAGTGGTAAACGATACCGATTTGTCTTATAAGTACAATCAATAATAAATGTGTTGGAGAACATATTACTGAGCATTACTGATGTAGGATGGACAAAGTAGAAACACTCCAAATGATTAGTAACTTCGTTCACTTTGTGGTAACTAGTGCCCGACGAGGCCCCCACCGTGGTTTCTAACAAAATGTATACTTACTCACCATTTGATTAAAGAGTATGTTAAATTCATTTTCAGAATGTGCTAGTACTAAGTTTTGCCACACTCTCAAAAAAGTGTCACATTCTTTTCCCTATTTGAAAAACTTTTTACAATTTGCTAAAATATTTCTGTAAATATGCACACGACATAATAAATTTGTCGCTTGGGGAAGTACATTTTTATGGCGTTCAGAAGAGCCATCTCCCTATCGGTCACAAAGACATTTGACATCACACTCTTGTCAAACATACACTTGAAACAATCTGGTGTCCATTGATAGCTTGACTCTGTTTCATTTAATATGAAGGCAAATGCAGAAAAGAATGTCTGATTTGTAGATGTCACACCAACAATATATAGCAGTGGTAAATGATACCGATTTGTCTTATAAGTACAACCAATAATAAATGTGTTGGAGAACATATTACTAAGCATTACTGTTGTATGATGGACAAAGTAGAAACACTCCAAATGATTAGTAAGTTCATTCACTTTGTGATAACTAGTGTATCCATACTCGGTTACACATTTAAATAAGAATTGAATTGGAGTTCCGTCATCCAATTCAATCTTATACATCCTCACTTTCTCATTGTATATTGTTCTCATTGCAGTTTTATTTGTCGGATCTCTTTTTTTTAAATCAGACATTATCTTACGTGATTTGACTCCTGCATTATACATGTCTTGAATAATTTTTTGCTCGTGCTTATCAAGCCTGCCTGCAAAAGCATGTGCCTCAAGGTGAACAAAGTCATGATTATGAATTCCATTTAAGACTTCTACTTTCGACTCATCCAAATTCTTCAAATGGCCCTTAAGAGATAACTTACAACCACGACGCTTAGAGCTTGATTTCCTCAATTTTTTTTCACATACCCTTTATTTTGACTTTCACGTGTAAATCCGTCTCTATTACGACCTAGAAAAATCCTAGGTTTTAGTGTTTTACCCTTGCCTCAATTTTGTCTGCCCTGACAGTAATGATAGCAAATCTTAGGTTTCTCCAAATATTCCGAGCCCATGTAACCAGCTCTTACTCTGAAAACTCAAATTTGTGTGAATGTGATGTCCAACATCTATCTCTGCACATTAGCTCTCTTCGTTGGTTAACAACATTATGCCTTCTGAATTCATTTATCAAAAAGTAAGAGATGAAAATAAATTTAGACTATAATTTCTACCAAAATTTTTACATACATTTCAAAAAAACAAACATGCTTTTTATACCTTCAAAATTATAAAAAAATACTCCTAAGTTCTACAACCACAACCTTTTGTTGTGAACATGAACCGTAAAAATCAGAAAAAAAAAGATGAGAATCAAAACCCTAAACACCAACATAACTCAATAATCACAGAAAAATGAGAACTTCCCTCTTAGCTTGTTGGGAAATCAAACCTAAAAGAAAAAAAAACTGGAAAATGGAGCAAGAGATAACCCAGGTCATCAATGGAGCCGGAAAAGGGCGCGGATGATGGGACTTTCGACGCTGGAGGCGGAGACATGGAGTAGCTCCGACGAGTTGCAGCTCTGGCGGAAGCAGCTCCGGCGAGATGTGAGCGGGCGAACGTTGGAGGTCGGGAATCGGCAGATTCGGTTTTCCGGAAGGCTTTCGGCGGAAAGGAATCGGGTTTTCGGAAAAGAGGGGGCTGCGATTAAGAATGGGGGAGCACATTATATATTTTATTTTAAACTCAATGTATGGACTGCGAATATCGAGTTATGATGTGCGAATATCAATCGCTTTTTTTTAATACTCACGCCAATTTATCGTCAGTGAGATATCTCCCGATATATCGTGCGAAACCAATAAATTGGGCAATATTTTCAAAATTGACGTGTCGTTTTCTCCACAATACTTTTATGTCGGCCGACATATCAGGCATGATCGGAGCGAAACATTTATTATATGCTGACTTTTTTGTTTATTCATCATATATTCCTCCTTAACCCTTGCATACATTTTGAAGTATGGATCCAGCAAACAAATGTCTTACTTTCTGTTTGACCAGCTTCTAGTTTTTGAGGATTTGACAATCCCGACCCATAAAACGAAGAACGTCGTGAACTATGTTTCCCTGATGGAGGGCACAAAGAAGGTTTTACTGGTCAACGGCGGCGACATCGACAAAAATTTGAAGCTCGCAACCAGAAATCTTCATTATGTGAATGTGCTTCCCTCCATTGTAAGCCACCTGCGCCATTCTAATGTCTCTGGTGGTTATAAATTTTATAATGCTATCCTGTATGAGTTACTGATGCCTGCTGGGCTTGTTTGTGTTCAGGGTTTAAATGTCTACAGTATCCTTCAGCATGACACGCTCGTGATGACCAGAGATGCGGTCGACACCATCGTCACACGTATGCACACGCGCATTAATCGCTGACGTACTCAGCCGCATACGTGCGCACCCATTAGTCGTGGTACAATATTGTTTTTTTTTTCTATATTTTAAGCATGATTACTTTAGTTTAATGTCAAGGCAGTTCTAGTGGATATTTAGGGTTTAGGTTTTTACCAGAGAAATCCTGAAGTCTGGGTGTACTGAGGGAAATAGGGTTCATGTTGTAGGACAACTTTGCAACAATGTTTTAGTTTTTGTCTTGAATATTGCGATAAAATTGATTTACTTTTTGGCTCTGAATGGAATTGGGTTCGAAATTGTCGTGCGGGTCAATGAGGTCCTTGGAGCTCGACTGGCTACCGCAAGAGGTCCATTTTCACCCTAAGGTTCCTCCATGGTTTAGTAGGGAATCATCCCTAAAGATTTTGGTTAGTGCGGGCTTGTGTCACCGTGAATAACCCTAAAACCGTGACTTTTATGGCAGCTTATAAGGTGCATTTTCCCGAGGGTGCCCTAAAATTCCTCCAAACTGCTGTGGCAGGGAATTGTCCCAAAAGATTTCAGTTAGGATAGACATATCTCAACATGAACACCCCTAGAATTAGGGCTGGAACACAATTGGATCAATTATGTTTATGGTACAAGGTCTATGATAAGAATAATTATCTAAATTTTCTCTGAAAGTTAGCATACTTATAGGTTACACTCCTCTTACTATTGAACAACAACAACAACATTCAAGCCTTTATCCCACTATAGTGGGGTTGGCTATATGGATCCTTTGTCGCCATTGTACCCTATCTTTTGTCATAATCTCACTAATGCCTAAGTACATCATGTCTTTCCTTACAATTTCATTACAAGTCTTTATTGGTCTACTCCTCCCTTGTTTAACATGCCTAGTGACTAGACTCTCACAACGTCAAACAGGTGCCTCTAATGGTCTCCTTTGTACGTGTCAAAACCATCTTAGACGAGCTTCTCGCGTCTTCTCTGCAATTGGTGCTACTCTTGTCTTATCCCTGATACTTTCATTCCTAATTTTATCCAATCTCGTGTGTCCACACATCCACCTAAGCATTCTCATCTCCGCAACTCCCATTTTTTGTTCATATACACAATTCACTGTCCAACACTCAGAATCATAGGGCATCGCGGTCTAATTGTTGTACGGTAAAACTTACCCTTAGGTTTTAGTGGTACTTTACGATCACATAAGATTCCTGATGCGCCTCTACTCTTACTATTGAAATCACAAAAAATTCCCTATAAGTTTATATTTCATAAAAGTCATGCACAAAAAATCGCGCGAAATTTTACTCCAAGTTGATATTTTTTGTGCGCAAGGGATGATATTGTGAGCATGGACTTCATGCATAGCATCTGATTGGCAAAGCAAAATCATTATTTTGATGATAATATATTTAGGCTATGCTTGTTTGGGCGGTGGTGACATTTTGGAGCGTTGAGAATTAGAGCTGTGGAAATACAGGGAGAGAGCTACGATGATGTTGAAGATCAAAAATGTTGTTATAGAGCATTGAGAATAGAGGTGTGTCAATATACTATTTTGAGCATCGGCGGGCGTTTTCGTCTCTCCCTTTTTTAATTATGTTATTTATTTTATGTAACTATTTTTCCCTTCTTATGGCTTGAATAATTAGTTATAAGACTTGTCGATCTCCCACGAGGCTTAATACTAAGCTTTGACTATATATTAAAATTTTAATGCAATTGTATAGGCCTAAGAAGTTGTTCAAACTTGGTCACCGAAGACAGAGCTTGAGCTTGCCGTTGTCTTCGAGCCCTGGCATTGCAATAGTTCATCTCGCTGCTCCGTGCCTCTAGCATCCTATCACGTATCAATTGGATCGATGCATTGGTGTCATCCGCAAACTATACACTCGGCCTTCGTACACTCGCTCTGAGCCCACGAAAGAGGTGTTCTACACGTCCTGTCTGGGCCAATTTGGTTCTAGTAGATTCCCCAGTGAACCGTCTTGAGACTGTCCAGGGTCAATACGGACTCAAAATCACGTGAAAACCGGGAGATTTTCTTGCTACCTATCCTTTTTACACTCGGTTTTAAATCCAACGTTTAAATCCTCGCCCTCTCCGACTTCTGGGTGACATTCAAACCGTTCAGCTCTAAATCTAATGTTTATGATTTAACAAGTTTTAACAAATAAAAAATTAAAAAAAAAACAAGCAAAACATAAATTTTAAAGCGGGATCGGATGGTTCCGCCGCTCTACCCGCTCCTTTCTCTAGGAACAGGCAGCGCAGTAAACAATTATTACTCAAATGCTGACCTCAGCCTCCTCACGCCGCCACAAAGGTGGGAGCAAATTAATTATGATTTTATTGAAATTTAAAAAATTTTAAATCTAAATCGTAGAGAGCATTGACCAAAACAATGACAAACCAGACCAAATTTTTTAAAAAAATGCCACTAATTAAAAGGTGGTGAAGGCAGTGATTAATTTTAATTTTTTATCAAATTAAAATATCATTTTTTAAAAACACTGAAGAGTGATTATTAATAGTTTTGCCTCCAAAGTAATATTGACCGTACAGTATATAAGTCGTCTCGAAAGTCTTCGAAGACTCGTTGACTTTCGAACTTACCCAGCATTTTACATTAAACTTCAAATGAAGAAGCCTGTATTTGCTATATATAATGCCATAGAGTATCTCGCTCGGGCCACTTCTAATGAAGAAGCTAATCCGCATCCTCGTCCTTCTCCTCTCCTTCGCCGTCACGGCTTCAGAGCAATCGCCGGCGACGGTGAAGGTAGGCTTCATCATGGACCTCACCACACCTGTCGGCCGCGGGACGCTCGCCGCCGTCTACCTCGCCCTCTCCGACTTCTACGCCAATCACCCTGAATCCGCCCCACGCATCGAATTGCTTCGCCGTCACGCCCCCCGATCCGACGATATCGACGCCGCCTCCGCCGCCCTCGACCTCCTATTCAACGATCAGGTCGCTGCAATCCTCGGCCCCCAAACCTCCGCATCCGCGGCCTTCGTGGCCGATCTCGGCGCCCGGGCCCGAGTTCCCGTCGTGTCCTTCTCCACCACATCGCCGTCCGTCTCCCCGGCCCTCTCGCCGTTCTTCATCCGTGCGTCCCCCTCCGACTCTTCAATGGGCCCGGTGATTGCCGCCCTCGCCTTGCAGTTCTCCTGGCGCCGTATTGTCCCCATCTACGAAGACTCCGATTTCGGATCTTCCCTCCTCCCCAACCTCGTCGACGCATTCTCCGCCTCCGGCGACACGCGGATCCCGTACCGGTGCCCTATCCCTGCCGCCGCCACCGACGACCGCATCGGCGAGGAGCTCTACCGCCTCAAAACCCTACAAACCCGGGTGTTCGTTCTCCACGCCCCTTCCGCACTCGCGTCCCGCATTCTCTCAGCCGCCACGGCGGCCGGCATGACAGATGAAGACTACGCCTGGATACTCACCGCCGCCGTCGCCGGTGAGCTCGGATCCATTAATCCCGCCATCGTCCTCGACTCTATGCAGGGCGCCATCGGCGTTCGCCCCTTCATCCCCCGAACCAAACGGGTTCGTGACTTCGAATACCGTTGGCGGCTCGAGTTCCTCAAGCAGAATCCTAACCTCACAGCCGACATCGCCGCCGACGAGCTCAGCCCCTTCGTATACTACGCCTACGACACCTTCTGGGCCGTCGCCACGGCCGCCGACAAAGTAATCGCCGCCGATTCGTCTTTGCTTAAGGCGCCTCCGACGAGGAATCAATCCTCCGCCCCTGCCGAGATCTCGAGATTAGGGGTTTCTGATATTGGCCCGAAGCTTCTGGAATCCATTCGGGAAATAGATTTCGACGGCATCACCGGGAGATTCAGCTTGATCGACGGCGAGCTGAACGTGTCCGCGTTCCAGATCGTAAATGTGAACGGGGAGAGGGCGCGGGAAATTGGGTTCTGGACGCCGTCGGCGGGTTTATCGAGGATTCTGAAATCCGGCGGAGGTGGGTCGACGGAGAGAGGTGGTCTGGGGCCGGTGATATGGTCGGGGGAATCGATGGCGCCGCCGAAGGGGTGGGAGGTGCCCACCGGCGGCGAAAAGCTGAGGATCGCCGTGCCCGGGCCGGTGGACCCTGGATTCCAGTCGTTTCTGAACTTGGGTTGGGATCCAGATACCGGCAAGGTGGTCGTCGGCGGGTACGTGATCGAGGTTTTTGAGGCGTGCGTGCGGCGGCTGCCGTACGCCCTGCCGCTGGAGTACGTCTCATGGGCGAACGTCAGCGGGAAGAGCGGCGGCGACTACAATGCTCTTGTCAAGGCCGTCTCCGACCAGGTCAGCAACTCCACACTACATTTTCCAACTCTTTATAAGTTAATTTGGGCTTAGGCTATATTTGGTTCGGCAGCCGTTGGGTCAAAACGAGACTTTAAAATCGGAGGGGGAGAGGCGGGGGTCGAAACGGAGAGGATCGGGATCGTTTCCTACTTGCTGCGGGTGCAAACGGAGCAAACGCCGCGGTCGCCCGTTTGTTTACCGGCGGCGTTTGCTCCAAACGGAGGCGGCGAAACGCAAAACCAAACGAAGCCTGCCGTTTGGAGCAAACAACGTCGGACAATGGCTAAAACGTGATTTGCGCGCGCACCTTCACAAACATTGGTGGCATTTGTCATAACTACATTCACAACCGCCACCACTATCTCCTAAGCATCGTCTTAGCTAACATTTTCAGTCCGATTAACATAGTAAAAAAGTTTGTTCATGAAATTATTAGGCATGCAACATGGAATACAAATCTTAAGCCCAGACTAAGCTTCGTTTGGTGTAGTGTTTGTGTTAAGGAATATTAATATAGCAGGTAAATAGGTTATTAACAGGTTTAGTTTGGATCAGTTGGACATCTAATAACCCGTCGTTGGACATTTAGGGTTACGCATATAAATACCCCTGCTGGGAGCAACGTGTAGGTCGTTACAAACTTGACTGCCACACGGGATGATTCGACCACAGTAACAGTTTGGACCCGCCGTTTGCGGCAAATGCCGCCTCACGGCGGGGAATCAACTGCCGCGTAGCGGCGTTTGCCGCGTTTGGACCCGCCGCGTCATGGAAAACGGTGGAAATACCCCGTTTCGATTGACGGCCTCCTCCCTCCATTTCGATCGGCCGGATCGTCTCCTCCCGCCCCATCTCCTCCCGCCGAAACAAATAAAGCCTAATTTATAGGGATATTGAACGATTCTTGGCCTAAAATTTATGTCTCTTGATAAACGTATTAGACTGTATGAATATTAGAAATGGGATATCACGATATAGGGTTTGTGCGTGTTTTTTTTGGTGAGGTCGGGCGCGCATGAACGACGATTCATAGCCATCAGGTGAATAGGCCCAAGGGAAATGGATAGGCTATATACAATAATATGCATAATAATTCATCCAAGGACACTAAGATAAAATGACATTAAATTTAAGTGTTCATTTGAGGCGGCATTTTCACGCCGGTGCGGGAACAATCATCGCCGCACGGCGGAAAAAAAAACGCCCGGCGGTGGTATTTGCTCCTGCGCCCAAGTGGAAAACACCACCGATGCTGTCTCCAACTCCTGGCCCCCCACCTCTAATCCCAACCCTCCCTTTTCAGACTTCATTCCTGCCGCCGCCGCTCTCCCAAACAAAGCCTAGTTTGGCGTTGTCTAGTGTAACACATTAGAGGTAGGTGGAACATTTTGCCTAAAGATATGAAGGGTAGAAAAGTAATTCCAGTCCATCATTCGGATTTCAGAATATACACGCACACGGGAGTGATAGGCACGGTCAATCATTACAATACCTTAGTCCTGACAATATACGAGAGCCCCGGGTGCCACACACGACAATACTCCGGCCACAAAATTGCATCGACGTGATAACGCTCCCGCAGTGCCTGTCCGTTGCTCTCTGTTTTTTTTTTCATGCACAAGTGAGTTGTGAGCATTGGGGAAAAATCAAATAGCTGAATTTTTAAAGAAATGGTGTTTTCCATTTTAAAAGGATAATATTGTATTCATCTAAAATATACCAAAAAAAAACTATAAAAAGTGGGTCTCACTCAACACAAAAACATCCCACCTCCATATTTTCGCAACTTTGCAAATCTAATTATATGAGTTGTGTTTTTGTGCTAAGTGGTCCATTTTTTTTATTAATTGATATGTTTTTTGTGAATATAGTATTTTTTTTAAAATATACCTAGTAGTAGAGGTGGGCATAAAAACCGGGCATGCCGGGCCGGCTTAGGCCCGGCCTGGAAAAAGCCTGAAAGGCCCGGGCCCGGGAAGGCCCGATCCAGGCCCAGGCCCGGGCTTTAAGGCCGGACCATGCCCAGTTTTTAGCTGTTAGCCCGGCCTGGTGCCCAGCCCGGGCTAAGCCCGAGCTTTGCCCGGGCTTTAGCCGGGCCTGGGACCAGGCCGGGCTAAAGTCCGGGTTTTGCTTTAGCCTGGCCTGGGACTAGGCCGTGGAAAGTCTGGACTGAGAAAGAACCGCAGTTTATATAATTATATAAACATATATATATAAATAGACTGCGGTTCTTTCTAAGAACCGCAGTCTATATGTCTATATATAATTATATATATATATCTAAGAATAGACAGCGGTTCTTATATATATTCGGACATCGTCGAGCAGAGCAACAGAGCCTTAACGATTCTTTTTAAAGAGCCTTTAATGCTCATTTCTTATTTTTCTGCCAGGAAATGTCATTTCCTGGCAAGATGACAGGAAAAAACCGCAGCCTAGGCCTTATTTTAAAAAAAAAATTATTTAAATTAAATATATTTTATTATATATTATATATTTATATATTTATTTTATTATAATTTACATTTTAAAATGGTCTAATGAAATTTTTGCTCACCACCAATAGGATAGAGCAACCTTCTATGTAGCTCATACTCTCGTCTGATTTACATTTTGAGGCCACTATACTTAAGTGACTGAATTGCGACTGTAGAAATGTGTGAATAGCTTCGGGCCAGTTGTATTTTTTGAAGTCATCTAAACCGCCGAACGTATATAAACACTTAGGTATTTTCATAACCTTATGAGGAAAAAAAAGTTTATAAATTTGTTGAACCACTCATCTGTTATATCATTAAACACATATGCAAACCCTAAAGCAAGTGGTACTATGATAATACAAATGTAATACATGATGCACAACCTATAGCTAGACATAATTATTTTATACACATCCGGGTACAACTCACAAGTCATGCCCCAAATAATCCAAACTAAAAAAAACGACAGTATTACTTTCGTATTCTGCACATGTAATATATATTTTATACACATGTACTACTATCGTAATCTATATGCTATCGACTGTAATACGACCAGGATCGGGATCGTTTTTTCCTTACTGTGGGTGCAAACGGAGCAAACGCCGCCGCCCCGAGTGATGAATGGTGCTCATTTTACAAATCTAATTATATGAGTCAAATATTTTTGTGATGAATGGTGCTCATTTTTTTTTTTGATTAATTAATATATTTTAGATAAGTATAATATTTTTTTAATATACGGCGTATAGACAAATATTATTATTATGAGTACTTATTGGAGTTTATTTTCATGGCAAAATGCAGAAATTCGACGGCGTGGTGGGGGATGTGACCATAACATGGAACCGGTCGGAGTACGCCGACTTCACCTTTCCCTACACCATCTCCGGCGTCTCCATGGTGGTTCCGGTGCGCAACGCCCGAAGCCACCGCGCGTGGATCTTCCTCGACCCCCTCACCACCGACCTCTGGCTCGCCAGCGGCGCCTTCTTCCTCTTCACCGGCGTCGTCGTCTGGTTCCTCGAGCACCGCATCAACCCCGATTTCCGCGGCCCCCGTTCCCACCAGCTCGGCACCGTCTTCTACTTCTCCTTCTCCACCCTCGTCTTCGCCCACAGTAACTAATACTTATTCCCCTCCTCTCTCAATCAAACATTAATTAATTAATTACTCCTCAACAATCTAATTTCTCCGAAACCCTAATTAACTGCAGAGGAGGCGATAACCACCAATCTGTCGAGGCTGGTGCTTACGATTTGGGTGTTTGTGGTACTGATATTGACTTCAAGTTACACGGCGAGCCTCACTTCGATGCTCACCGTCCGTCAATTCCAGCCCACCATCACCGATTTCCGGCAGCTCATCCACACCCGGAAGCCCGTTGGGTATCTCCGCCACTCCTTCGTCAAGGGGCTTCTCTTGAATATGGGCTTCAACGAAACCCAGCTCCTGCCTTACAAATCTCCTCAGGCGTACAAGGATGCCCTCTCTAACGGCACCGTCGCCGCCATTATCGACGAGATCCCCTACCTCAAAGTCTTCCTCAAGTACTTCTGCGACAACTTTACCATGGGAAGCATCCTCTACAAGACCTCCGGTTTCGGATTTGTAAGTCGAGGCCTGATTAATTTATCAATGAGTTCTGTTTTCTTCAATCTCTCTCGCCGGAAAACATAAAACACCACCGTTTGCAGGTGTTTCCCAAAGGCTCGTCCCTTGTTCCAGATTTTTCGAGGGCGATTCTTAATCTGACGGAGAGCCGAGAGATGATCGAGATCGAGCGGCGCTGGTTTGGGGATCTCTCCTCCTGCCCTAACCAGGGAAGCAGCTCTCTCTCCTCCAATAGTCTCGATCTCAACAGCTTCTACGGCCTCTTCCTCATCACCGGCGTAATATCCGTACTCGCTGTCCTCATCTACGCCGTCTCCTTCTTCTACCGCTACCGGGACTCCTTGTCCGGCATTGGCGCACAGGAGAAAACCTTGAGGAGGAGGATGACCTCCGTCGCCAAGCTCTACGATCAGAAGGACCTCCATTCACACACCTTCAAGAATTCCCCCGAGGCCGCTGTCCATGGCAGAGGGGATACCGGCGCCGGCACTTCACCTGGATTCAATGTCGCCGGATCTGAAAGCCCCTTCACGATTACCCCGGGAACGGAGATTTCTTTGTCGCAGGAGTTAGACACCTCGCTGGCGGAGACTTCACTGTCTCAGGAGTTCGCCGCCCCACCAGCGTACAGTCCGGCCAGAAATGAAACGGAAGGTTTGGCGTAGTAGTTAGCATCCAAGGACGCACTCAGGCGGGCCAATTTATAAAGAAAATTGGGGTTAAATTCATTATATTCTTTTAGGCTTTTAATTTGTAATATAAAATGCGTATGCCCAATTGTATAATTATTTATGGGTGCTTTTATTAGCAATTTGTAATATAACATATTAACATGCATATGCCCAATTGTATAATTATTTATGGGTGATTATTTTGGGTTGGCTTTTAGTAAACCCAAAATTCTCTTGAGTTTAATTTTTGGCGATTGTTAATCGCACCTCTCATATGGCTATCCACTCCCGGTTTTTATTTTTAAAATTTTTTTTCTAAAACTTTACTCTCACCTCATATCCCCCATATGCCTAATTGTAAACTTTTTTCTTCATCTTTGTTGACCATTTTGTGGAAGTCGCACTCCATCTTTATCTTCGTCGAGCTGCTCCCGTCTCTGACATATTACTCACGTCATCTTACTATATTAGCTATCTCACGCACATCAGTAGGAGATATTTTCGAGGGCGTAAAAAAAATATCGGGGTGCGGCATGAAAAAAATGAGATGCGATTATATTTTCGGGTTGCGGTTAACAATGAGGTGCTAATAGTCAAAATTGGGTTGCGGTTAACAATTGGCTTATTTTTTCCTCTTATTTTGAAAGGCTTAAATTGCTACTAGCAAACAAACACCCTAAATCATTTCAGCTCCCTTTGTTGCTTCTGTTCGCGACTCACCTCCCTCCCCCGTGCGCGATTCTCGAGCATTGCCCCGACGACACCCCTCCCATTCCCGTTCGTGACGCCAGTTTCTCTCTTGTTGTCAATTCTGGGGCATTTTCCTGCGATTCGTAGATCTATGACATTTTCTCCGGCGACCTCCTTGTCCACTTAGGCTCTGTTTGGCGCAGCTGCAGCGACTGCAGAAGCAGTGGTGAGAAGCAGTGGTGGAATAATCAGCTGTTTTGCAGAGTGATGCCAGAATCTGTGAAACTGTTTGGATGAACAGCTTTTGCAGAGCTGTTTCAAACAGAGAAGCTGTTTAATCTGTTTGGCAAAACAGCTGTGCGGTGCACAGTTCATTTTTTTTGAACTTAAACATAGTAAACAATAACATTTAAAAACAGTTAAATTTAATGCATTCTAAGTGTCCATTAATCAAATTGAAAAAAACAACTGTTTCAAAAACGATTATTCCAGTCATGAAAATCATAAACGTGTTCTGCCATGCTGATAAAACATATCCCTCGATCATCGTTCGTTAACTGCACACCAAAAAAGACATGTAATTAATGATCTTTTTATATATGTTTATAAATGTAAAAGTCATTATGGTGTATACCTGTGATACTCCGTTAGTTGATCTGCAATGTAGTCCCTAATATTTGTCATTTCTGCAGCTCCTGTTCCCTCGAATGAGCTTGGTGTTGTGTTCGGATTTGAATCGATAATTCTTGGACGATTGTTTGGACGCAACTCATATGCCTCTGGATGAATAAAGATTTCATTTCCGTCACATACATCAAACTCCGGGTCAGCCCTCGATGGATGTCTTCTAATAAAGTTGTGGAGCGACATCGTAACGACGACAACAACACATTGCTTCGAGAATTCAAAATGAGGCATTTTGCTAAGTATGGGCCACTTTTTCTTCCATACACCAAAGCTCCTCTCGATGACACTACGCAGCGATGAGTGTGCTTTATTAAATATTTCACGTCGTCCTTCAATTGGCCTATTTCCCCGAGCAAAGTCCGGCAAGTGATATCTCGTTTCCGGAAAAGGTTTCAGGAGCCCCTTCTCCAATGGGTAACCAGCATCGACGAGATAATATTTACCTTTAGTACCAAAAAAGATTTTAAACATTTGAAGATATGATTAATAAATCAACTTAACGTAAAAGCTCGTGGTACATACCTTCCGGTGGAAAAGGAAATTTACTTAGCGGATCCCGTACTGCACGATGATATATGCGTGTGTCATGTGCAGACCCTTCCCATCCAAGTACAACATATGTAAAACACATATTGAAATCGCAGACGGCCATTACGTTTTGAGTCGTGCTTCCATAACGACCAATATAAGGAACTTGATTTTCAACAGATATTCGTGCATCAACATGTGTACCGTCAATTGCACCGATACAGTCTTTAAAAAATGGCATATATCTATCATCATTTTGTATGTGCGCTGGAGTTGTACGAAAATGGGGATCAATCGGAGCAATGTTATGCATGGACAAACTTGTCAGAGCTTCTAGACCGATCATAAACAACCGACTCAATGTCTCCGTGGAATGTTGGAATCTTTCACCAGATTTTCTGAAAGTTTCATTATGCCCCAATATATAAATCGTTATTGCCAAAACCTCGCTTGACTATGTCCTTTGTGTTCCTCGTAAACCGTGATTTTGTTCTAACAATGCTAGCAAGTCAAAAAAAATGACCTTAGTCATTCGGAACATATTGTGAAAACGTCCAGGATGTCCTTCAAATAACTCTCGAATCCATTTATGTCCGGTTTGAGATGATGTCATGCACGGTGTTTTATCACAAAACAACGTGACATAATCACTAATTAAACATGCAGTGGTGTTAACAAGTTTCACATATGCGGTGCAATCTTGTTGACGAGTTGCACAGTAATTCACCACCAACTCTTCGTCATCGTCTATATTATCTTCTCTATCATCATCTATGTTTGACATTGTATTGACCTACAAATATGACACAACAGTCAGTATAATAATTGAACATACATTACTGCATAAGAAATAATAATAACAATAATTATGTTCGTAACAGTCACGAAAAGCACTGCATAAGAGATGCTTCGAACAGTAAATAAGTTCCACATAGAAAATCATAAACAACATATAAGAGAAATCATAAATGTGAATTCATGTAGTGGGTCTTCAGCCATTCCACCCTCCTATCATCTGGGATGCTCAGGAATGTCACTCGATTCACGGGTGTTTGAAAATGAACTGTAGCAAAATGATACAGCAACCGGTCCTCAAAGATTTCTGGGTACTTCTCCAATTCTTGAATCGCCTCTCGCAGCAGATATATACTAGGGGGAATAATTGGTGCTGTAACGCGCTGCATAATTGCTTCTGAGGAGGAGAATAACTTTTCCACATGTGCCAACATAATCTGTTTTGTCCCCATTTCATGTCTCTTCCCCTTTCGTTTTCGTTTTGAAGCTGCACCACTTTGAGAACTCTGCCCAGGTGTTTGCATGCGAAAAAATTCCTGGAAGTTCTCCAGAAGAAGGCATCCATACATTTTCTCCCGTCGCCACAACCAGACTGAACATTTTGTCTAGTTTTTCCTCAAGCTCGGGCGCTATTCCACCAAAACGAAATTTCTTCGCATTGGGAATCATCTACAAAATAAAAGGAGCTTCAAATTAAATGCACATTCTAATCACATGTTCATTATTATAATAAGAAAATTATATATATAAATCTAACCTCAATACGTTCTTTCCACCAATCATCGGACGCGTCAATTGTCCGCTTAGTGGGATTCCAACCAAGACCGGTCTCACCTCTTTTGAGTTCACGCCATAATTTCCAATCACGCTTCAGTTGATCCCATTTGTTTTTCATTTGTGCCCGACTGTACTCCAAACCTGTGCGCTCCTTGAAGTTTTTCACCAAATTGCACCAGCCTTCCTTATTGAAATGGGTGGTAGGTCTATTCCCTAAATCTATCTCTCGGCTACAAAGATTACAAAAAAGCAAAACATGTGATGTCTCCCAATTTGCAGAAATTCCACCTTCCGTTGATTTACCCATCTATGCAAAAAAAAAAATTAATGCAAACACACACACAGGTAAACCCAATTATACAAACACACACACACATTCCCAAACACCCTAAACACACACACACACAAAAACACAATTATACACACACACACACACATTCCCAATCACCACAAACACACACACAACAATTCAAAAAAAAAATACACACACAACAATTCAAAAAAAATACACACACACATTCCCAAACATACAAACATTCCCATCCATACAAACACACACACACCCTAAACACACACACAAACACACACACATTCAAACATACACACACACAATTATACACAAACACACACCCAATTATACAAACACACACACATTCCCAAACACCCTAAACACACGCACACACACACACACACACAAAAACACAATTATACACACACACACACACACATTCCCAATCACCACAAACACACACACAACAATTCAAAAAAAAAATACACACACAACAATTCAAAAAAAATACACACACACATTCCCAAACATACAAACATTCCCATCCATACAAACACACACACACCCTAAACACACACACAAACACACACACATTCAAACATACACACACACAATTATACACAAACACACACACAATTATACACAAACACACACACATTCCCAATCACCACAAACACACACACACATAAACACACACATACACAAACACACACATTCAAACATACACACACACACACAATTCAAAAAAATACACACACACATGCACACATTCATACACACACACAATTATACACAAAAATACACACACAACAATTCAAAAAAAATACACACACATTCCCAAACATACAAACATTCCCATCCATACAAACACACACACCCTAAACACACACACAAACACACACACATTCAAACATACACACACACAATTATACACAAACACACACACATTCAAACACACACACACAATTATACACAAACACACACACATTCCCAATCACCACAAACACACACACACATAAACACACACATACACAAACACACACATTCAAACATACACACACACACACACACACACACAATTCAAAAAAACACACACACACATGCACACATTCATACACACACACAATTATACACAAAAATACACACAACAATTCAAAAAAAATACACACACACATTCCCAAACATACAAACATTCTCATCCATACAAACACACACACACCCTAAACACACACACAAACACACACACATTCAAACATACACACACACAATTATACACAAACACACACACAATTATACACAAACACACACACATTCCCAATCACCACAAACACACAATTATTCAACATGGCTAGAGTCAAAAACAACCAAATGAGTGTATTCAAGAAACCTCGAAGAGTTGAAATTGAGTTTAAGAGTGTAGGAGAGAAGAATAAGGGGGAGGTGAATACCCTTTTCTATTGATGCAGACTCTGTTCAGGAATAGGGAACTGAAGATAGCTAGAGGGTAAGCCTTGGAGCACCTGAAGGAAAACCCAAACATAATAAGAAAAATATAAAGAAATCGATCATAGAAGCCACTGCGGGAAGCAGAAATCGAAGCAGGGATGCTCGCTTACCTGCGGTAGAAGAGAAGGGGGCTTGTCTGGAAGATGGCCGGCGTAGAGGCGAGCTCGGCGAGGGCGACAATTGCACGAGGAAGAAGAATCGCGCGAGCGGCTTTGGACGGGAATCGGGAAGCAAAAATCGCCCCTAGGGCTTGCCGTGGAAGAAGAATCGCGCGAGCCCCGCGATTCCAGAGTCGTGATAATTTTTCACGACTCTGGAACGCGCAAATTTCGCGATTATCATGCGGTGGCGACTCCAATCGCGGGCGTCTATTTTTTGTTTGGCGCGGCTTACTGAAAAACAGCGGGGTGCTGCTGTTGAAACGTGGAGCCAAACAGAGCCTTAAATTCCAGGGCACCAGTAAAACGCCTTGCCTAGTCCCCTGAATATCTTGACCAATAATGAAAGCTTATGACAATTGATATCTCCAGAATGGCCTTGGAATGTTCATTAATGTCAATGTAATTTACAATATGACGTTCCTTTTTTAGGGTGCTGATATGTGCATATCATTTTTGGTTTTGTACACATCAATTATATGTGCACATCATAAATTTTATTTGCATGTCAAAATATCAATTAAGCATCATAAATTTTATTTGCATATCAAATTATTAAATAAGGGGATTGATATACGCAAACCACTTTTCGCTATCCGCAAATATTTGATATTCGCAAACCACTGTTTTTCAAATTAGCTATTCGCAAACATAATTGTTATCCGCAAACCACTGTTTTATAAATTTGTTATCCGCAAACATAATTGTTAGCCGCAATAATGACACCACAAATACATAGATATTAATAAATTTTCCAAAATATCATCATAATGTAATTAATTTTAGTTTTTCTAAAGTATATACGAACATAATTAACATTCAAAAGAAGTCATGACTAGCCTCTAAAGTTGCCTTGAAAATATTTAACATCTTTTTTGGCCTAATCTGTCACTGTATTTTGTCAGTATTTTTGTCTGCATATGTAGAAAAATTAATATTAATAGTTGTAACATTACCATTTGAAAAAAAACTTTAAGTGAAATTGCATAAAAACCATTTACATACCATTTTTCATTATCAATTATCCAATGTCAGTAATGCACTTGGTCTCGTTGCCGGCGGTGGTCCTTGCAACCGTTCGTTGTAATGCACTCTCCAATTATAGGCAATATCGTGCTGTCGCGACCAAAGTTAGCATACGAGTCATATTCGTCAACATGGAGCCCGACCACCACATTTGCATACATGGGTTCTCAGTCCCCTTCTGCGACGCCTCCAAGCATGCAAGCCCCTACTTATTATTTATTATATCTATATATATAAGTGTACACATATATGTATGAATATATATATATATACATATAATATATAAAGATATATAAATATAAATACAAATATATATATATATATAGTTCGCCACCACCGTGCTCTCCACTCCGGCCACTTCAGCAGCTCCGGCCAGCACCTCCTTCATACGGCAAGTCCAAGCTGCCCGAGCCACCACCCGGCTGCTCCAGCTCCACTCCTCCACCTCCTACCCAACAAAAGCTCCACCACCATGATTGGCCTGTCCAGCAGCCCCATACAGAAAGTCCAGGCCGCCACCTCATAGCATGCACCGCCACCACCCAACAGCAGCTCAGCCACCTTCCATTCAAGCAGCTGCTCCTCCATCCAGAGCGCTACCACATCATCGATCCTCCTCCATGCAGCGCCAACTCCGCCTCCTCCACGTCAGCGATCCGCCCAAGCACCATCTCCACGCCCGCAGACCGAGCTCCACCCCGAGATCCCGCCTCCATCCAGAGCGCTGCCACATCATCCATCCTCATCCATGCAGCGCCAGCTCCGCCTCCGCCATCATTGTTGTTGTTACACCCGAGGCCGTCCATAACTCCAGCGCCAGCTGCTGTTGGGTGGAGGTATACGCAAACCTCCGCCATCATTGTTTGCGGATATAAAAAAATAAAACCCTAAAAAACTACGTAACCCGGTTTGCGGATAGCGGGTGGAGGTTTGCGTATATCAATTCCCTTAAATAAACATCAAAATAAAGTTTAAGCTTTTTTTATTACCAAAATAAACCCCAATAACGCTCAATTGACTCATGATTTATGGGAAGTAACACTGAATGAGATAAGTTACATAATTAACCAATTACTTCACTAAAAGAGCTTCATGGAATGAATCATGATTGTGCTTAGCGTGATGTTGGGATTGCTGATATAATTTCTCTCTCTAATAAACAATAGTTAGCAATTTATATCTTGTAATTAAGCGTGAATTAAACTGTGATAATAGTAGTTGCACTTTTATTATGTAGTAGTGTGTGTACAAGTAGTCATGCACGAGGTTCGCCTATCCCGACAGCTACAGTACCCCCACTACATGCCACCCCAAGCGAGTTTTGACCCATTTTAAAGCATGTCAATTCCTCGCGTTTAGGTTTAATATGGGTGGGATTAGAAAAAAGTAGTGGTATTGTTTATTTTAAGAGTTTGGTGTGCACATAGTCAAAAGTGGTGTGCACGTAACAATGCCTTTATTGTAAGAATTTGATGTGCATATAGTCAAAAATAGTGTGCACTTAACAAAGCTCATATTTGATATCTCTAACATCATATGTAGTGGTTTATTTTAAATAAAAGTATAACTCTAAATAAAAATTTAAATTTTTTTTATGATGATTTGCTAGTAATAAAAAGATTTTTAAATAGTTATTTTTTAAAATTAAAAGTGATAGGGTTAGCTCCAATTTATAGAAGATCCTGGCTACAAATAGCTAGTTCTTCCACTCCCTCACTCGCGTCATGGGGAGTTGCATGCATAACCACCTCACACACGATACACACGCCCGAGCTAAACGATAATCACCTCGTGCGGGATCCCAACCGCCATAAGGGATCTCGCGCGCAGGGCAGGCCGTTCCCAACCGGTTGCCTCCCCCCCTCCTTCTCCATCACCACCCGGAGGAGGGCGGCCACACCGCGGCCGGTCCCCGCGAGGGCTGGGCAGCCTCGTCGCGGTCAGCCCTCACGAGGGCCGCCCGAGGCCGCCCGTGCCCGGGCGCCCTCGCCGCAGCTGCCTAGTCACGGCCAGCCGCCCCTCTCGATCGCCCGCCGTGCGTAGGAGGGGTGGACGCCGTCGTCGCTGGGCCGCCATTCCTCGTTGGTTAGGTTCTCTTTCGGCCCGGGGGTAGGATCGCCATTTTCAAAAAAATGACGTTCCTTGTGCTTCAATCCGAGCGCTCTCATTCACTGGTCTGGTCCGGTAATTATTATCTACATTTAGCAGTAGGTTAAGAGAATTTTAACCTCAGTATATTTTATGCATGTGCAGTATTGTGGATATCCTCCGACATGTCGACCGACATAAAGGTTTCATGGGCAAAACGACATGTTTCCGAATTTTTTTTGCAAATCTTATTTTTTGAATATAACCTCTGATATGTCTGTTACTGACCGATATATTCGTTGATATATCGTCCGAAATATATCCCGATATTTTATTGATTGTTTTTTTTTCAATTTAGTTTAATTAGTGTTTATGGTTTAATAGACAATAGATTAAAATTATTTCATTGTTTAGGTTATTTTTTCTTCATTGCTCAAGTCTGTTGTACAACACATATTCGTTGATGGTGAGCTCGGTCAAGATAGAAGTCAAAATCAATAGGTCAAGACAAAAGTCAAAGTCAGCATTCAAGAACATAAGAAGACCTGAGCGAGTATGGTGAGTACCCCTTGCATACTCACCAAGTGGGCGACCAAGACATATATTCGCTCAAACAAGGCGAGCTCTACCAGTAATTGTTTGGTCGCAAAGTGGGGGTTGGAATATAAATAAGACCCCCCCACCCCTTGGATTTCTTTATAAATGGGACCCCAGAGGTACATGGATGAGGGCTTTTGCATGAGCTTTTGGATCCTGCTAACGAAAACTTGAGTCGTGAGACAGTGATCATCCTCTTTGGTTGTCATCTTCAGATAGTCACCAAGTTAGTGTCTCCCTTGTACCCTGCTCGGTCATTCTTGGTTGTGGAGGGGAACTTTTCTAAGCATCTGGGTACGTGGTGGGACCTCTTTGCTGAACTCCTAGGGTTCTTTTAGTGTTCCCTCGGTTTCTGTGTCCTTACCTGTCAAGCCGTCAAGCGCGATCGCGGGACCAGTAATCTTAGGCTGCATTGATCTGGATCTTGGAGTAGGGAATTTTTCTGACTTCGACACTTTGGTGCGGTGAGCGTGGATCGTAGCCGATGAAAAATATCTTGCGAGTAGGCGAGATGGTGGATGCACATGAGCATGGAGAGATGGTCGGCAACTCGGCAAGTGGAGGGGGCTATGCGATAGTAATATCTTTTAAAGAGTTTGTGAAGTGGGTAGAGGGGACCGTGCGAGCAACATTCTTTCCTTGCCTGGAGGTCACGACGACTTCGCCCTATCGCGTGACTCCGCCGGAGGATGGTGGTCCCCCCAGGCGACTTGAGAATGAGCATGAGTGGAAGAGTCGGAGCGACTAGTGCAGTTATAGTTCTACCTGGCGAGCTAGCAGGGCATCAGGTTTTGAGATTCGGAGAATCCGGCAAGATACCAGGATACTTACCCAAGTGGCGAGTATAGAGGAATTGCTCGCTAGTTTGAGGACCATCGTCGCTAGGCCGGAAGGAGTCTGTTTAGCAAGGAGGTGTTGTCGGCCCCAGTTCCAAAAGGCTTCAGGGAGCCTGTTGAAGCCGAAAAATCCCTACTCCAAAATATTCGGATCAATGCAGCCTAAGTTTACTGGTCTCGCGGTCGGGCTTGACGGCTAAACGGGATAAAATACAGAAAAAAGGAGGACGACAAAAAAGACTTCAGGTGTTGCGGTAGGGAGGTCTCACCACGTACCCCGATGCTTAGAAGAAGCTTTCCCTCCGCAACCAAAGATGGCCGAACAGGGTACAAGGGGGACACTAGCTGAGAACTTGACTCTTCAGAAAAAAGATTTGAAGGCTCTGCTAAAAGTCCAAGGAAATAGGTGGTCAAGATCTTTTTCAAGATTTCGAAGTCCATATTCTTGTATCCAGAAATACAGAATAAACAAAAATTACAAGGATGAGCAAAATTTAGAAAGGACCCCGGACAACGCTTCAGGCGGAACCCCACGACTTCTCGCTCTCGTGAAGGGTCGATTCGGCGTCATCCTCAGATTCCTCGATGGGGAGGAATAGCTCTGGAAATGTCCCTTACGGTGACCATCTCATTGTTGCTCTTTAGGAGCCGAACCTCTGCATCATTCGGAGTGCATGTTGAGCCGCCTTGGTAGCATTCTGCCGCATCATCTCCTCGATCTCGTGGTTGGAGTATTGCTTGAACTTACTCCTTCTACCGGGAACCGATGGGAGGACGGCCTCGAGCAGCTATTTGTTTTGGGCCTTTAACCCTTTGTTCTCCTCCACGAGGGTGGAGATTCGCGCGTGTAATCGCTCATCGGTCACGACATCCTGCGGGAAAGACCAGGAGACTAGGATTAGCAAGGGATAAATATGGAAGCAAGAGGGCGCGATCGAACTAATACTTACCACTCTGTCGGAGACGAAGTGGCCCACGAGAAGTCTTTCGGAGATCTCCAGTCTTTTCTTAAGGCTCGTGACCTCTTCCAACGCTAGACCCCATGAGTGCTCGGTGTAACACCCCGAAACTCAAAAGAGCGACGGGTGGCGTTTTGAGCCAAGTTTGAAATTTGGCAGGGGTCACACAGCCTGGGACATGGGCGTGTCCCAGGGCGTGTCGTGCTCGGGTCGACGATCTGGCCGAGAGGTCGACGAATTTTTGGAGTCGACGATCGTCGAGCAGCGAACCCGGCCTGGGACACGGGCGTGTCACATGTCGTGTCCTTCACGGGGTGAAGTCGGGCCGTGTATAGGGAGGGACACGGTTTCGGCACACGGGCCGTGTCGGCTAGACACGGGCGTGTCAAATCCGACACGGGAGTGTCGATGACCTGTGTTCCTTGCGGGTTGAGTTTGGTCCTGTGTCGATGGGAGAACACGACCGGGTACAAGGCCGTGCACTAGTTGACACGGGCGTGTCAAATCTGACACGGGCGTGTCGGGTGCCCGTATACTTTTCGGGACGCGTCGATTTCGACGGCGAATGGGGGACACGGCCCTGGACACGGGCGTGTCACAGGCCGTGTTCGGCCCAGATTTTGCATTTCAGGCCCGGATCGTGGCCATTCGTTTCTTTACTTTGGGATCCGACGGCTGGGGGATGTTCTTGCTTGGTTATACCCAGGATTAGGCCTTTGAAACCCTCATTTCACCTGAGTGGTTCTCTTTCTAAGATCTAGAGAGAGGGGAGAGCAAAGGAAGAAGGAGCCTAGATCCGGTCACTGGCGGAGCTTCGAAGCTCCAAATTGCGAGCCGACTTCGAATCTACGGAGGCAACGAGATTGCGGTGTGTAGCACCTCCCCTGTAATGACCGTATAATATGGGTCCGGCCGGGGCCCACAACATACAGACGCCACAGCTTCAGTATTATAAAATGATATAGCTACCCAAACTCAAAACTCAAAACACAACACAGCGGAAACAACCAAAGATACTAGAAGTTATCAACTCCTACAAGAGTAACGAAATGGCCTTAAGGCCTTACAACAAGAGTAAATCCAAACCCAAATAATACATCAGTCCTGAAAGTGCATAAGCACACCTAGTTTACCTCGGCATGCAAGCCGGTCAAAATGAGCATAAAACATACAATGTCATAAACGTAAAGCTACAGCAAAAGCTAACACTTCATGAGGCTTAGACCTTTCTGGACAGCGAGCTAGCTCCTGATTGCGATCCTTGCCCTATAAAAATTATTAGTAACGTGGGTCAGCAAAGGCTGACCTCAAACTGTGTAACAAACACATCTCCTCCCGGCCGCCCCTAACGGACCCCGGGGTACTCCTCCAACCTGCAAGTTAGCACTTCGTATGCAATATTCATAAGCAAGAAAAGCAACTAAGGAAACAGGCTTGGATGTCTCAAACATCATACATGTTCTCTACTGTTGAGCATATAATATTAGGGCCTACTATGCAACATGAATGCAACACCCGGGTTTCACCCAAGGCACCCTATAGCATATGCATCTAGCACAACATCACATCATTTGGGTACTCAACATTTCCCCATTGGCATAAAGCCGCAAACAAAGGGGAACCACAATCCCCCAATGGCATACAAGCCGCCACACGGAACTCTTGTCAAGGCCCCACCCGCTCACGGTCGCAGACCCGGGCTTGCCGGCAAACTCTGACTTCTCATGTCAGGATTCCGTCCAACACACTAACCGATTCTAAGAACCCTTGCTGGACCCCACCTGCTCATGGCCTCATTGTCTGGGCTTGTCCCATGCTCGGAGTTCTCATCAGTCTCACACAAAGGGGACTAGTCTCGCCGGGACACTTTCCACACATGACTTGCACGTCACGGGATAGCCAGCCGACCACGGAGACACAGCCACGGCTTGGCACATCACAAACCAAGACATTTCCTCCATAATCCCTCATACGTACTGCATCGTTCCCGCGCATCAAGGAAACCATCTACCACTTATGCAGAGCTAACCTTGTTCACCAAGGAAACCATCTACCGCCAATGAGGAGCTAACCTTGTCCGGTACCGGCCACACGTACTCATACAATATAAAGGGAGGAACATCACAAACAACACGAACATCACAAACGGCCCCTTGCCGCAACGGATTTCTACGAATCCTTAAACCTCGTATGCAACATCACCGAGTCGGACTAACGGTCGCGACTACGGCTTCACCCACCATGCCTAATCCATTAACGGAGCGGATCTCTAATGCAAAAATCATGCCAGGGACGGACTCAATCGACCCGGAGGTTCCTCTTGAACCTTGGCGACCCAAACCCCTCTCATTTGAGTGTTTGGTGCACAAAAACTAGAAAAGAAAAGATGCTAAAACATGCATCCTAAAACCGAGAGGAGAAGTGTTGTTACCTTCCGACTCTTTTCTTCCTAGCCATGAAAAAAATAGACGGATGAAAACCTTCGCAACGATCTAGCCTCCAAGGATCTGGACTCGGCTCGCGATTTGGAGCTCCGAAGCTCCGCCGGTGACCGGATCTAGGCTTCTTCTTCTTCCTTTGCTCTCCTCTCTCTCTTGACTTAGAAAGAGAACCACTCAAAATAAATGAGGGTTTCTAAGGGTTCAATCCCGTGTATATCCCATCAGGAACAACCCCCAGCCGTTGGATCCCAAATTAAAGAAATGAACGGCCTTGATTCGGGCCTGAAATGCTAAAACTGGGCCGAACACGGCCTGCGACACGCCCGTGTCCAGGGTCGTGTCCCCCATTCGCCGTCAAAAATCGACGCACCTGGAACAACACACGGGCATCCGATACGCCCGTGTTCGTCCTGACACGCCCGTGTTCCAACTAACACGGCCGTGTGGTCGGCCGTGTGCCTCCATCGACACAGCCCCGAAAACAACCCGAGACTCACACGGGTACTGGACACGCCCGTGTCCTTACCCGTATCTAACTCAACACGCCTGGGCTCCAGGCCGTGTTCACTGTCTCGACACTTCGTCGAGCGAAGTTCGTCAACTGCCTGACACGGCCTTGGACACGCCCGTGTCCTAGGCCGTGTGCCTTGTCTCGACACATCGTCGAGCGAAATTCATCGACTCCCCGGGCCGATCGTCGACACGGGCTCGACACGCCCTGAGACACGCCCGTGTATCATGCCGTGTTCTCTGCTCGACGATCGTCGACTCCAAAATCGTCGACCTCTCGACCAAATTGTCGACTGGAGCCTGACACGCCCTGGGACACGCCCGTGTCCCAGGCCGTGTGCCCCCTGCTAGAAACCAATTTTCCTTCTCAGCTAAGACCTAAACTTGGCCAGAAACGCTGGTCGTCTCTCTACAAATTTTGGGGCGTTACAACTCTCTCTCCCTTAAAAGAATTTCGTCCCGAAATTACAAAGCAAAAGGGAACACAACTTAAATGGTACCTGATTTGAAGTGCTCTGAGTACTCTTCTAGCATGACTTGTTCTCGCTCCCAAGAGTGCTCCTCACGACCGCAGTTGTCCCATCGGACTTTCACGAGTTTAACCTCTTTATTCCGCAACCGTCGAGTCTCTGAATCCTCTATAGCAATTGGACGGACTCGTGTCCTCAAGACTTCCTCTATCGGCACCGATGCCGGCTCGATCACCACACTAGCCTCCACCAAGGCTTTCCTCAAGACGAAGACATGGAAGACGTCGTGCAATCCACTCAGCTCCGCGGACAACGCCAACCGATAGGCTGCTTCTCCCACCCGTTTAACAACTTCAAAAGGCCCCAAAAACCTTGGACTCAACTTCTTGAGTCGGCGAATCCGTGAGACGCCTTTGAACGGCTTGATCTTCAAATAGACTCAATCACCTACCACAAACTCCAACTTCCTGTGACGAGCATTAAAGTATTTTGCTTGCCGGTCTTGCGCCACCTTCATACGCTCTTGAATGGTCCGTACCAACTCACAAGCGTCAACTACCACCTCCTTTCCCAAAATTTTGGTGTCTCCCGCCTCTGTCCAAGACATCGGTGTTCGACACCGTCTCCCATACAAAGCTTCGTATGGCGCCATTTTTATACTTGCTTGATAACTGTTATTGTACGCGAATTCCACCATGAAGAGGTGATCCTCCCACTTCTTGCCGAAGTCAAGAATGCACATTCTCAGCATATCCTCCATAGTACGGTTCGTTCTTTCGGTTTGCCCGTCAGTTTGAGGATGGAACGTCGTACTGAACTTTAGCTTCGTGCCCAAACTCTTCTGAACCAATCTCTAGTCCTTGGACGTAAACCGTGCATCTCGATCGCTGACTATGCTCTTAGGAATCCCATGCAGTCGCACAATGTTGCGAACATACAACTCCACCAGCTTCCCCACGCTGTCCTCCTTCCGATTTGGGATGAAGTGGGCCACCTTGGTTAAGCGATCCGCGATCACCCAAATAGCATCATTACCCTGGTGCGATCTAGGCAGACCATGAACAAAATCCATGGAGATGTCATCAAATTTCCACTCAGGGATTGGAAGGGGCTTCAGGAACCCGCCCGGCTTCTGACATTCGGCCTTCACCAAGGCGCAAGTTTGGCAACGATTCACATACAAAGCTGCGTCCCCCTTCAGCCCCGGCCACCAAAAGGATTTCTTCATATCCAAGTACATCTTTGTACTGCCCGGGTGAATGGAGTACTTTGTGAAGTGAGCCTCAAACATCAACTCCTCACGGAGTTTGCCGAACTGCGGTATACGAACCCTTCCGTCCTTCCTCAGAATCCCATCAATCATCTCCCAGGCGCTGCTCTCGCCCTTTTGAGCCTCCATCACATATGGTTGAAACTCCACATCCAACCGAGTCGCTTCCCGAATGCGATCGGACAAGTCGTTCTGCATTTCAATCCAGTTCAACCGAGCCATGCTGGACTCGCCTCTCGCCACACATTCCAAACCAAGGGACTCTCATTCCCGTACCAACCGCTCATCATGAGCTTCGATCCAATTCCCTTGCCCCGAGTACTTTCTACTCAAGGCATCCGCTACCACATTGGCTTTAACATGCGTATACTGAATCGCCACCTCGTAGTCTCCAAGAAACTATACCCACCTGCGTTGTCGCATGTTCAAGTCCTTTTGATCCAAGAGATACTTCAGGCTTTTATGATCCGTGAAGATCTCCACCTTTGCACCATACACATAATGTCTCCATATTTTCAACGCAAAAATTACCGCCTCCAACTCCAAGTCATGGACAGGATAATTCCTCTCATGAGGCTTCAGCTGTGTAGACCCAAAAGCTATCACCTTGCCATGTTGCACCAAAACGCAACCCAAACCGCATCCTGATGCATCACTGAAGATCTGAAATCCCTCGGTCCCTTGCGGTAGACTTAGGATTGGAGTCATCATCAGTCTCTCCTTCAGTGCCTCAAATGCTTGACTGCACTCTTGAGTCCACACAAACTTATGATCTTTACGAGTGAGTGAGGTGAGGGGTAGAGCTATCCGCGAAAAATTCTCCACGAATCTCCTATAATACCCGGCTAGTCCAAGAAAACTTCGGACTTCCGCCACGGTGCTCAAAACCGGCTAATCTCTGATGGCTTACACTTTTGTTGGATCCACTGCCACCCCATCCCCACTAATCACGTGGCCCAAAAATGCCACCTTCGCTAACCAGAACTTGCACTTTGAGAACTTTGCATACAATTGATTCTCCCTCAACACTTGCAAGACCACTCTCAAGTGGGTTTCATGCTCTACTTCCGATTTGGAATACACCAAGATGTCATCAATGAAGACAACCACAAAAGAATCCAAGTATTCCCGAAATACTCAATTCATAAGATCCATGAACACAGATGGCGTGTTCGTCAGCCCGAACGACATCACCAAAAACTCAAAGTGTCTGTACCTCGTACCAAAGGCAGTCTTGGGTATGTCCTCGTCCCGAATTCGCAGCTGATAATAGCCTGACTTCAAGTCCAATTTTGAGTACACCACCGACCCCACCAACTGGTCGAACAAGTCGTCTATCCGAGGAATCAGATACTTATTCTTAACGGTGAGTTTATTCAGCTCTCGGTAGTCTATGCACAGACGCATATTACCGTCTTTCTTCTTTACAAACAACATCGGCGCGCTCCACAGCGAAGAATTGGGTCTGATATACCCTTGCTCCAACAGTTCCTGTAACTGTACCTTGAGTTCAACCAACTCCTTTGGTGTCATCCTAAACGGAGGACGTGACACCGGTCTAGCCTCCGGCACTAACTCGATCGAGAAGTCGATCTCCCGCCGAGGAGGCGCTCCAGGAAGTTCATCCGGAAACACATCCTTGAACTCTGCCACTACGGGCACTTCCTCAATAGACAACTGGGAGAGGCGAACCTCCAATAACGCTACCAGCGCTACACCACCCTGGTTAACCGCCCACATCAATTGCATGGCCGAAATCAGGGAATAGGCCACTCCACAAAGGCCCTCAAATTTGACTTCCGCCTGCCCTTTGCTCCTTAGGGTCACTACCTTAGATATACAATCAATACTGGCGCGCTGCTCTGCAAGCCAGTCCATGCCCAAAATAACATCGAACTCAACCAATGGTAAAACCGCTGCTACCAAAACGAAGTCAACTCCGTCCAGCTCCCAACAGATGCGCCCTTTGGCCCCGGTGGTCATGGATGACCCATTAGGCATGCACACTTTCAGCTCCGCGTCCGCTGAGAAAGACTCAACTCCTATTCTCCGGATGAAGCTCTCCGCCAAAAAGGAGTGCGATGCTCTCATATCGAACAATACCCTAGTGGGGTATCCGGAAACTAATACGAAGCCTACAACATAGACATCACACATAAAGGTCTAAAAGTATGAAGCACAAAATTTAAACTTAAATTTCCTCATACCTGTCACCACATCGGTTTGGCGGATCGCTTCCTGCTGTCCAAGGTTGTAGGCCCTTGGTTGCACCGGTTGGAACCGAGAAGCGCTTGACTCCGCCATCTTCCCTTTCTCTGCCGCACTGGGGCCGGAGCGCACAGTCTGCTCCTGCCTTGCCTCTTGCTCCGCTCCTCCTTGAGGACAAACACGAGCTATGTGCCCCACCTTACCGCAGTTGTAGCACGTCGTCGGTCCCCTAGAGTGAGAACCTCCAGGCGTCCACTTGCTCTTCTCACCGGACCTGGAAGTGTGAGGCTTTTTCCTCCACCTACTCCCTTCAGACTTTCCCTGGGATTGGGGAGGCTTCCCTTCCCCTTGATTGGGAGTGAAACCCTTACGACGTTGGGTTCGCTCCAGATCACTCTCCAATATCCTGACAGCCTCAACTAGCTCATTAAAACCAGCTCTCTTCATGGAAATGAGGGGTTGCCTCAGATTCTCCCTCAGCCCCCTGGTAGAAGAGGTTATCCCTCTCTACATCATCTGTCATCGTCGTTCCCGCGTAACGACCCAAATGGGTGAACTCCTGCACATACTCGTCCACCGTCTTGTCTTGCTGCATTAAGTGCAAAAACTGCCTCTGAAGGGCCAACCGTGTAGAAACGGGAATGTACCTCTTTAGAAAAGCATCCCAAATTCCTCCATCGACGGGGTGCGTCCAGGGAACTGGCGGTCGTTATGGCTCGCCCACCACAACTTGGCGTCTCCTTCCAACATGAACGCCGCATAGTCAGATTTCTTTTCTTCTGACGTCTCTGCCGCCCTCAAAAGCTCTTGAATTCGAATCCACCAATCCTCTACATCCGTTGGCGTACCAACTCTCTTGAACGACGGGGGATGGAAGCTCAGGAAATACTTCATGTGCCGGTCTCCATGTCCGACAACCACCCTTTCTGCCAAAGGCTCCACTCGTCTGGCTTCTCCGCCTGGCACAGCCGCCGCCGTGTCCGGTGTAGCAGGGGTTGCTACCTGAGCTGCCGCTGCAGCTTGGGCTGCCACCATCACTTCTGCAAGCATGCAGCAGAAGTCGGCCGGGTTTACACCCGTGCCCAAAAGACCTGGAGCAGTGGCACTGCTCGCCGAAAGTTCTTCTCTTGCTCTCGACGTACCCGCCTCGTTGCTTGCACTCTTCAAGAAAACAAGAAATAAGGGATCAGTCTCTAATCTCAAGACTTAAACATAAGGACACTCATGGTCCCGCGTTACTCTTATGTGGATAACTTCTCTACGCAGTGACCTTGAATCTAACATCCCTCTGATACCAAATTGTAGCACCTCCCCTGTAATGACCGTATAATATGGATCCGGCCGGGGCCCCACAACATACAGACGCCACAACTTCAGTATTATAAAATGATATAGCTAGCCAAACTCAAAACTCAAAACACAACACAGCGGAAACAACCAAAGAGACTAGAAGTTATCCACGCCTACAAGAGTAACGAAATGGCCTTAAGGCCTTACAACAAGAGTAAATCCAAACCCAAATAATACATCAGTCATGAAAGTGCATAAGCACACCTAGTCTACCTCGGCATGCAAGCCGGTCAAAATGAGCATAAAACATGCAATGCCATAAATGTAAAGCTACAGCAAAACGTTAACACTTCATGAGACTTAGGTCTTTCTGGCCAGCGAGCTAGCTCCTGCTTGTGATCCTTGCCCTGTAAAAATTATTAGTAACGTGGGTCAGCAAAGGTTGACCTCAAACTGTGTAACAAACACATCTCCTCCTGGCCGCCCCTAACGGACCCCGGGGTACTCCTCCAACCTGCAAGTTAGCAATTCGTATGCAATATTCATAAGCAAGAAAAGCAACTATGGAAACAGGCTTGGATGTCTCAAACATCATACATGTTCTCTACTGTTGAGCATATAATATTAGGGCCTACTATGCAACATGAATGCAATACCCGGGTTCCACCCAAGACACCCTATAGCGTATGCATCTAGCACAATATCATATCATTTGGGTACTCAACATTTCCCCATTGGCATAAAGCCGCAAACAAAGGGGAACCACAATCCCCCAATGACATACAAGCCGCCACACGGAACTCTTGCCAAGGCCCCACCCGCTCACGGTCGCAGACCCGGGCTTGTCGGCAAACTCTGACTTCTCATGTCAGGATTCCGTTCGACACACTAACCGATTCTAAGAACCCTTGCTGGACCCCACCCGCTTATGGCCTTATTGCCCGGGCTTGTCCCATGCTCGGCGTTCTCGTCAGTCTCACACAAAGGGGACTAGTCTCGCCGGGACACTTTCCACACATAACTTGCACGTCACGGGATAGCCAGCCGACCACGGAGACACGGCCATGCCTTGGCACATCACAAACCAAGACATTTCCTCCATAATCCCCCATACGTACTGCAGCATTCCCGCGCATCAAGGAAACCATCTACCACTCATGCGGAGCTAACCTTGTTCACCAAGGAAACCATCTACCGCCAATGAGGAGCTAACCTTGTCCGGTACCGGCCACACGTACTCATGCAAGATAAAGGGAGGAACATCACAAACAACACGAACATCACAAACGGCCCCTTGCCGCAGCGGATTTCTGCGAATCCTTAAACCTCATATGCAACATCACCGAGTCGGACTAACGGTCGCGACTACGGCTTCACCCACCATGCCTAATCCACTAACGGAGCGGATCTCTAATGTAAAAATCATGCCGGGGACGGACTCAATCGACCCGGAGGTTCCTCTTGAACCTTGGCGACCCAAACCCCTCTCATTTGAGTGTTTGGTGCCCAAAAACTAGAAAAAAAAAGATGCTAAAACATGCATCCTAAAACCGAGAGGAGAAGTGTCGTTACCTTCTGACTCTTCTTCCTAGCCATGAAAGAAATAACCGAATGAAAATCTTCGCAACGATCTAGCCTCCACGGATCTGGACTCGGCTCGCGATTTGGAGCTCTGAAGCTCGGCCGGTGACCGGATCTAGGCTTCTTCTTCTTCCTTTGCTTTCCTCTCTCTCTCTTGACTTAGAAAGAGAACCACTCAAAAGAAATGAGGGTTTCTAAGGGTTCAATCCCGTGTATATCCCATCACGAACAACCCCCAGCCGTTGGATCGCAAATTAAAGAAACGCACGGCCTTGATTCGGGCCTGAAATGCTAAAACTGAGCTGAACACGGCCTGCGATACTCCTGTGTCCAGGGCCGTGTTCCCCATTCGCCGTCAAAAATCGACACGCCTGGAACAACACACGGGCATCCGACACGCCCATGTTCATCCTGACACGCTCGTGTTCCAACTGACACGGCCGTGTGGTCGACCGTGTGCCTCCATCGACACAGCCCCGAAAACAACACGAGACTCACACGGGTACTGGACACGCCCGTGTCCTTGCCCGTGTCTAACTCAACACGCCTGGGCTCCAGGCCGTGTTCACTGTCTCGACACTTGGTCGAGCGAAGTTCATCGACTGCCTAACACGGCTTTGGACACGCTCGTGTCCTAGGCCGTGTGCCTTGTCTTGACACATCGTCGAGCGAAATTCGTCGATTCCCCAGGCCGATCGTCGACACGGGCTCGACATGCCCTGAGACACGCCCGTATCTCAGGTCGTGTTCTCTGCTCGAGGATCGTCGACTCCAAAATCGTCGACCTCTCGACCAAATCGTCGACTGGAGCCTGACACGTCCTGGGATACGCCCGTGTCCCAGGTCGTGTGCCCCCTGCCAGAAACCAATTTTCCTTCTCAGCTAAGACCCAAACTTGGCCAGAAACGCTGGTCGTCCCTCTACAAATTTTGGGGCGTTACACGGTGCTTTTCATCCGCATACATTTCCATGGCGCCTAGGAAAAATGCAAGGGTAACGATTCTCTACTTGAGCATGTGAAGCTCTTCTTCTTTTGCATAGGGAAGCCCGCTCTCGCGAGTTTGCGATGAGTTGGAGGCGTTCCTTCGGGTAGACATGAATAGTCCACATTGTGTACATGTAGAATCCGTATTCGAGAACGGACATAGGCATGATGTGTGAAGCCTACCCGGACAAGTTGGTCTGGATCGGTGATGTTGCATTGCATAAATGGCCGGAGAAGAATCCGTACGGATGTGTGTTTTTCGGGTTTTCTACGCGGTAGATTGCAACAGGGAGCCTTGGGGATTAACCCTAAGGTACACCCGGAAAACTGGGCAGATGCGTGATTTTGCCAAACATGGTGGCCTGAGAGCCAACTTGAGCATAACGGGGTTATGTGATGTGTAATCGGATTGGGACTCGGGGAAGTTTGACCCGCGCATATGGCTTAAATTGTCGTTGCGATGTGTGCACGGGTTAGACGGAACCGTAACCGCTCTATGTCATTCGGTTGGAGTCGTTGGCATAGATGGAGGGTCTTAGGCGGTCTATGGCTTAAAATGACGCGACCAATGTCGAAAAGACAAAATGCTCATAGTTTGGCCGTCAAAGTGGCGGTGGTGAGACCAAAATATCTATGGTTTAAATTGACGTGATATTGACCGGTTCACCAAGAATGTGCCCTGAGTGCACGGGGTGTGTGGTCGTGTGTGCTTACGTCTGTGATGTAGTGTTATTACTCTACTGCTTGGTTATACTAATAAAGTGCAGGGAAGGAGCATCGTCGCCCCGAGTTTGGGGGCGGGATCGTTATAATTTGGTCAGCATAGCTGACCGTTGCCTTTGTTTGCCACCATTGCGGTGGATTGTTGCTTGCAGGTGCTGCATGACCGAGCGGTTTATAGCGGGCTAAAGCCCAAGTTGCTGAGCCGGCCCCCGAAGGCCTAATTTTTTGAGTGTTTCCTTTTATTCATGTATGGCCGGTGTACAACCCCGTGTCCGGCGAGCGGGTCCCGCCAGGGAGGTCGAGCAGACCTAGCCCCGCGACTCGCACCCAAACGGCAAAAAGGATATACGGCGGAAGGGCTGGCCCGCTCCCGCCCATTTCAGGCGAGCGAGCCGGCGAGGCGAGCGAGCGGGTCGCGCGGAGAATCACTGACCAAAGCGGATGGGTCTGGCGACCCGCGACTAGCGAGCCGATCGGGGGGTCGCGGTGGCCGGCGACCAGCCCCCACACGCGACCTGGCCATCGGTCCGCCCCGGCAGAAGACAGGCAGGTCGCGACGGTCCGGCTTGCGCTCGCCCAGGGAGAATAGGCGGGCAGCTGAAGCCAGGTCGTGCCCGCCTCCCGCGGAGGAGGATTGGAGGCGAGCTGACTCCCCAGGGGTGCGAATAGCCCCTCAGAACGGCGGAGCCACGCTGTTGGCAGACCAGGTTGGACTGCGCATAGCTACTTAGAACAGCGGAGTTTGGCTGTTGGCAGACCCAACCAAGGGCTTTTTGGTATTTCCAGGTCAGTTCTTTCGGTTATTGGCAGTTCAGATTCCAAAAAACTATAAATAAGACCCAAGGGGTACCTCAGAGGACACGCTTTCAGTGCCTCCTTACTCTCGTCTTCAAGTGCTCTCTGAGGGTACCTTAGCTCGGCTTCTGGCTAAGGAGGGGAAGCGCTCAGAGATCTTCCGGGTTTGTGGTGGGACCTCCCTGCCGAGCCCTTGGGTCTGTTTTTCTTGTCTTCTTCGTTGTTTTTCTTGCAGGAGCAAAGTAGGCGTGAGACCACCCCTTCCCCAAGGGTCGAACTCCACAAGAGGCCGGATTCCGGTTTCAACATTTTGGTGCGGTGAGCGTGGAAAGTGGTCAGTGCGGAAAAGCTTCGGCGAGCTCAATGACGGGAGGACAAGGATCAGACAGGCAGGAGTCGGCGCCCCCCCCCCCCCCCCCCCGCCTCTCGCAACAGTAGGGATGTTGGAGGACTTCAGGTACGAGGTGCTGGGCCTCGTCAGGATCGCACTCGGCGTGCGGGCCGAGTACTCGACTCCGGCAGCCCAGATCGCGGCCGCCCCCTCTTTGGGCGAGGACGCCCCTGGCCGGCGAGCTGGAAAGGAAGTGGCCGAGGAAGGCCGAGGGGGCGAGCTCTCGGGGCGCGAGCTTTTCCCTGGCTCGGCAAGCCGAGGCAGGTTCGGCGAGCTGGGTCCGCGAGATTCGCCAGCTCGCCCAGTGGGGGGAGGCAGTCCTTTCAGCGAGCTGGTCTCCTCAGCACCAGTACCAGAAGGGTTCAGGGAGCCCGAGATGTCCTACTACACCGGGAAGGGAACCCGGTTCAGCACGTCCAATGGTTCGAAGACGTGGTCTCCATCCGTCAGATGTCGGACGGATTCAAGTGCCGTCTCTTCGCCATCACCCTCCGAGAGAAGGCAAGGGAGTGGTTCCACCAGCTCCCGGCCAGCTCCATCTACTGTTTTGAGGACCTGCGCCGAGGATTCATGCTGAGGTTCACTACTTCGAAGAAGAGGAAGAAGGAGTCTGAGTCCTTGTTTCACATTAAGCAAGGAGTGAACGAGACATTGGGGAGCTATGTGGATCGATTTCAGGAGGAGGTTACCCAGGTCCAGGAGATGCCGGGCCATAGTCCGATGATGACTTTCACCCTGGGCCTGCAGCAGGGGTTCTTCCGAATGGAGCTGAAGAGAGTTCCCCCTCTCTCCTACGAGGAGTTGATGGAGAGGGCGGCGAGAGAGGTCGACGGGGAGGCGTCGAACCCAGAATTTGCAAGGAAGCTGGTCAGGTGGGCGACAGAGGAGGAAAAGGAGTCGAAGGGAGGAAGAGGACATGAAGAGAGAAGAGGGGAGCCTAGGCAGAGGGAGCAGAGGCAGCTCCAGTGGTAGCAGCAGCCGAGGTGGGGGCACCAGGAGCCCGACCGTCGGCTGGGCTGGAGACCTGAAGGGCAGGGGCAAGGGCCACAGAGAGGGTACTTCGGAAGGGGTCACTATCAGGGGAGGCAGGACTAGTTCCACCCACCGGGCTGGAAGCAGGGTCAGAGGCCCCGGCTCCCCGATCAGGAGGAGGCCATGGCCATAGCTTTGGGAGCAAGGAGGGGGATCATGAGGAGGAGGAGAAGGGAGTTCAGGGTGGAGCTGCCCTATTGCGACTTCCATCAGGAAGAGGGGCACGCAACAGCCACGTGCCCGGAATTCTTGGAGATGAGAGGGAATAGGGAGCGGCAGCAGCAGCAGCAGGAGGCGCGACAAGAAGTGAGAATCGAGGAGGTCCTGCCTCGGGCGGAAGAGGATCGTTGCGAGAACCGGGTTGATGTCGGGACCCGAGGAGGGATCGGAGTGATCCACGGGGGAGTGGGGATCGAGGCTTCCCGCAAGGCAAGCCTCCACACCATGTACCGGCGGAGCGTCGCCTCTACATCCCAAACCCCGCCACCGGAGGAGAGGATCACCTTCTCCAAAAATGATATGCCAGACCACGAGGACCCGTTCTGTGATGCGCTGGTCATCAAGGCCGCCATCGAGAATTTCACGGTCTCTCGGATCCTCGTGGACAATGGGAGCTCCGTCAACGTCGTCTTCAAAAAGGCATTTGACGCGATGAAGGTGGAGGCTAAGAGGGTGTTGGCCTCGGACGGGCCCTTGTTCGGGTTCTCGGCAGAAAGGAAGGAAGTAGAGGGAGGAGTTGGCTTCCATGTCACCCTGGGGGGGGGGGGCAGTCCCGAAACTGCAAGTTCATCATTGTGGACGCCCCCAGCAGCTACAGCGTAATCTTCGGGAGGCCCCTCATCAGCGCCTTCCGCTGCGTCCCCTCGTCTTTCCATCAATGCTTAAAGTTCAACACGGAAGGGATTCAGGTCAGAGTCAGGGGGGACCCAAAGGTGGCACGTGAATGCTATGTCACCGCGGTGAACACTATCTCTTGGCAGGAGGGAGCCGAGGAGATGGGTCGGAGGATGGAGGAGGCCGAGCAGGAGGTTGTCAGCGAGGAGCTGGGGATAGAGAGTCGCGCTGAGGAAGCAGAAGGAGGAGATCGGGAGGAGGTAGCCGAGGTGAGGGGAGCAGGGGAAGAGATGGAGGTAGAGGTCCCCGTCCCGGATGAAGGGGATGTTGAAGGATGGGCGGAGCGGTCCAGGCTGGAGGCCGCGGAGGAAGTGGTAGAGCTGGAGGTGCTCACGCGTGGGGGCAGGATGGAGAGGATCCGCGTCAGCGGGGGGCTGACCCCGGAGGACCAGGGCAGGATGCTGGAGTGCATTCAGAAGAACGTGGACATCTTTGCCTGGAACGCCGCGGAGATGCCGGGGGTTGACGCGGATGTGGCTTGCCACCGCCTCAACCTGGACCCGGGAACATGCCCCGTTCAGCAGAAAAAGAGATCCACGACAGACAAGCTGGCGGAACCCATCAGGGAGGAGGTGGAGAAGCTTCTCAAGGCCGGCTTCGTGTCCGAGATTCAGTACCCCGGCTGGGTCTCCAACGTTGTGATGGTCAAAAAAGGAGACGGCCGTTGGCGATTGTGTATCGATTTTTCCTTACTCAATAAAGCTTGTCCTAAGGACTGTTATCCTTTGCCTCGGATCGACGCGCTGGTTGACTCAGCCGTCGGCTTTTCTGTAATGAGTTTTTTAGATGCCTTTTCAGGTTACCATCAGATCAGGATGCACCCCCCGGACATCAAGGACGTCTCGTTCATCACAGGGGACGGCTGTTACTGCTACAAGATGATGTCATTCGGGCTGAAGAACGCTGGGGCCACCTACCAGAAAATGATGGATAGGGTCTTTAAGGAGCAGAGGGGGAGGAATTTGGAGGTATACGTGGACGACCTCATGATCAAAAGTCGGGATGTGGACTCCCACCTCCGGGACCTGGAGGTGACCTTCGCCACCCTGCGCAGATACAAGATGCGGTTGAATCCCCTTAAGTGTGTCTTTGGGTCCATCCGAGGAAAGTTCTTGGGGCATCTCCTCACCCCCGCGGGGGTCGAGCCGAATCCGGACAAGGTCAAGGCTATCTTGGAGCTGGGGTCCCCGCGGAACGAAAAGGAGGTCCAACGGTTGACGGGGAAGCTAGCAGGGCTGAGTCGCTTCCTTTCTCGGGCAGGGGAGAAGTGCTCCCCCTTCTTCAAAACGCTGAGGGGTGGTCAAAGGTTTGAATGGACCAAGGAATGCGAGGAGGCATTCCAGGCCCTCAAGGCGCAGTTGACACAGGCTCCGCTGCTCCAAGGACCGAAGGAGGGGGAGGATTTGTTCTTATATCTTGGAGTCGGGGCAGAGGCCTTGAGCTCCATCTTGGTTCGTGAAGAAGGGAAGAGGCAGCTCCCTATTTATTACGTCAGCCGGGTCCTGAGGAAGGCCGAGCTCCGGTATCCGATCTTGGAGAAGCTTGCATTCGCACTAATCATCTCGGCTCGGAGGCTACGACCTTACTTCCAGGCACACTCAATCCGAGTGGTGACCGACCATCCTCTACGCAACATCTTCGAGGGGGTGGAGCATTCAGGCTGGCTGGCCAAGTGGTCGGTGGAGCTGAGCGAGTTCGATGTCTCCTTCGTTCCGCAGCTCTCGATCAAAGCTCAGGCGATGGCCGACTTCCTGGCCGACTACGTGGTAGAAGTAGCGGAGGAGGAGCTCACTCGCCCGACTCCTTGGAAGGTGAGGGTGGATGGAGCCTCAGGGAGGCATTCTCTTGGAGTGGGGGTAGTTCTGGAAAGCCCTCAAGGGACTCAGATTGAGCAGACGGTGGTGGTGCATTTTCCCATTACCAACAACCAGGTCGAGTACGAAGCAGTGATAGCGGGGCTGCGCCTGGCCAGGTGTAACACCCCCTATCCGTCGCATAGCATATAGCAGTAGGTCCGGCCGGGGCCCGATGCCATATACCACGGACAGACCGGGTGGTTACTTATGGAAACCATCCAACCAATCTCAACGTCCTACACAGAGCATTCTAGCGGAAGCAGTTTATATAAGTTGCAAAACAAGAACCCAGCAACAAGCATGAATGTCCACTAACATGATAATAGGAATGTTATTACAAAATACCCAAAATCGGCCTTAAGGCCTTACAGAACGTTCCACTTGTTTAACACATGATTTACAAACCTCGGCACGCAGGCCGGCCATACATGAATAAAACATAAAACATTTCCACTTGGGCCTTCGAGGGCCAGCTTCGCAAAAAGGGCTTTAGCCCGCTATTGACCGCTTGGTCCAGCTGCACCTGCAAGCAAACAAACCACCGCACGGTGGCAAACAAGGCAACGGTCAGCAATGCTGACCAAATTATAACGATCTCGCCCCCAACTCGGGGCGGCGATGCTCCTTCCCTGCATTTCATTAGCATAAGCGAGCAATTTATAACCATAGCCATTTCATCACAGGCGCTGGCTCGCACGGCCACACGCCCCGTGCACTCAGGGCACATTCTCGGTGAACCGGTCGATGTCACGTCAATTAAAGCCATTAACATTCCGGATTCACCACCGCCACTTAGACGGCCATTCCTATGAGCAATTCGTCTTCTTGGTATTGGTCACGTCAATTTAAGCCATCGACCACCGAAGACTCACATCTATGCCAACGACGAGTGCCATGTAACTTTAGGTCTCTCTAACCCGAACGACATAGAGCGGGTACGGCTCCATCTAACCCGTGCTCACATCGCAACGGCAATTTAAGCCATTTGCGCGGGTCAAACTTTCACCGAGTCCCATTCTACCGCAAGACACATAACCCCGTTATGTTCAAGTTGGCTCTCAGGCCACCAAGTTGGCAAGACCTCGTGTCCGCCCAGTTTTCCGGGTGCACCTTTGGGTTAGTCCCCAAGGCTCCCTGCTGCGATCTACCGCGTAGAAAACCTGAAAAACACCCAATAGCACGGAGTCTTCTCCGGCCTTAAGCAATGCAACATCACCGATCCGAACTAACATGTCCGGGTAGGCTTCAACCAAAATGCCTATGTCCGTTCTCGCATACGGACTCTAAACAACGGGGACTTCACATATCTACCCGAAGGAACGCCTCCAACTCTCCGCAAACTCGCGAGAGCGGGCTTCCTATGCAAAGAAAGAGAGCGACTCATGCTCAAGATGAGGATCGTTACCCTTGCGGTCCTCTTTGGCGCCATCGAAAAGTAATCGGATGGAAATCACCGCACTTGCGTTGCCTCCGTGGATCCGGAGTCGGCTTGCGATTCGGAGCTCCGAAGCTCCTCCAATGGCGGATCTAGCTCCTCTTCTTCTTGTCTTAGCTCTTCTTTCTCCAAGGGTTTGGAGAGAGAATAAGTGGAAAAAGTGAGGGTTTTCTAAGTCAAAACCCGGGTATATCCCTTCAGGAACAACCCCCAGCCGTTGGATCTTCAGTCAAAGAAATGAACGGCTTCGATTCGGGACTGAAATGCCCAATCTGGACCGAACACGGCCTGGCACACGCCCGTGTCCAGGGCCGTGTGCTTCATTCGCCGTCAAAATCGAATCACCTGGAACCTCACACGGGTATCGAACACGCCCGTGTTCGATCTGACACGCCCGTGTCCCACCTGACACGGCCGTGTAGCTGGCCGTGTACCCCATGATTTTCTCCCGTTTTCAACCCGAGCACTGCACGGGTTCTAGGACACGCCCGTGTCCTTGCCCGTGTCACCTTGACACGCCTGGGCTCCAGGCCGTGTACATGGTCTCGACACTTCGCGGCTAAGTGTCGACACGGGTCGACACGCCCTGCGACACGCCCGTGTCGCAGGCCGTGTGCCATGTCTCGACACACTGTCGACACCAAAGTGTCGACTTCGCGGGACGAGTGTCGACACGGGCTGACACGCCCTGCGACACGCCCGTGTCGCAGGCCGTGTGCCGTGTCTCGACACAACGTCGAAGCACTGTGTCGACTTCACGGCTAAGTGTCGACACGGGTCGACACGCCCTGCGACACGCCCGTGTCGCAGGCCGTGTGCCCAGTCTCGACACAATGTCGAGACCAAAGTGTCGACTTCGCGCCTTAGTGTCGACACAGGCTTGACACGCCCTGGGACACGCCCGTGTCCCAGGCCGTGTGCCTGCAGCCAGAACTCAAATTGGCCCAAAATATTCCCCTTTGCTTCTTTGAGTTTCGGGGCGTTACAACTCTACCCCTCTTAAAAGAATTTCGCCCACGAAATTACATAAAGGAAAAAAAAACATGTACAAAACAAAATTTGTACCTGAGCGGAACAACTCCGGATATTCGTCAAGCATCGTCTGCTCTAGCTCCCAAGAGAGCTCCTCACGACCGCAATTGTCCCACCGGACTTTGACCATCCTGATCTCTTTATTGCGTAGCCGCTTGACCTCCGAGTCCTCAATCCGCACGGGCTTGACCTTTGTCGTTAGCCCACTATCCACCGGCACTTGATTGGCCGCGATCACTTGCGTAGGCTCTTGCACCGCCTTCCGAAGCATCGAAATATGGAATACATCATGTAAACCACTTAGCTCCACTGAAAGCTTCAGCCGATAGGCCGCTTCTCCTACTCGCTCCAGAACCTCGAACGGTCCAAGGTACCTCGGGCTTAGCTTTTTCAATCGCCGCACCCGCGAGACACCTTTGAACGGCTTGATCTTCAAGTATACATAATCGCCCACAGCGAACTCCACGTTCCTGTGCTTGGCATTATAGTACTTTGCTTGCCGGTCCTGAGCGATAAGCAACCTCTCCCGAATTGTCCTTACCAAAGAAGTAGCATCCTCCACTTCCGATCGCTTATACAACTTTGACTCGCCCGTTTCTAACCAAGACAACGGCGTGCGACATCTTCTACCATAAATGGCCTCGAAAGGCGCCATCTGAATACTTGCTTGGTAGCTGTTGTTGTATGCGAACTCCACCAAATAAAGGTGGTCCTCCCATTGCTTTCCAAAGTCCAAGACACACATGCGAAACATGTCTTCCATCGTTCTATTGACCCTCTCGGTCTGCCCATCCGTTTGTGGATGGAAGGCTGTGCTAAACTTCAGCTTTGTTCCCAACATTTGCTGCACCAGCCTCCAATCATTGGACGTGAACCGCCCATCTCGGTCACTCACGATGCTACGGGGCACACCATGAAGCCGCACTATGTTATCCACATAAAGCTTTGCCAGCTTCTCCACCGGATCATCCTTCCTATGCGGAATAAAATGCGACACCTTTGTTAATCGATCGACCACCACCCAAATGGCGTCGTACCCTTTTTGCGACCTTGGCAAACCGTGCACAAAGTCCATAGAGATGTCGTCGAATTTCCACTCCGGAATAGGCAAGGACTTAAGAAATCCTCCCGGCTTTTGGCACTCCGCCTTCACTAAGGCGCAAGTTTGGCACTTTGCTACGTATAGCGCCACATCCTTTTTCAAACCCGGCCACCAAAACAGTTTCTTTACATCACGGTACATCTTCGTGCTCCCCGGGTGAATCGAGTACTTGGTATGGTGCGCCTCGTATAACAACTCCACCCGTAAATTGCCCACACTTGGGACGCACAAACGACCGTCTCTCCACAGCAATCCGTCCTCCACAACGATTTGGGAATTTGACCCATCCAGAGCCTCTATCATGAACTGCTTCATATGAGCATCCATATCCAAAGCCTGTCGAATCCGATCAGCCAGGTCATATTGGACTTCAGTCCAATTCAGCACTGCTTCAGCACTAGATTGTCTATCCACACAAACAATCTCCAACGCCTCCAGCTCCTGCACCAACCGCTCATCATGCACTGATAGCCAATTCGCTTGAGCTGGGGCTCGGCGACTCAACGCGTCCGTAACCGCATTCCCTTTGCCAGGCACGTAGTGGATCTTGAAAGTATAGTCCCCCAGGAACTCCATCCACCTACGCTGCCGCATATTCTGATCTTTCTGATCAATCAGGTACTTCAGGCTCTTGTGATCGGTGTAGATATCAATCTTCACACCGTATAAATAGTGTCTCCACAGCTTCAAGGCAAAAATCACGGCCGCTAACTCCAAGTCATGGACCGGATAATTCCTCTCGTGCACTTTTAGCTGTCTCGAGCCATATGCTATCACGCTGCCGTGCTGCAATAGCACGCAACCCAAACCGCTGCCCGAAGCATCGCTATATATCTCATAGCCTTCGGTTCCAACCGGCGAACTCAGCACAGGCGCCGTGGTCAACCGACACTTTAACTCCTCAAAAGCTCGCGCGCACTCCGGCGTCCAAACGAACTTATGATCCTTCCTCGTCAAAGTAGTGAGAGGTAACGCTATCCGCGAGAAGTTCTCTACGAAGCGCCTATAATAGCCGGCAAGCCCCAAAAAGCTCCGGACTTCTGCTACCGTAGCAAGCTCAGGCCACTCCCGTATCGCAACAATCTTCGCCGGATCCACAGCAATACCCTCTCCACTCACTATATGCTCGAGGAACGCCACTGAGGATAGCCAAAACTCGCACTTCGAGAACTTGGCATACAACTGGTTTCTCCTGAGTGTCTCCAACATCAAATGGAGATGCTTGAAGTGATCCTCCTCACTTTGCGAGTACACCAAAATATCGTCGATGAAGACGATCACGAAATGGTCTAGGTACTCCCTGAACGTCCTGTTCATCAAATCCATGAATACTGACGGCGCATTAGTCAGCCCAAACGGCATGACCGTAAACTCATAATGCCCGTATCTCGTACTAAACGCTGTCTTTGGGATATCACTCTCCCTTATCCGCAGCTGATAGTACCCAGACTTGAGATCTAACTTCGAGTACACCGTCGACCCGACTAACTGATCAAAGAGATCATCAATCCGGGGATCGGGTACTTGTTCTTCTCAGTCAGCTTGTTTAGCTCCCGATAATCAATACACAACCTCAAGCTTCCGTCCTTCTTCTTAACAAAGAGGACCGGTGCGCTCCAAGGCGAAGAACTCGGGCGCACATACCCTTGCTCCAACAACTCTTGCAGTTGAACTTTCAGCTCCGCCATTTCCTTAGGCGCTAGCCGATACGGAGATCGTGACACAGGTTTTGCACCTGACACTAGCTCGATAGTAAAATCTATCTCCCGTTGAGGCGGGGCTCCAGGAAGATCTCTACGGGGAACACATCAGGGTATTCTGATACCACTGAAATACAATCCATCGCGGGCTTCGGCTTTGCAACCTCCACTAGTGTAAAGAACAGTTCTGCTCCGGCACGAACCGCCTTCACCACCTGAAGAGCAGACATCAACGTCTTGCTCGACCCCTTTAAGCCCGTAAAAGTCGTCTCACGACTTGCTCCCAGCTTGACTTCCTTGCTACCGCAATCTATATGGGCCTGCTGCTCCGAGAGCCAGTCCATTCCAAATATGACGTCGAACTCCACCAACGGAAGTAAGGACGCCCGCAGGTCAAACTCCTGCTCTCCAATACGAATCTTAACATCGCAGATCCGATCCGCTCGCATCGAGCACCCATTTGGCAACAACACATCCAACTTATCCTTCGCCATCGAAGAAGGGACTCCGATGCGTAATATAAATCCTTCGAACAAGAAGGAGTGTGAAGCTCCCGTATCAAAGAGTGCTCGTGCCGGATTTTCACAAATCAACACAAATCCTAAACAAGTAGTGGTAAGGTAACATGTGCATAACAAGCATATAAAGGAATTGACTTGCTATAAATTAAACCGTACCTGTCACCACGTCAGCTTGTTTAATGGCCTCCTGTTGGCCAAGATTGTAAACCCTTGGTTGGGCCGGAGCATAGTGGGATGCGGTCGACTCCACCGCCTTTCCCTTCTCTTCATAAGTGGCTCCCGGCCTCCTCTCGGACTTAGGACGTCCGCTCCAACAATCACGGGCGAAATGCCCCGTCTTTCCACACGTAAAGCACGCACCCGGGGTCCGACTCGTAGTCGCCCCAGAAGCACCAGAAGGAGCTGGACCCGAAGTCCTATGTTTCTTGAAAGCCCTCCGATAGCCGGACTTTGAGGTAGTCGGCACTTTAAACTCAGATTTTCTATCAACCAAGCCTTTCTTCGCTTGCACACTCTTCATGTCTTTTTCCAAAGACCGGGCAGTATTGACCAAGGTTAAGAAACCCTGCGTCATTGGCCCCGACAGTAGCAATCTCAGCTCATCCCTCAAGCCTTCATAAAAACGATTAGTCTTGCGCTCCTCATCCATGATGGTGGAGCTAGCATAACGACTCAACCGCGTAAACTCGTGGAGATATTCATCAACGCTCCTCTCACCCTGCACCAACTTCAGGAATTCATTCTCCATTGAGATCCTCTGAGTAGAAGGGAGGTATCTTGCTAAGAACAATTCTGAGAACTCTTCCATCGGAACGTCTATCAGTTGTCTACCTCGCAGATGATGCAGCTCCAAACCTTCCCACCACATCCTCGCTTCACCGTCCAGCAGGAACATAGCAATGGTGGTCATCTGCCACTCCTCCGTCTCCTTCGCTGTCATGACTCTCTTCACCCTAGAGAGCCAGTCTTCAGCCTGATATGGGGTTCCCAACCCCGAAAATAACGGAGGGTTAAAGCTCATTACATGCTTCAACTGCCTCTCAGTCGCCCTCCTTGGCACTATTGGTTCTGCAACCACTTGCTCCATCCTCCTCGGCTCAGCCTCTTGAAGAGGTACTTGCTCCATCACAGGAGCGGGCTGCTGCGCTTGCCTTCCAGGCTGCGCATTGATCACGGCCAACACCGCTTCAGCCACCAATCGTATATTTTCAGCCGACAAAGGTGTTGCGGGAGCAACTTCTGGTGCACTACTAGCCTCAGAACCTCGGCGTTCTGACGGCCCAACACCACTTCGGGTCACCTATAGTGGTACAAAACACCGTTAAGCGACCAAATAACATTGCAAACAGCAATTATAGGAACACGCAGGTTCCTCAAACACGAGTATTTTCATTCCTAAGTGGACATTCATGGGTTCTTTTACCATTATAACGATGACGCACACAATGTGCTCACCACCCCTTAAAAAGAATTCGCCCACGAATTCAGTTCAAGCCCGACCAAAACCAGTAGTCTGATACCAAATTGTAACACCCCCTATCCGTCGCATAGAATATAGCAGTAGGTCCGGCCGGGGCCCGACGCCATATACCACGGACAGACCGGGTGGTTACTTATGGAAACCATCCAACCAATCTCAACGTCCTACACAGAGCATTCTAGCGGAAGCAGTTTATATAAGTTGCAAAACAAGAACCCAGCAACAAGCATGAATGTCCACTAACATGATAATAGGAATGTTATTACAAAATACCCAAAATCGGCCTTAAGGCCTTACAGAACGTTCCACTTGTTTAACACATGATTTACAAACCTCGGCACGCAGGCCGGCCATACATGAATAAAACATAAAACATTTCCACTTGGGCCTTCGAGGGCCAGCTTCGCAAAAAGGGCTTTAGCCCGCTATTGACCGCTTGGTCCAGCTGCACCTGCAAGCAAACAAACCACCGCACGGTGGCAAACAAGGCAACGGTCAGCAATGCTGACCAAATTATAACGATCCCGCCCCCAACTCGGGGCGGCGATGCTCCTTCCCTGCATTTCATTAGCATAAGCGAGCAATTTATAACCATAGCCATTTCATCACAGGCGCTGGCTCGCACGGCCACACGCCCCGTGCACTCAGGGCACATTCTCGGTGAACCAGTCGATGTCACGTCAATTAAAGCCATTAACATTCCGGATTCACCACCGCCACTTAGACGGCCATTCCTATGAGCAATTCGTCTTCTTGGTATTGGTCACGTCAATTTAAGCCATCGACCACCGAAGACTCACATCTATGCCAACGACGAGTGCCATGTAACTTTAGGTCTCTCTAACCCGAACGACATAGAGCGGGTACGGCTCCATCTAACCCGTGCTCACATCGCAACGGCAATTTAAGCCATTTGCGCGGGTCAAACTTTCACCGAGTCCCATTCTACCGCAAGACACATAACCCCGTTATGTTCAAGTTGGCTCTCAGGCCACCAAGTTGGCAAGACCTCGTGTCCGCCCAGTTTTCCGGGTGCACCTTTGGGTTAGTCCCCAAGGCTCCCTGCTGCGATCTACCGCGTAGAAAACCCGAAAAACACCCAATAGCACGGAGTCTTCTCCGGCCTTAAGCAATGCAACATCACCGATCCGAACTAACATGTCCGGGTAGGCTTCAACCAAAATGCCTATGTTCGTTCTCGCATACGGACTCTAAACAACGGGGACTTCACATATCTACCCGAAGGAACGCCTCCAACTCTCCGCAAACTCGCGAGAGCGGGCTTCCTATGCAAAGAAAGAGAGCGACTCATGCTCAAGATGAGGATCGTTACCCTTGCGGTCCTCTTTGGCGTCATCGAAAAGTAATCGGATGGAAATCACCGCACTTGCGTTGCCTCCGTGGATCCGGAGTCGGCTTGCGATTCGGAGCTCCGAAGCTCCTCCAATGGCGGATCTAGCTCCTCTTCTTCTTGCCTTAGCTCTTCTTTCTCCAAGGGTTTGGAGAGAGAACAAGTGGAAAAAGTGAGGGTTTTCTAAGTCAAAACCCGGGTATATCCCTTCAGGAACAACCCCCAGCCGTTGGATCTTCAGTCAAAGAAATGAACAGCTTCGATTCGGGACTGAAATGCCCAATCTGGACCGAACACGGCCTGGCACACGCCCGTGTCCAGGGCCGTGTGCTTCATTCGCCGTCAAAATCGAATCACCTGGAACCTCACACGGGTATCGAACACGCCCGTGTTCGATCTGACACGCCCGTGTCCCACCTGACACGGCCGTGTAGCTGGCCGTGTACCCCATGATTTTCTCCCGTTTTCAACCCGAGCACTGCACGGGTTCTAGGACACGCCCGTGTCCTTTCCCGTGTCACCTTGACACGCCTGGGCTCCAGGCCGTGTACATGGTCTCGACACTTCGCGGCTAAGTGTCGACACGGGTCGACACGCCCTGCGACACGCCCGTGTCGCAGGCTGTGTGCCATGTCTCGACACACTGTCGACACCAAAGTGTCGACTTCGCGGGACGAGTGTCGACACGGGCTGACACGCCCTGCGACATGCCCGTGTCGCAGGCCGTGTGCCGTGTCTCGACACAACGTCGAAGCACTGTGTCGACTTCACGGCTAAGTGTCGACACGGGTCGACACGCCCTGCGACACGCCCGTGTCGCAGGCCGTGTGCCCAGTCTCGACACAATGTCGAGACCAAAGTGTCGACTTCGCGCCTTAGTGTCGACACAGGCTTGACACGCCCTGGGACACGCCCGTGTCCCAGGCCGTGTGCCTGCAGCCAGAACTCAAATTGGCCCAAAATATTCCCCTTTGCTTCTTTGAGTTTCGGGGCGTTACACCAGGGAGCTGGGGGTGCGGGATGTGGAGTTCCTAACCGACTCCATGGTGGTGACTTCCCAGATCAACGGGGAGTTCGAAGCAAGGGAGCCCACTCTGAAGTTATACTTGGCCAAAGTGAAGGGGGTCATAGGGACCTTCCAGACCTTCTCCATCCGACACGTGCCAAGGGGAGAGAATGAACAGGCCGACCAGCTAGCGAAGCATGGCCCCCGGGCGGGGGGCACCATCACCGACCTGTTCCGCCCCTCCATCGAGGAAGGGGAGCTCATGGAGATCGACCAGCAAGCTTCATGGATGGACCCAGTAGTAGTTTTCCTCTCCACGGGAGAATATCCGGAGGGGGTAGACAGGAAGAAGCTGAGGCACAAGTCAGCTTACTACCTCCTTAAGGACGGGCAGCTATACAGGAAGACCCTCTCCGGGATGCTGGCTCGCTGCGTAGCCGAGGGTGAGGCGCAGAGGATCTTGGAAGAAGTCCACTCCGGGGAGTGCGGGAGTCATTCCGGGAGTCGGACCCTGGAGGGAAGGATAGTCAGGCAAGGGTATTTCTGGCCCACCTTGGGCCGAGACGCCGCGGAGTTCGCAAGGAGATGTCATAAGTGCCAGTTGTTTGCCCCCCTCCAGCTACAGCCGGCCCAACAACTCAAGAGTATCACGCCCCCTGGCCCTTTGCAATCTGGGGAATGGATTTGGTTGGACCGTTTCCCCAGGCCAGCGGTCAGAGAAGGTTCCTCCTAGTGATGATCGACTACTTCTCGAAGTGGATGGAGGTGAAGGCGTTGGCCAAGGTGACCTCCCAAGTGATCAGGAACTTTGTTTGGGGGGAGATCATCTGTCGCCATGGGCTGCCCCAGGCCATCGTCACCGACAACGGACCCCAGTTCGCCAGTGCCGAGTTCACCAGCTTCTGCGAGCAGCTTGGAATCGACCTCAGGTTCGCCTCGGTCCACCACCCCAGGAGCAATGGGCAGGTGGAGGCCGCGAACAAGATCATCGTCAATCTCCTCAAGAAAAGGGTGGAGAATTTGAGAGGGAGCTGGGTAGAGCAGCTCCCCGCAGTTCTTTGGGCCCTAAGAACCACCCCTAACACGGCTACGGGGGAGACCCCCTTCAAGCTCTCCCATGGGTGCGCGGCGGTGCTCCCCATAGAATTTGAAGTCCAAACGCCGCGAGTCGGGGCGGCCAGGGAGGGCCGAGAGGAATGTCGAGCCGAGAACGAGGGGGAGCTGAGACTCTCCCTTGACATGGTGGAAGAATTGAGGGACCTTTCGACCATCCGACAGGAGGAGGTCAAAAGGAGGATGGCAAAATACTTTGACAAGCATGTCAGGGTCAAGCAGTTCGCGGAAGGAGATCTGGTGCTGAAGAAGGTGGACGCGGCAGGGAGGTCAGCGTCCGTGGGGAAGCTCAACCCCAGCTGGGAGGGGCCGTTTATTGTGAAAGAAGCTTTGAAGTCAGAGGGCTATCGGCTCCAAAATGTAGAAGGTGAGACCCTGAGTCTCACCTGGAGTGGAGACGACCTCAAAAGATTTTTTTCCCTAAGCACCTGTAAACAGCACGTTGGTTATAATGAATTCCTTCCCCCCCCCCCCAGTATTGCCGCAGCCAGCTAGCATAGAGAATTGGAATGTGTTTGGACCCCGAGAAGATCCCGATGCCAGGCTCCCACCTAGCTGGCAGGGCCAGAAGTCACTCGGTGTCATCCCTAGCCTCGAGAAGATCCCGCTGCCAGGCTCCCACCTAGCTGGCAGGGCCGGAAGTCACTCGATGGAATGTGTTTGGACCCCGAGAAGATCCCGCTGCCAGGCTCCCATCTAGCTGGCAAGGCCGGAAGTCACTCGGTGTCATCCCTAGCCTCGAGAAGATCCCGCTGTCAGGCTCTCACCTAGCTGGCAGAGCAGGAAGTCACTCGATGGAATGTGTTTGGACCCCTAGAAGATCCCGCTGCCAGGCTCCCACCTAGCTGGCAGGGCCGAAAGTCACTCGGTGTCATCCCTAGCCTCGAGAAGATCCCGCTGCCAGGCTCTCACCTAGCTGGCAGGGCCGGAAGTCACTCGATGGAATGTGTTTGGACCCCGAGAAGATCCCGATGCCAGGCTCCCACCTAGCTGGCAGGGCCGGAAGTCACTCGGTGTCATCCCTAGCCTCGAGAAGATCCCGCTGCCAGACTCTCACCAAGCTGGCAGGGCCGGAAGTCACTCGATGGAATGTGTTTGGACCCCGAGAAGATCCCGCTGCCAGGCTCCCACCTAGCTGGCAGGGCCGGAAGTCACTCGGTGTCATCCCTAGCCTCGAGAAGATCCCGCTGCTAGGCTCTCACCTAGCTGGCAGGGCCGGATGTCACTCGATGGCAATGATTTGCGACCCAGAACGAATCCCGCTGCTGGGCCCCACCTAGCCGGCCAAGCCAGGAACTACTCGAATGGCGTTAATAGTGGATTGGAATCACGAAGATAAACCAAAAAGGGGGCTAACACGACCGCCCAGCCCCAAGAAAGACGGCCGAACGGAGGCGGGCACCTAGGCGAGAACCCACAAGAGATTTGATAACTCAGGCAGAGGGAGAGCCAACTCGCCTCGCTTGGCGGGCGAGCAGTCGCATCATCAGGGCTTGGCCGCAGAGGCAGGTCGCCCCGCACGACAATAGAAAATATACGAATAAGGCGTGCGAGAGAGCATTTATAAAAGCAATAACAGGTGAAAATCACGAAGTCTAGGCGCAGCCCGCGCGTACATCTAAAAACAGGTAAACATACATGATAATATATAAATCTAAAAAACAAATGTCAAAAAGCGGGGGAGACGCGAGATCCGGGGCGAGAAGTCCTAGATGGGCTGGAAGGATTTGTCCCCAGGGTCTGGCACGGGAAGAAATAGTGCCGGCACCACGTCCTCCGCCGAGAGTTCCGCTGCCTCGCTCTTGAGGAGATCCGCGCGTCGCAGCATTTGCATCGTGTACTTCGCGGCATTGGCGGCGTTCTTTTGCATCAGCACCTCCAAGTCGTAGTCGGAGAAGTGCTCGAGCGGACAGACCCTGCTGTCCGGAGGAGGGACGACGGCGGCGGCCTCCAGCTCGCGTACCCGCGCCTCCAACGCCGACTTGTCCTGACCAAGGGTGGCGATCTCAGCGCCCATCCGACTGGCCGTCGCGGCATCCTGACAAGAGGAAGAGAAAGTTATAAGGTGGATTCGCGAGAAAGGGCGGTTGTCGAGGGTGAGCACATAGCACCCCACCCAAGTACTGCGCGAGGGACTCCTCTGCCGCGTCGGCCCGCCTCCTCTGAAGGTTCGCGTCCTCCTGAGCTAGCTTTTGGGCCTCCTCCTTCTCGTCCGCCAGCTTCTTCAGGGAGGTGGCATTCCGCTCCAGTTGGGTGCAGCGCCTCCCTACCATATGAGCTAGCTCCAGGCCGCGTAGCTGGGCCCGCGCGCTCTCGTGAACCAATACCCGCGTCACCTCTTTGTCGTAGATGGCGGCGTCTTCTCGCGAGTACAGGCTGAACGAGAAGTTGTAGGCCTCTCCGCCGATGGTATCCTGCTCCATCCAACTCGGCAGTAAGGTCGAGATCGCGGCGCGATTTGACTCCTTGTCCCACGACAGGAGCGGGGCGCCGAGCTCGTCCAGATATCTCTCGTCGTAGCCAAAGTTGCGGTGACCCCTCGGTACCGGCTTCGCGGCAGCTTGAGACCCGTCCGGCGGCGCGGAGGTGCTCGCCGCCCTGTCCGGGGTATCGCTAGTCGAAGCAACCAGCGGGGGCGAAGGGCCCTCGGCCGGAAGGCCCGCAGGGGCCTTGCCTTTCCTTTGGCTCGCGGCGGGTTGCTGACCCGCGGTCTTTGCCACCTTCGGCGGAGGGGTGGGCTGTCCGCCAGTCGGCCGCTTCTTGGTCGGGTACGACGGGATGTCGCGCTGAGCGGCATCCGCAGCCTGAGCTCGGGCGAGAACCCCGGGGGGGATCCGAGCGCTCTCGTAAGGGGGGTGAAGAGGGATGTCGCGCTCGCCTGCCAAGGAGAAGGGGTGAGATAAAGGAAAAAAAGGGGGGGTAAGTCAGAACAGCGGCGAGTGGCAAACCTCCCCCTGGCGGGACGACGGTGAGGTCGTCAAGATGGCGGCGCAGGTACGCGACCTCAAAATTCTTCCCGGCAAAGAACCCACACAAGTCGGCCTCATGGCCCCCTAGGCTGGGCGGACGGTAGCTCGCCTCGCTAAGCTGCACCGGCGAGAAGGGGACGTTGCCGAAATCCCCTTTGACGAATAGGAACTTTTTGAGCCAGTTATGACTCTTATTTACTGTCTCCCGCACCTTGAGGTGGGCGATGGAGAAGTAGGCGGTCCCATCCCGGTTCGCCCGGAAGGAGAACAGTTTCCGGAAAACGGCGAGGCTGAACTCGACTCGCTCCTCTCGCAGGAAGCAGGAGAACCCCACCATAACGGCTATGGAGTTCGGGGTCATCTGGCCTCGGACGACCCCGAAATACTTCAGCACCTGGCGCACCTCGGGCCACAGGGGAAGTCGCAGGCCCACCTCAAAATGAGCTAGAGGGATGACGAGCTCGTCCTTAGATAAATCGTTGATCTTTTCTCCATCCCCGGGCCGTCTCGCAGAAAAGCCCGGCGGAACGTGGTCGCCAAAAGCATCCAGGTACTCGCGTTCTGAGATGACGGCGTGAGGGAAGTCGTGCTCTGAGAAGGTCCAGACGCACTTACTTCGTCCGTCCACGTCGCCGCCGCCTCCGCCCATTCCCACCGAATCACCGCCGAACGTGCGAGACAGATCTAGAAGGCGAGCACAAGCCGTACTTCGCGGGGAACAGGAAGCGAGAGAGCGTTTGGAATCGGTGAGGGAATAAGGGCATGCAAGGCCTATTTATAGGGAAAGAGAAAGGGCAGGAAACTTCCCGCCGAAAGAGGGGGTGCAGATAGCAAAAATCAGCCTGACGTTTCGACTTCACGATGCGCGGCCGCGCCGCCGAGGCCAGTCAGGCGTGGTTCTCGCCCGGCCGTGTCCGCGCAAAACTTGAGCGGGCGACTCTCGGCCCGCACCCATCCGGGATTCCGCGCGAACCGGGAGACACCCGGCTAGCGAGCCCCTCGGCTCGCCCCCACCCCGATCGGCAGGTCAGGCAGAATGAATCTCTCCCCTGTCCCGCCCCGCAGAGAGCAAAAGCAACAGCTTGGTAATTTCAATACACCTCAGCAGTAAAAAATTAGGCCCATAGGCGGGCAAAGAGAGTTGCGAATCGTTACAAATACAAGATAACTTTGCAATAACAGTAGAAACCCCGCGATATCCCGCGAGCGGGGGAAAAAGGCTGGATCAGTACTCGACCCACTTCCACCTGTGCCGCCGCTTCGTTCTCGATCGCGGCGGCACGCGAGGATTGTGGTAATCGCGAACCGCCACCAGCTCCCGCTCAGCCAGGCCGACTTGCTCTGTGGCGCTCCTAAGATGCTCCTCGTCTCGCGTAATGTGTACGCCCGGTGAAGTGACATCATCGTCTTCTGCTGCGCGCGGGGGTCCCTCCAAGGCCGCGAGCCGGGCCACGGTCTCGGCCTTGTCTTGATCGACCCTCTTCACAATCTCCTGAAGCAGCAGCATGTGTTTCTGGAACAGCCGCGTCACCTGCCTCTTCATCCCCACCGCATCGGTCGGGTCGCCCAGGTAATCAGAAACACTGTCCACGTCGGGCGGAGGCGAATACCCTTCGCTCGTCTCAGTTTCGGAGGAAACCATGTTGTAGCCTACAAAAGGGCGATTCAGAAGGAGCGAGCGAGGACAAAGCCAACGGTGAGTACCAGCTTACCAGGGGTTGGCACGTCGCCCGCGCCGACGGATGGGCGAGAGGAGCCCGGCCGACCCTGAAAGGTTTCTCCCTCGAGGGTCTCAAGAGATTTTCCCAGTCCGTGGGGATCCGGCGAGCGGGGGGTTTCCGGAGGTGGGCGGTCCAGACCGGGGGGACTAGCAACCCTCTCAGACGACAAGGGAGGGGGGCGATCCTTTCCCCCGTTCCCCACCTCTTCACAAGGAATTGCCTGCAAGACAAAAGATCAGAGATACAGTGATAATCCGAGGAAGGTCACGTACCCCAGGGACGACCTCAACACCCGCCGCCGAGCTGGAGCCCGGACAGTTACCCGCCGGAGACCGCCTAACAATCTTTCCCTTCGCCGGCCTAAAGAGAGGGCCGGGAGACCCACGTGCTAGCCAAGGGGCGGCCTCGAGGGCCTCCTCCTGAGTCTTCAGGCCCGCTGCCGTTAGGCGAGCTCGCACCTCTTCGCTGACCGGCATCGAGAAACCGGTCTGTTCAAGGAAAATGAGGGGATCTGGGGAGCCCCCTCCTGGGCTCAGCGGTATATTTATAGCCGGACAGTGGGGCCCCACCAGAAGATTCCCTGCCAGCTCAGCACAGTACTCGCCGAACACGCGGGTTGGATGATTCTTTCCGAGCTTGAATCAAGCTCAAAAAGAGCGGGGATTGTGTACAACCCCGTGTCCGGCGAGCGCGTCCCGCCAGGGAGGTCGAGCAGACCTAGCCCCGCGACCCGCACCCAAACGGCAAAAAGGATATACGGCAGAAGGGCTGGCCCGCTCCCGCCCATTTCAGGCGAGCGAGCCGGCGAGGCGAGCGAGCGGGTCGCACGGAGAATCACTGACCAAAGCGGATGGGTCTGGCGACCCATGACTAGCGAGCCGATCGGGGGGTCGCGGTGGCCGCCGGCCAGCCCCCACACGCGACCTGGCCGCCGGTCCGCCCCGGAAGAAGACAGGCAGGTCGCGACGGTCCGGCTCACGCTCGCCCAGGGAGAATAGACGGGCAGCTGAAGCCAGGTCGTGCCCGCCTCCCGCGGAGGAGGATTGGAGGCGAGCTGACTCCCCAGGGGTGCGAATAGCCCCTCAGAACGGCGGAGCCACGCTGTTGGCAGACCAGGTTGGACTGCGCATAGCTACTTAGAACAGCGGAGTTTGGCTGTTGGCAGACCCAACCAAGGGCTTTTTGGTATTTCCAGGTCAGTTCTTTCGGTTATTGGCCGTTCAGATTCCAAAAAAACTATAAATAAGACCCAAGGGGTACCTCAGAGGACACGCTTTCAGTGCCTCCTTACTCTCGTCTTCAAGTGCTCTCTGAGGGTACCTTAGCTCGGCTTCTGGCTAAGGAGGGGAAGCGCTCAGAGATCTTCCGGGTTTGTGGTAGGACCTCCCTGCCGAGCCCTTGGGTCTGTTTCTTCTTGTCTTCTTCGTTGTTTTTCTTGCAGGAGCAAAGTAGGCGCGAGACCACCCCTTCCCCAAGGGTCGAACTCCACAAGAGGCCGGATTCCGGTTTCAACAGCCGGCCTGCGTGCCGAGGTTTGGAAAACACCTTTTATTTGAGTAAGCAATTGTAAGGCCTTAAGGCCGTTGTACTTGTGTATTGTACTTCGTTCCTTTTGTTTTTGTAGTGGACATTCATGCTAGTGCTGGGTTCTTGTTATTGCAACTATTAAAATTGCTTCCGCTAGAATGACTTTGTGTATGATGGTGGATTGGTTGGATGGTTTTCATTGAGTAACCTCCCGGTCTGTCTATAGTATATGGCGTCGGGCCCTGGCCGGACCTACTGTTATATGTTATGTGATGGATATGGGGTGTTACAATTTGGTATCAGACTACTGGTTTCGGTCAGGCTTAAATGAATTCGTGGACGAATTCTTTTTAAGGGGTGGTGAGCACATATGTGTGCGTCATCGTTATAACAGCAAAAGAACCCATGAATGTCCACTTAGGAATGAAAATACACGTGTTTGAGGAACCTACGTGTTCCTATAATTGCGTTTTGCAATTTTATTTGGTCGCTTAACGGTGCTTTGTACAACTATAGGTGACCAGAAGCGGTGCTGGACCGTCAAAATGCCGAGTTTCTGAGGCTAGTAGTGCACCAAATAATGCTCCTGCTACACCTCCTTCGACTGAGACCATACGATTGGTGGCTGAAACAGTGTTTGTCATGATCAACGCTCAACCTGCAAGGCAAATACAGCAGCCCGCTCCTGTGATGGAGCAGGTACCACTCCAAGCGGCTGAGCAGAGAAGGGTGGAGCAGGTAGTGGTGGAGCCTCTGGTGCCTAGGAGAGCAACCGAGAGACAGCTCAAACATGTTATGAGCTTCAATCCTCCGGTGTTCTCGGGGTTGGGAACCCCATCCCAAGCTGAAGATTGGCTCTATCGAGTGAGGAGAATCTTGACAGCGACAGATACGGAGGAGTGGAAGATGACCGCTATAGCTACGTTCCTGTTGGATGGAGACGCTAGGCTGTGATGGGAGGATTCAGAGCTGCATCTCTTGAGAGGAAGTCAACTTACAGACGTCTTGATGGAAGAGTTCTCGAGACTGTTCTTGGCAAGGTACCTCCCTTCGGCGCAGAGAATAGCTTTGGAGAATGAGTTCCAGAGGTTGGTTTAAGGAGAGAGTGGCGTGGATGAGTATCTCCACGAGTTTACTCGATTGGGTCGGTACGCAAGCTCCACCATCGCGGATGAGGAGCGCAAGACGAATCGATTCTATGAAGGTTTGAGAGATGAACTGAGGCTACTACTCTCGGGGCCTATGACGCAGGGCTTCTTGACCCTGGTCAACACGGCCCGGTCCTTGGAGAAGGACATGAAGAATGTTCAAGCAAAGAAAAGATCTGGTGATAAGAAGACTGAATTCAAAGTGCCGACTACTTCAAAGTCCGGTTATCGTAGGTTCTACAAGAAGGCTAGGACTTCGGGTTCAGCCCCCTCTTCTGGTGCTTTTGGGGAGACTACGGGTCGAACCCCGGGCGCATGCTTTACTTGTGGAAAGCCGGGGCACTTTGCCCGTGACTGCTGGAGCGGACGTCCCAAGTCCGAGAAGAAGCCGGGAGCCACTTATGAAGAGAAGGGCAAGGCGGTGGAGTCAACCGCGTCCCATTATGCTCCGGCTCAACTGAGGGTTTATAATTTTGGCCAATAGGAGGCCATTAAGAAAGCGAATGTGGTGACAGGTATGGTTTAATTTATAGCAAGTTAATTTTTAAATACTTGGTATGCACGTGTTACCTTACCACTGTTTGTTTAGGATTTGTTTTGATTTGTAAGAATCCGGCAAGAGCACTCTTTGATACGGGAGCTTCACACTCCTTCTTATCCGAAGGATTCATATCGCGCATCGGAGTACCTTCTTCGTTGGCGAAGGACAAGTTGGATGTGTTGTTACCGAATGGGTGTTCGATGCGTGCGGATAAAATCTGTGGCGTTAAGACCAGCACGAATCACCTTCACCACCTGAAGAGAAGACATCAACGTCTTGCTCGACCCTTTCAAGCCCGTAAAAGTCGTCTCACGACCTGTTCCCAACATGACTTCCTTGCGACCGCAATCAATATAAGCTTGCTGCTCCGAGAGCCAGTCCATGCCAAATATTATGTCGAACTCCACCAGCGGCAGTAACGACGCTAGTAAATGGAACTCTTGACTCCCAATACGAATCTGAACGCCACAGATTCTCTCTGCACGCATCGAACACCCATTCGGTAACAACACATCCAGTTTGTCCTTCGCCATCGAAGAAGGTATTCCGATGCGCGATATGCACCCTTCAGACAAAAAGGAGTGTGAAGCTCTTGTATCAAAGAGTGCTCTCGCCGGATACTCGCAAATCAAAACAAATCCTAAAGAAGCAGTGGTAAGGTAACACACACATAACAAGTATAAAATAATTTGACTTGCTATAAATTTAAACCATACCTGTCACCACATCTGCTTGTTTAATGGCCTCATGTTGGCCAAGATTATAAACCCTCGGTTGAGCCGGAGCATAATGGGACACTGCTGACTCCACCGCCTTGCCATTCTCTTCATAAGTTGCTCCCGGCTTTCTCTTGGACTTGGGACGTCCGCTCCAGCAGTCACGGGCAAAGTACCCCGACTTTCCACAAGTAAAACATGCACCCGGGGTTCGACCCGTAGTCGCCCCAGACGCACCAGAAGAAGAGGCTGGACCCGAAGTCCTAGCCTTATTGTAAAACTTACGGTACCCAGACTTCGAGGTAGTCGGCACCTTGAATTCAGTCTTCTTATACCCAAAGCTTTTCTTCGCTTGTACATTCTTCATATCCTTTTCCAAGGACCGGGCCGTGTTGACCAGGGTCAAGAAGCCTTGCGTCATAGGCCCCGAGAACAGTAGCCTTAAGTCATCTCTTAGACCTTCATAGAATCGGTTCGTCTTGCGCTCCTCATCCGCGATGGTGGAGCTAGCGTACCGACCCAATCAAGTAAACTCGTGGAGATACTCATCTACGCTACTCTCTCCTTGTGTCAACCTCTGAAACACATTCTCCATCGAAATCCTCTGAGTCGAAGGAAGATACCTTGCCAAGAACAGTACCGAAAACTCTTCCATCGGGACGTCCGTGAGTTGTCTTCCTCTCAAATGATGCAGCTCTAGGCCTTCCCACCACAGCCTCACATCCCCGTCCAACAAGAATGTCGCTATAATGGTCATCTGCCACTCCTCTGTCTCCGTCGCTGTCAAGACTCTCTTCACTCGGGAGAGCCAATCTTCAGCTTGGGATGGGGTTCCCAACCCCGAGAACACATTAGGGTTGAAGCTCATAACATGTTTGAGCTGTCTCTCGGTTGCTCTCCTAGGCACCAGAGGTTCCACCACCATCTGCTCCACTCTTCTTGGCTCCGCTACTTGTAGCGGTACCTGCTCCACCGTAGGGGCAGGCTGTTGCATCTGCCTTGCAGGCTGCGCATTGATCAAAGCCAACACTGCTTCAGCTACCAATCGTATGGTCTCAGTCGAGAGAGGTGTTGTAGGAGCATCATTTGGTGCACTACTAGCCTCAGAAACTCGGCGTTCTGAAGGCCCAGCACTGCTTCTGGTCACCTATAGCTGTACAAAACACCGTTAAGTGACCAAACAAAATTACAAAATGCAATTATAGGAACACGCAGGTTCCTCAAACACGTGTATTTTCATTCCTAAGTGGACATTCATGAGTTCTTTTGTTGTTATAACGATGACGCGCACATATGTGCTCACCATCCCTTAAAAATAATTCGCCCACGAATTCATTTAAGCCTGACCGAAACCAGTAGTCTGATACCAAATTGTAACACCTCCTATCCGTCACATAGCATATAGCAGAAGGTCTGGTCGGGGCCCGACGCCATATACCACAGACAGACCGGGTGGTTACTCAATGGAAACCATCAAACTAATATACAACGTCCTACACAGAGTCATTCTAGCGGAAGCAATTTTAATAGTTGCAAATAAAAGAACCCAGCTACTAGCATGAATGTCCACTACAAAGCCAACAGGAATGAACGTACAAATACACAAGTACTGGCCTTATGGCCTTACAATAGTTTGCTCAAATATAAATGTTTTCCAAACCTCGGCACGCAGGCCGGCCATACATGAATAACAGAAAACACTCAAAATTAGGCCTTCGAGGGCCGACTCAGCAACTTGGGATTTAGCCCGCTATTTATCGCTCGGTCCTGCGGCACCTGCAAGCAACAATCCACCGCAACGGTGGCAAGCAAAATCAACGGTTAGCTATGCTGACCAAATTATAACGATCCCGCCCCCAAACTCGGGGCGGCGATGCTCCTTCCCTGCACTTTATTAGTATAACCAAGCAGTAGAGTAATAACACTACATCACAGGCGTAGGCACGCACGACCCCACACCCCGTGCACTCAGGGCACATTCTCGGTGAACCGATTAATGTCACGTCAGTTTAAGCCATAGACATTTTGGTCTCACTGCCGCCACTTTGACGGCCAATCCTATGAGCATTTAGGTCCTTCCGGCCGATATCACGTCAATTAAAGCCATAGACAACCCGAGACCTCCTATCTATGCCAACGACAAGTCCCACGTATCTTTAGGTCGCTTGTACCGAACGACATAGACCGGACACGGTTCTGCTTAACATGTTGCTCACACTGCAACGTCAATTCAAGCCATATACGTGAGTTAGCTCCCCGAGTCCTAAATCGTTTACACGCAACACATAACCCAGTTATGTTCAAGTTGGCTCCCAGGCCACCATGTTTGGCAGAATCACGCATCTGCCCAGTTTTCCGGGTGCAACATGGGGTTAATCCCCAAGGCTCACTGTTGCAATCTACCTCGTAGAAAACCCGAAAAACAAACATTCGCATGAAGTCTTCTCCGGTCATTTATGCAATGCAACATCACCGATCCAGACCAACTTGTCCGGGTAGGCTTCACACATCATGCCTATGTCCGTTCTCGAATACGGACTCTACATGTACATAATATGGACTATTCATGTCTACCCGAAGGAACGCCTCAAACTCACCGCAAACTCACGAGAGTGGGCTTCCCTATGCAAAAGAAGGAGAGCTTCACATGCTCAAGTGGAGAATCGTTACCCTAGCATTTTTCCTTGGCGCCATGGAAATCTACGCGGATGAAAAGCACCGCAATCTCCTTGCCTCCGTAGATCCGAAGTCGGCTCGCGATTTGGAGCTCTGAAGCTCCTCCGGTGACCGGATCTAGCCTTCCTTCTTCCTCCTTGCTCTCCCCTCTCTCTAGATCTTAGAAAGAGAACCAAAATGAGAAATGATGGATCCTAAACCCTCTTCCCGGGTTTAAACCCTCAGAACTAACCCCCAGCCGTCGGATCCCGAAGTAAAGAAACGAACGGCCATGATCAAGGCCTGAAATGCAAAATCTGGGCCGAACACAGCCTGTGACACGCCTGTGTCCAGGGCCGTGTCCCCCATTCGCCGTCGAAATCGACGCCCCTTGAAACGAACACGGGCACCCGACACGCCCGTGTCATCCAGAACACGGTCGTGTACTGTGCCGTGTTACTCCATCGACACAGGACCAACACCAACCCGAGAAGGACACGGTCTTGGGCACGCCCGTGTCCCAATTGACACGCCTGTGTCACCACCGAACACGCCTGTACTCCAGGTCGTGTTTCACCCCATGGCTTAACTCGACCAACCACCCGAGAAGGACACGGCCTGTGACACGCCAGTGTCCCAGGCCGTGTTCTCTGCTCGACGATCGTCGACCCAAAATTCATCGACCTCTCGGCCAGATCGTCGACCCAAACACGACACGCCCTAGTACACGCCCGTGTCCCAGGCCGTGTGCCCCCTGCCAGATTCCAAACTTTGCTCAAAACGCCTCCCCTCGCTCTTTGAGTTTTGGGGCGTTACAAAATGCCTCCAGACACTCATCAGTCCAGATAAATAGAACGTTCTTTTGGGTTAGTTTCGTAAGCGGTAGTGCAATCGTTGAAAAACCATTTACAAATTTTTTGCAATAGCTTGCTAATCCGAGAAAGCTCTAGATTTCTATGACTGTAGTCGGTCTTGGCCAATTTATAATTGCCTCTACTTTTGCTGGATCTACAGATAATCCATGTTCTGTAATCACATGCCTCAAGAAAGAAACTTCATTTAACCAGAAATCACATTATGAAAATTTTGTGTATAAGACATGACTTTTCAACGTTTGCAATGCAATCTTTAAGTGTTATGCATGTTCACCCTTACTTGTTGAATATATCAGGATGTCATCGATAAATACAATAACAAACCTATCCAGATATTCCTTGAATACCCGGTTCATTAAGTCCATAAAAACTGTGGGCGCGTTTGTCAATTCAAACGACATGACTACAAACTCAAAGTGTCTGTATCTTGTGCTGAAAGTAGTTTTGTAAATATCGTCTTCTTTTATTCGCATCTGATGGTATCCTGATCTTAAGTCAATTTTGGAAAAGACTTTTGCATTACTTAATTGATCGAATAAATCATCAATGCGAGGTAGAAGGTACTGGTTGCGAACTGTCAACTTATTCAGTTCTCGGTAGTCGACACATAGTCGAAACGAACCATCTTTCTTTTTAACGAAAAACACTAGAGCTCCCCAAGGTGAGGTGCTTGGTCGGATGAAGTCTTTATCAAGTAATTCCTGTAAATGGCTCTTTACTTCTGTCAATTCTTTAGGAGCCATACAATATGACGCCTTTGCTACTGGTTTAGCTCCTTCCACTAAATCAATAGTGAATTCTATATCCCTTGATGGGAGTAGTCCTGGTAATTCTTCAGGAAATACTTCAAGAAATTCACATACTACAGGAACTGCAGTCGGCTCATGTGTCACTACATTGGTTCCCTTAATCATTACCAAGGTTGCTTCGCAACCTTTTCGTAGTTTCTTTAGTGCCTTTAATGAAGATATCATAATTTTTGCAACTTCATTTAGTCCTTTAAAAATACACTGTATATTGTTCAGCTTAAGTGTAATTTCTTTCTTTTTACAGTTGATGATAACTTCATATCTTGATAACCAATCCATCCCCAATATGATGTCAAATTCAGAAAGGGGTAGAACCGCAACATCTGCTGCTACTGGGTTGGTATCAATTGTTAGTCATACTATACATCGAAGCTTTGTAGTCATCTCAGTATTATTAGGCATTTTAACTCTCAACTCTTCAACCGATATATAAGGTTTCAACCTTAATTGTTTAATTGCTCTTGTAGATATGAAAGATTGGCTATCCCCTGTATCAAATAATACCTTTAAAAGGTGATTGTGTACATAGATCATACCTGTGATAACAGTATCATCACCTTTAGCTCCTTGCTGGTTCATATTGAAGACTCTAGGCTGCACCTGTCTGTCTTCTCTAGTTTCTACCATAGATCCCGATGTATCAATTCCTTTACCTTTATCAATTCTACTAACTGAATTGGTATCAAGGTGATGGAATGTTGATATCTGACTAGGACCACCTCTTTCAGATACTGTCTTCCACAACGGGAAATCTTGGCAGTGATGTCCGGGCTTCAGACATTTAAAACAAACGTCGGTACCCTTTAAACAATCGCCAAAGTGATTCTTCCACATTTCGAACATAAGGGCTTCATCGTGCTACTACTAGCCTCACTTTCACTTCGAGTTTGTGATGGAGGACCTCCTTTCTTCCTTTTCCAGTTTGAACTTCCACTCTTTCACGAGAAATCCATACTCTGTCCCCCTGGAAGTCTCTTCTTCTGAAACTCCATTCGCCTTTGCGAACTCTCGACATCCCTTTCAATTAACTTAGCAGTCTATACCAATTCATTATAATTCTTAATCCTCTGCGAGATGAGATGTACCCGTACATCTTCTCGTAGACCCAATTGAAATCGAAAGCAACGATCGCTTTCCTTGACGACCATATCTCTTGCATAATAAGCTAGTTGCGCGAACTCATCTTCATATTGAAAGACTGCACGATTTCCTTGCATCAATCGAAGAAATTTTTCCTGCAGCATTTGTTTCTCAGATGGAGGGACAAACCAGTTAATAAATTCTTTCAGGAATTCAGCCCAGGGAATCTCTGAATTTTTACGCACAGCAAATTTTCCTTGCCTCATGCTGTCCCACCATCGATCAGCCTCTCCTTCCAGTAGGAAGACGACTAAGTTAATTTTTTGATCGTCGAGGCACTTTATAACATTGAAAATTAATTTAATCCTCTTGATCCAACCCTCAGTCTCCATTGGGGTTAAACCACCTCGAAATAAGGGCGGTCTCATTTCCAGAAATTGCTTCACGTATGACTCACCTGACATTGGCGGTTGTGATACTGCAATAGCACTATGGCCCATTCGAATAGTCTCAGATAATGCTTGCATAACTTCTGATAGAGGGGGATTTGATCTTTCCCTAATTTTGTCTTCAGCCATGCGACTAGTTTCTCCTTCGAGTTCTTCTCTTTGTCGTCTACTCAAGTAGGTGCGGAAGGGTTCCTGAAAATAGGAAAACGTCGAATTAGATGCTTCAAGTTTGTTTTACTCCTCAAGAATCAAAACATCAGCACTGATACCATTTAATTGTAACAGCCCCACTTACTAGACTACTGTCGTAATTTCCATTCATCTACTTTATTAACTTGGCAATTCAGAGTGTTACAAGTATATAATCATCAATAATTATATTTAAACAAGAATAATGACAGAGTAAAAAGAAATGCAGAGAAGTAAAACACATTTTATTTATCTTACATTTGATATAGTATAATACATGCTGACAGATGACTGGATATATATATAACAAAAGGAGTCATCAAAATATCTGAGCTACAGTTACAAATATACTATCATATTAACTCAAAACTATGCATGTAACTCAGAACAAAAACTATACTGTAACATATGACACAACCATGAGCAGATTACTTGAAATAAAACCAAAACTCGTCGTGGGGGCAGTCGGGGTCGCGACAAGATGCCTTGTGGGCATCCATGACTTCGAAAACGGCTGTGATGACATCCACCAATCTTGTACATCTTTTCCCTGTGTGTAGGGGGACTGCTAGAGCTAGCAGGGGTAGCCTCTGCCTTTACTTGTTTAGTTACATTTTCTATTAGTCAAAGACTAAATGAATTCTCATTGTTCCCTTTTTACTATGATATCTTATTTGCATTTTAGGGATTTCATTCTCTTGATTACGTTCTCTCTCGTTATATCATATTAATCATTTTCATCATCTTCTTCTTATTAATCTTTTTCTTCTCTTGTTCATCTTTTGCTCATCCTTTTTCCTTATATATCTTTTCATATGGGTTGGACTTTCTTAGCCTTATCTCTTAGACTTTTCATGTTGTTATTGGACAGTGTTAAGGGAATATTAACCTTTCGTATCATTTATATAGCGCGCTTGCGTGCCTTTTCATATTCACACACATTTCTTAACGTGTCTTTTCATATTCACACGTTATTTTTATTTCATCATCATTGGGATGGCATTCACCCCACCTCCACTGTTGGGTTGACCCTTAACTTAGCCAATTTCTTCTTTATTCTTCTACTTTTTCCTTTACTTCCTTTACTTAGTTTAATTCATTGTATATTTAGTTTCAATTACTTTTTCATATAGTATAAACATAAAAGATAAGCATGAAGAATAAACATGAAAGTTAAGTGATTACAAAGGGTAAAAACTCACTTTTTCAACCTCTTTTCCTTTATCTCTTCGTCCACTATCGTCATTTTGCCTTACACTGCCTCGTGAAGTCATGTCCTACATCGGCAATATTGTTAAAGACACATAAATTGGTCAAACACTTCAAGATGTTCTTGACGGGCTCCACTTGATCTAATTAGGTCAAGGAGTCATTTAAGGTTTAATTGATGATTGTCCTATCTAGAAAACAAGGGGCTTTTGGTCCAATTGGCGAGGGAACATCATGCCCTAGACAATTTTGCTGCCCTAGCTCCAACATCCCCTAAATAATTGCTATCCTAAGTTCAACTTAGTGAACTTTCACAATTTTAGTGAAAGGGTAGCAGCACCTGGCCTCAAAAATATTTAAGTATATTATTTCCTTCAACAAGTTGTCATTTAAAGGCTGTGGGAATGAGGTTTCATTCCTATATGAGAGATAATCAAGCTAAGGATCCTTAGAGTTTCACCTTTTTCAACCCTAAAAATCAAAATCAAGTTAGCCTTTACTAGGGTTTCCCCAAATTCATGAATTTAGGTTTTAAAATCGTTACAAAAATTTTCCCAATGAAAATAAACAAAGATTTTCGAAAAATCCTAAAACTTAAGGTTTTTACCATTTACAATACATGCAAGAACTGTTGAGGTATATTGAAATAGGCGTGATGAGTGCTTATTGGGTTGCGGTTAGGATCTGATAGGAGTCCAACAACTCGTAGTCGGGTTTTTAGGGTTTACCTATAAATACTCATGCTAGGGGCAAAGAGGAGGCCGTTCCAAACTTGACGGTCACGCGGATGCTTCGAGCACTCTAACATTCTCGAAGTTTTTCGTTTTGCCCTAGCCTCGTTCCCGTAGCCGTCGCTGACGATTCTCCCATTCGTGATTTTCTCGGTCGCCAGCCACCGCTCCCGAACGAGTCTTTGCATCGCGAAGGAAGGGCTGCTGATCGGGTTTTCCCTAATCGATCAGGAAAGGGAGAAACCTCCGCTCGTACTTACGGATCAGTAAGTGTAGTCCATCACAATTTCTTTGCGTACAGTGTCAGCCGCCGTTCGCTCTAGGTTTAAGCCGGAAAAGCCTGTCTTGATCTCGCTAGTTGCAGATCGTGAAGGGGAAGAGAAAAGGAATCGCCGCTCTCCTTCTCTGCAGATCCAGCCGCTCCTGTGCGAAACCGCTCTTGTGTGAAATCGGGAGAAGGCCGCCTGCTCGCTACCGCAGGATCTACGATCCCGTTTCTGTGTCGAAGGAGAATAAAACCCCCCGCTCTCTGTCGATTGAAGATCTGCGCCACTGCTGTTCTAGATCGCCGACCATCTTGATCGCTGTTCTAGATCGGGAAAACTGCTGCCTCTACTGGATCAAGTTTTGGTTGCCTCTCGATCGTAAAAAGTAAGTTGTCGACCGTTGTTGTTCTGGAAAACTCTCCAGTTGGCAGACTTCCAGATCCAGATTCAGGGTTGTCGCCCGGAATCAGCTTTGCATTGCCGATCTAATCCGTCTCTCTATAGATTGGAAAGAGTTTCCAGATTGTATCTTCAGGAAAAGCTATCTAGCTTGTAAATCTTCAGGAATCTCCATTTCTATGAACTGAACATCAGCCCACTTGAAGAAGAGATTGTTTAGTTGTGGTGATAAGATACAAAATTTCATCTCTTTTGTGCGACCTCTAGGTACATATTCAGATCCAGTTGCATTGCTGGTAATTGGAGTTTTCCTGTTGTTGTGGTTTAAAAGAGCACTATTTTCATTTTTGTGCTACTTGGGGAGTAATTTCTCTCTGGATTGGATTCGAAGACTTGGTCGTCAACATGCTCAGGTGATCTCTTTTCTTGTTTTATTGTTCTTGTTTAGATTGCTAGTGGCGCTCCAAGTTTCTTGTTAGGAACCCACAATGTCGAAACCAAACAATCTCACGTCACCTGTGCCGATGATCAAGCTGGAGAAATTCTCCAACGCTGAGTTCAGTGCCTGGAAGCGAAACACGCAGTTCGGCATGAAGTACCTGAACATCTTCTACACAGTGCAGACTGACTTTGAATCCTTTAAAGGAGGAGAAGATGAGGATCAATGGATCAACGATGAAGATTTCTGCCGTGATTACATTCTCAACTGCCTCTCCAACAGACTTGCAGAAACGTACAACAAGCTGAAAACTGCAAAGGAGATCTGGGAAGCCTTGGAGGAGCAATTCAAGGAAGAGGAGAACATGTCCAAAACGCACATGGTGGACAAATTCATGGCTTTCACCTTCACCGAGGAAAGAGAAATCCTTCCACAGGTAGCTGGTTTTGAAAATCTGGTGGACAAGCTGAATAGTGAGAACATATCCCTGCCAGATGCTTTCGCTGCAGGAGCGATAATTTTTAAATTACCCTCGGCATGGTATTCTTTCAAGACTGAAATGTATCGGAAGAAGACGCAGGTGGGCCTGAAAGATCTCAAGCGCTTCATATGCATTGAGGATGAGAACCGAACTAGGCACGCCTTAGAGACGGTTAGAAAGCAGACCTCTGCTGCTAACATGCTCGCGTTTCCTAAGAGCAAGCCTAAGCCTGGAAAGACCAGACCACCGATCAGTGCACCTGCAGTTGCTGCTACCAGCAAAAAGATCAAAAAGTTCAAAGGCAAGTGCTACAACTGCAACAAGTGGGGTCACTGCGCTTCCGAGTGTAAGTAGCCCAAACGGGGCGAATCCAGCACACTCAGGACTGATAATAAAGTCAATATGGTTTATCAGACTGCGCTTACCGATTTTGTTGCCATGGTCGGAAAGGGGAAGACCAGTTCATAGTGGTGGCTCGATTCAGGTGCTACCTGCCACGTCTGCAACAACTCTGTGCTTCTAGAGGATGTCAAAGATGTTAAAGAAATTGTAACTGTTGCAAATGGCGCTGCAGCTGATGTTCTGAGGGTGGGAAATACTACTCTGACGCTCTCTTCAGGTACGCGTTTACTTTTGAAGAATGTTAAATTTATACCCTCGTTAGTTGCTAATTTAATTTCTATTAGTTTATTATGCGATGCGGGTATATCGTTTAACATTAGTGGTGGTCGAGTAACCATTATGGTTCACTCGCATTATTTTGGCTGTGCTTTTGTAGTTAATGGAATGTATAGACTGAGTCTAGCAAACGAGATAGTCAATCAGGTTAGTTTAAATTTGATAGATCCTAAGACTTTACATGCAAGACTAGGACACGTGGACTATAGGAAACTACTTCTACTAGCTAGAACTCACAACATTCCCTTAAACACAACCATTAAGTTTGACAAATGTGAAATTTCTGCTCAGATAAAGATCACTATAACACCTTTTGGTCAGGTTTCTAGGAGCACACAATTGCTAGAGTTAATACATTCTGATATTTGTGATTACAAAAGTTTTGTCACTCGAGGAGGTCAGAAGTATCTGATAATATTTATCGACGATTACTCTAGATTCAGTCACATTTACCTACTTAAATTCAAAGATGAAGCTTTTGAAAAATTTCGTATTTTCAAAAATAGGGTTGAAAATCAACTAGACATGAAAATTAAAAGACTAAGGAGTGATAGAGGAGGCGAATACGTCTCGGGGGAGTTCAGAGATTTTCTTGTCAGCAATGACATAATTCCTGAGACGGCTGCTCCGTATTCACCACAATCCAACGGTATCGCTGAGCGGAAAAATAAGACTTTAACAAAAATGTTAAACTCCATGTTGTTGACTGCTGGCATGTCTGCGACCTACTGGGGTGAAGCCGTCCTCACGTCAAATCACATTCTTAATAAAAGTATCGCATGCAAAGTTGACTAAAACACCCTATGAGCTTTGGTTTAAGAGACCTCCTAGATTTGACAATCTTAAGACATGAGGTTGTATCGCTTATGTTAGGATATCAGACTCTAGAAGAGAAAATATTGGACCTAGGACGAACACTTGCGTCTATCTAGGATGTGCAGAGGACAGGGCTGCAGAAAGATTTCTAGATCTCTCAATTAATACCGTCATAGAATCTAGAGATGCGGTTGTGTTTGAGGATAAGTTCCTTAAGGATAAAAACCCGACGCTTCCTGGTCTGCCAGCCACTACTACTGAGCCCATTGTTGAGCTAGAAATAAGAAACCCTGACATTGAGCCTATAGACACTAGTGGTTTAGCATCTAAAAGGTTATCTAATAGAGAACGAGTGCCTAAAAGCTTCCATACAGACTTTGTGACTTACCAAGTTAAAGCTGATCCATCGACTTATAAGGAGACGATGTGATCCAGGGATTCTCTGTTATGGAAAGAAGCCATAGATGATGAGATAAACTCTCTCCTGCAAAACCACACTTGGACTTTGGTCGACTTGCCCAAAGGGGCTAGAACTATTGGAAGTAAGTGGGTTCTGAAGAAGAAGCTTAATCCTGATGGGAGTATCGCTAAATACAAAGCACGTCTAGTTGCCAAAGGCTACACTCAAGTGAGTGGTATAGACTACTTTGATATATACTCACTTGTTTGTCACATTACGCTAATTAGAATACTTCTCGCGTTAGCATCTATTGAACATTTTGTTGTTCATTAGATGGATGTCAAGACTACATTTCTTAATGGAGATCTGACTGAGGAGATCTATATGCACCAACCTGAAGGGTTTGTCATAGAAGGTCTAGAGAATAAGGTTTGTAAGTTGATTAAGTCACTATACGGATTGAAGCAAGCACCAAAATTGTGACATGAGAAATTTGACACTTGTGTTAAAGACTTGAGCTTCAAGTCTAGTCTATCAGATACATGTCTGTACATAAGAACAAGTTCAGATAAAGTCACAATTATATACTTGTACGTTGATGACATGCTAATTCTGGGCACTGATCAGTCTGAGGTGTAAGACGTGAAAGTTGCCTTGACGGCTAAATTTAGCATGACAGACTTGGGAGTGGTGAAGACCATCCTAGGTATGGAAGTGAACTTTACTGAAAATGGTGTAACCCTAAGTCAGAGTCACTATGTTGGGAATCTACTAGAAAAGTGGGGTTACGTTAGTAGCAAAAAGGCTGAGACTCCATATGACTATAATAATAGACTGAAACTGAATGAAGGTTCACCTATTAGACAGTTGGATTACTCCAAACTCATAGGCAGTCTCATGTATGCTACAACCTACACTAGACCTGACATAGCCTTTACGGTCGGCATGTTGAGTAGATTCACAAGTAACCCTGGGAAGGACCACTGGGACGCCTTGGACAGGTTAATGAGATACTTAAAGTATACTGATAAGTACACTTTATGTTACAGTGGACATGCTTCTGTGCTTGAGGGGTATTCTGACGCCTCCTGGTGCTCAGAAATTGCTGATAGTAGATCCACTTGCGGTTTTGTGTTTACCCTAGGTGGAGCAGCAGTAGCTTGGAAGTCACAGAGGCAGACGTGCATTGCACTATACTCTATGGAATCAGAACTCTATGCTCTCGCTTCAGCTGGAGAAGAAACATAGTGGATAAGAGATCTGGTAATGGACATTCCAATGACGAGTCTGAAAATACACTCTATTTCGTTATATTGTGACAATCAAGCCACAAAGATCATTGCTACAAATACGTTGTTCAATGAAAAGCAAAGACAACTCAGGATGAAACAGGCCGGGTTGACTTATCTCACCAGTTAGGGGATCATCTCCCTTTTGGACGTGAGATCAAAAGATAATGTAGCAGATGTACTTACCAAAGGCTTAAGTAAGGTTCTTGTTGGGTATTGTATCCACAATTACCTGGATTTGAGGAAGCCACCTGTCAAGCTAAGATGAATTCACAATGTATTTGATGAAACATCTTAAGTTGTACTTGCAGATCCTCCACGCTAAGTGCACACCAATGTCAGGGTGCAATAGGTCAATATACACGGGTCTGCAAGACGTAATCCCTCGTTGAGCAGATCAGTGTGTTGGCCTACGTGTACTCTCTCTATTGGAGTGCACTTACTTTCAAGTACAGGGCCGTTCATATGCAAGAGAAGACAACGAGCATGGATGGGTCAAGGAGCAGCTCCTGGGTGGAAGACGAAAATTCGTCCAATGAAAATTCGACGAGAATCACCAAGTGATTCTCGCCGATTCGGCGAGAATCACTAGTGATTCTCGCCGAATCGACGAGAATCACTAGTGATTCTCGGCGACCCCTTCTGGCTACCTCAAAACGGTGCCAAGTAAGATTCGGCGAGAATCACTAGTGATTCTCGCCGAACCTGTGGTTGAGCAGCTCATGAATACCAATTGAAAATCGCTGAGAATCAATAAGTGATTCGGCGAGAATCACTAGCGATTCTCGACGAATCGTCGATCGACGAATCGTCGAGAATCACTTGGTGATTCTCGCCGATTCGTCGAGAATCACCTGTGATTCTCGCCGATTTTCACTTAGCGATTTCTCGGGATGCTGCTGGACCGGATTCTGCCGCTGGACTAGTTTGAACCGGATTTCGGGTTTCTACTTGTGGGACCCACAACGGTCATATTGTATGGGTATTCAATGTATAAATACATGGGTATTTTTGAACAGTGATTAAGCGAAGAAAACCAGACATACGCGAGCACGGACAAACCCTAGATCCCCGCTTCCGCTCCGTCGCCGCCGCCACCGCTCGCGATAAGTTGGTCGCCGCTGTAGATCTCTTCTCTTCCCGATCTCCGGCGACAGAAGCTTAGCAAAGCTCTGAGTCTCACGTGTCTATCCGGAGATCTTTTGTCTCTCGATTTGTTGACCGGGAAAAACTCCCCAGTCCGAATCGATCGAGACGACTGATCCTAGAGTGACCATTGGAAGACCAAGCTAGCTTCGCTACGAAGTTTGGATCTCCAAGTTCAGCAGCCGCTCATCATCGTAGCCGCCGATCCCGAAGCTAGCCGCCTCTCGTGTTGCCGCCGCCGGTTCCGGGGAGATCCTCTCCAAGAGAGACCAAAGTTGTAGACTCTTCGTTGACTTCACGAACACGTCGTCGAACGAAGAGGAACACCGTAGTCTCCAAACGAAGTTTGTATCTCGTGTACATTCTACATTTACTTTTGTTGTAAAGGAACGATTGTTCCGTGTTGTAAGGGTTGGGTGCAACCCGTTTTGTGGGAGTGTTGACTCTCACGTGTGGAAGGGTTCCTTCCGATAGTGCAGAGATTGGATTTCAATCCTGTTGGAGAAGAGACCGAGTCGTCCCTTATTGGGAGATAGGTCGAAGGGGGAAAGTGGATGTACCCAAGTCGGGGAACCACTATAAATTGCCTGTGTATTCTGTGTGCTGTGCTTTTTTTTTATTGTGCAGGTACATTCGTAAGTTCCGCAAAAGCGCTACACGTCACCTATTCCCCCCCATAGGTGCACATAGTCGACACTAGGTGGACTTTCAAGTGGTATCAGAGCGAGGTTACTCATCAAAAAGGCTAACACCTTGAGTAGAATCCTGCCACCAGTGTCAGAAGCATGGAGCTGGATTATGAGATACCGCCACTCAAACTCCCCGCATGCACAAAGGATTATTATCCCATCTGGAGAATGAGAGTGTCATTTCACCTTGATGCTATCGATCCTCGAGCATCCTTCATCCTGGAAGAGGGTCCGTTTATTCCAATGAAGACCTCCGACTCTGGGATCCAAGTGCCCATGAGCATTGCTGAGATGTCAGAGACGGAACTATCACTATTTCACTTGGACGAGAGGATTCGTCAAATTATCATGGATATCTGGTCTGGAGCCTCTCGCTCTAGATTGGAAAAATGTAGAACGGCTAAATCTCTGTGGATGATGATCTCAAAGCTGATGGGGGGGTCAGAGAAAGCTGGAATATGCTATCAATCAGAGGATGAAGCGTATGTGGGGGTCCTCACTTCTGAAGATGAAGGCAAGGATCCCTCGGACTGCATCAGAGCTCCAGTGTCCATGTCAGAGACTGAAGAGGACAGTGAGGAAAGCAGCTCTGATGTGGATGAAACAATAGTCACTGGATCTAATGACAATAACACAGAAGAGCAGGTAACTTCTTCATCCTTCCCCGTATCTCTTGAAATTTCTGAAGACAGGAACTGCCCTCCTTCAGAAAATGCTGATTCCCTGAAAAGAGCCCTTCAGTCAAGCAACCTACTTGCTGAGGAGCAAGCTCAAGAGATTGCTCGACTGAAGGTCTTGTTGGTTCTCCAATTGGCGTCCAACAAGGCCAAGGACTCTAAGATCTCAGCTCTAGAGAGTAGTCTGGAGAATGAGAAAAGAATAGTATCAAACTTCTCCAAGGTTGATGCCATTAAGAGAAAGCAAGAAAACGGGTGGATCTCCCGGATTATCAATTCGTGGAGAAATGGGGAAACAGTATTCCGACCCCCCACTCCAAGCAGGAAGGCAACTTATCATGCCTTCAGGTATGACCACAGGCATAGTCGTGGTCACTGCAAGGGTGATCTGTCCCCATGTGGAGACACCCGGAGTGCAAGGGCCGGCGTGGCCACCCACGAGAGAATACCTAAGGCTCATTCTGAGCCCTTTGTATTCACTGCCACTACCTTAACACAGTGTGGATCTGCATGTCCCTGCTCACAGAAGACTTCTCACCACTCGATGACACGAGATAGAGAGGATAGAAGTCATGATGTCAGGCTTCATGGGGCCTCAGTAAGGGAGATGCCTGAAAGAATGACACCACCTTCCCGGCCTCATAACGCTCACAACATGCACTCTTTCCACCCTTCCACGTGTCACGATGGAAGAGGAATTTTTGTGACAAGATCATGCCCTATCCCGTTTAGACCTAGGACCGTGACTATATCAGTCACTAGATCAGGTCGGAAACGGCGATACAACATTCACCCATGTTGGTGTTGCGGCAAAGTGGGGCACTTTGCCATCGATTGTTGGCACAACCCCTCTGTGCCCACGGCAAGGGCTTATCCACATTCTCGGGACAGAGGTAGTCTTCCAGACAGGTTTTCTGAAGGAAGGCAGTTGCGTGCTTATGCTAACAGGAACCTAGGACCCAATATGATTTGGGTTCCTAAGGTAAAGTAATTCTTTCTTGCAGGGTAGTCTATGTTCCCGTGAATATGATGGGAACTAGACAGTAGGTGGCTCAAGACTAAATTGGAACAAGCGTCTGAAATAACAGATGTGATATCTACTTGAGCATACTCACATTGAGCTTCTAATATGTTCTACCTGTGGGACTTAAACGATGACTCTCAAAATCCCAGGTACTCATGATCAGTTCCAAGACTTGAGTCGTTTTCAATTGACAATTACCTATATATATATATATCCTTATATACAGATACATCTTTGTATATTAGTGTATGTATGCACATCTAAGGATAGGTTAACACGATACATGCAAACCTTTATACATCAATAAAAAGTTAACGAAGATATGTCATTGTGAATCTCGACAACTCACAATTGACATCAAGAAGTGTTTGGAGAAGCCTCGCTCAAATCCAAATAGATTGTCTTTACAATAAATATGTATTTATCGTTCTTATTTTGACTTGACATCAGAAGAATTCGAAAATGTTGCAATGCTTCCTATCGTGAAAATTCCCAGTAGAGAAACCTTTCAATTTCGGATTAGACAAATCCCGCCGACCCATTATATACTCGGAATCTTGGTATCATTTTTATACTTAGTAAAGAAAATCGCCGAAAACCCTTCAATTTCGGAACCTCGGAACCTTTCAATTCCTAGTAAAGAAAACCCTTCAATTTCATTTTTATACTTAAGAATCTCGCCGAAAGGGCTCGCCGACCCTTCACCTTCCTCAAGAGTCCCGCCGAAGGAGCAAGCTACACGAGTCCCGCCGACTTTCGCAGAATCCACGCCAGGATCCGCAACATCAAAGTTCCCGCAAGGAAGCTCTTCGCAGAATCGCAAGGTTTCTTCCGTCGGACCCGCAGGAAGCTCGTCACACCGCCTACGCCAAATCCCGTCGAATCACGCCGACTCTTCCCATTCCCACCGACTCGCGGAAGCACGCCAAACCTCGCCGACTCTCCTCCGCTGGACACTCGCCAAGGGGCAACTAACCGCCGCAAGGAAAACTTACCGGAGGACAACTCGCCGACTCCTGCTGGAAAGCTCGCCAAATCCGTCTCCATCAAAGGTCTCCCGCAAGAATCCCGCTGAAGCTTTCACCGACGAACTCTTCAAGTTTCGATTCTTCTCCACTCGAACTAACTCACCGTCTACATCGCTAGGTATCCCCTCACCCGCACTTGAACTTGATCACTTGTATCACTTCCTTTTTGATTTTTTTTTAAGCATAGAAGAGGGCTTCTCTCCCTAGATCTGCAATGGCTCCAAGAACAACTGCTGGGTTGGTCTCTGGTTGCGAGCTGGTTCGAACTGGGTTTTCTCACGCCTCGGACGAATTCCGCAACATCATTCTGATGCTGGAAGAGGCTGGGCTAACCTTTGTCCTGGAGCACCCTTGCAAAATCCTGGACAAAGAGGTGCTGGAGTTCTTCGCTACCGCAAGACTCCGAAATGACGACTCTCAAATCAAAAGCAAGGTGGCTGGGGCAAAGGTCAAGATGTCTGCCAGCAAGCTGACCCGCTATCTGCAGCTTTCTAGCTCGGAGCATGAGGACTATCTGGAGGACGATGACAAAAACAGAACTCTCTTATTCTGCGGTCTTCCACGAGGAATTCGGTCAATAAAGAGGAAGGATATGAATGAAGAAGGGAAACTCCTGTCTGACATTATTGGAAAAGTGCTCATCTGTAAGCCGGGCTCTCATGACCATATCTCAGCGGATATGTTCAAGATCCTAATAGCTGTTGTTTGCCGTAAGAGGTTCAACTGGGGAGAGTTATTGTTCGAGAAGATCAAGGACACCTTGGGCTCTCCGAGTTTTGGCCGTATCATAAGTCTGTACATAAATCAGCTAAACGGAGACAGGTTTGACATGAGCAAAGGTGTTCCTCTCCACTACTTGAAGAGGATGGACTCTAGTGTGTTTGACCGATGGGAGAGACGTATTGGGCAGCCTGCAGTGGAAGAGCAACATGGAGTTTCTTCAGCAGTCACCCCCAATGAAGTTCCTGATACCTTGACTGCAGGAATCGAGGGGGAGCCTCTATCCCCTCATACTGAGGTAGTATCTGACATCTCCCATGTGGCCAGGGATGCGGTGGCCGAAATTCAAGAAGAAAGTGACACTGTATTGGTGACTGCTGACAAAGAATTGGAAGAGACTGCTGACAAAGAATTGGAAGAGGCTGCTGATGAAGATGAGTTCATGAATGATGACAAAGAAGATGAAGGGCACAAGGGACATGAAGTATTTGAGGCTCCGGATCCTGTTGAACCTCCATCTGACAAGCCTGCACCAGTGGAGGGGGAGACTGAAACATCTAAAGAGGACGCCAGCATTCCTCCATTAGAGACTGTGATTGTATCCAGCTCTACAGATGCGTCTGCTGAAGAGCAAGGCCAAGAAGTGCCTCCGACTATTCCATTACGAGATGAGCTAGCCACTCACACAGTAAATGTCATTCAGGGAATTGTGAATGAACTCAAAGACTCCTTTGTTAATGCTCAGAATAAACTGCTGAAAAGGATTAAGACTTCTGAAAATCTGATGCTCAAGAATATGGTGGAGCTCAATCATAAACTTGACGTGATGGACAAGAAATTTGAAGAAAAGTATACCGCGGCCGGCGAAGCTGTCACACTCCTTATGGCCGGATTGAAAAAGAACATTGATACTCTTGCTGTCGTAAATCAGAATGCACATGTTGTCGCCAACAACATTCAAAAGTTTGACGGTAATATGGTCACTCTCAACGCCAATCACCAGGCCTTGGTCTCTGAATTCTCCAAGACCACGAAGCATATTGATGACTCCCTACATTCCTATGCCAACTTCATAGCTGTAGAAGCCAAAAAGGGGGAGAAGGAATACATAGCTAAGATGGCTGAGCTCCGAGAAGTCACGATCCTAAACTTCGAACAGTCAAACAAGTACGTCTATGACAGCTGCCGGTGGATGCTCCACCAGGCGTTAGGCATCCCCTTGGCTGAAAATCCTGCAGATATTCATCCTCCTGAGACATCTATGGCCGCTGAGGGAGTAAGTGCTACTGAGGGAATAAGTGCAAGTGCTGCAGATGTTCCCATAAGTGAAGCTGATGCTAGGGCTCTCTCCAAAGCTAAATTGAGGAGCATGTTTGATCAAGAGGCCCTAGCAAAAGCCAAGGCCAAGAGAAAAGCTCAGGAAGGGACCTCCAAGGAGACACTAGCTGAAAAGAGGATCAGAATGAGTGAGGAGGACGTACGAAACGAAAAATGGAGTCCAGTCTCAAGGAACATCATCTTAGACACCTTCTGGCTGCAAGAAAGAGGAGAGATCAATCGAAACGAAGTATATAGCCAGTATGAGTGGGAAACGCACAAAACGTTTGAAGCGAAACGCAACATCTTTTTCAGAAACAACAAGGATGCAGATAAAGTTCCTCCTCCTAGGTATTACCCGAAGCCCAAAGAATACATAGAGAGGCAAAGCAAGAAGTACTTGGCTCAAAATCTTAAGGGTGACTTAGTCAAGGAAAAATAGTCAATAACTTATAGCTTGTCACTTTGTCTTAAGAACATTTAATGATTATTGTTATCATATGAACAATTCTGAGATTATATGTGTATATATATATTGATATATATATTTGAACTTGTGAATGACTCAAGTCCTGATCTGGTTGCATATATTCTCTTGTGCTGCATGTTTAATTTCTGAATGCTATGTTTATTATTTGATAGGTGTTATTCATCTTAGCTAGTAGGGTTTTGGCTTCGTCAAATAGGGGGAGATTGTTGGGTATTGTATCCACAATTACCTGGATTTGAGGAAGCCACCTGTCAAGCTAAGATGAATTCACAATGTATTTGATGAAACATCTTAAGTTGTACTTGCAGCTCCTCCACGCTAAGTGCACACCAATGTCCGGGTGCAGTAGGTCAATATACACGGGTCTGCAAGACGTAATCCCTCGTTGAGCAGATAAGTGTGTTGGCCTACGTGTACTCTCTCTATTGGAGTGCACTTACTTTCAAGTACAGGGCCGTTCATATGCAAGAGAAGACAAGGAGCATGGATGGGTCAAGGAGCAGCTCCTGAGTGGAAGACGAAAATTCGTCCAAGGAAAATTCGACGAGAATCACCAAGTGATTCTCGCCGATTCGGCGAGAATCACTAGTGATTCTCGCCGAATCGACGAGAATCACTAGTGATTCTCGCCGACCCCTTCTGGCTACCTCAAAACGGTGCCAAGTAAGATTCGACGAGAATCACTAGTGATTCTCGTCGAACCTGTGGTTAAGCAGCTCATGAATACCAAGTGAAAATCGCTGAGAATCAATAAGTGATTCGGCGAGAATCACTAGCGATTCTCGACGAATCTGTTGAAGTTGGAGACCAGAATCGTCGAGAATCACTTGGTGATTCTCGCCGATTCGTCGAGAATCACCTGTGATTCTCGTCGATTTTCACTTAGCGATTTCTCGGGATGCTGCTGGACCGGATTCTGACGCTGGACTAGTTTGAACCGGATTTCGGGTTTCTACTTGTGGGACCCACAACGGTCATATTGTATGGGTCTTCAATGTATAAATAAATGGGTATTTTTGAACAGTGATTAAGCGAAGAAAACCAGACATACGCGAGCACGGACAAACCCTAGATCCCCGCTTCCGCTCCGTCGCCGCCGCCACCGCTCGCGATAAGTTGGTCGCCGCTGTAGATCTCTTCTCTTCCCGATCTCTGACGACAGAAGCTTAGCAAAGCTCTGAGCCTCACGTGTCTATCCGGAGATCTCTTGTCTCTCGATTTGTTGACCGGGAAAAACTCCCCCGTCCGAATCGATCGAGACGACTGATCCTAGAGTGACCGTTGGAAGACCAAGCTAGCTTCGCTACGAAGTTTGGATCTCCAAGTTCAGCAGCCGCTCATCATCGTAGCCGCCGATCCCGAAGCTAGCCGCCGCTCGTGTTGCCGCCGCCGGTTCCGGGGAGATCCTCTCCAAGAGAGACCAAGGTTGTAGACTCTTCGTTGACTTCACGAACACGTCGTCGAACGAAGAGGAACACCGTAGTCTCCAAACGAAGTTTGTATCTCGTGTACATTCTACATTTACTTTTGTTGTAAAGGAACGATTGTTCCGTGTTGTAAGGGTTGGGTGCAACCCGTTTTGTGGGAGTGTTGACTCTCACGTGTGGAAGGGTTCCTTCCGATAGTGCAGGGATTGGATTTCAATCCTGTTGGAGAAGAGACCGAGTCGTCCCTTGTTTGGAGATAGGTCGAAGGGGGAAAGTGGATGTACCCAAGTCGGGGAAACACTATAAATTGCATGTGTATTCTGTGTGCTGTGCTTTTTTATTTTTATTGTGCAGGTACATTCGTAAGTTCCGCAAAAGCGCTACACGTCACCTATTCCCCCCCCCCATAGGTGCACATAGCCGACACTAGGTGGACTTTCAGTTCTAACAACTAAAACATCGGGGGAGATAAGATTAAAGTCCATTTAGGAGGACTTAATATCTTGCTTATATTTTAAACTTTAGAACCGTAGTCTGCTTACATTCGAACATCTAGAGTTGAGTACACTGAAGTATTTTAGATGCTACCTGATGAAAGCTGTAGATGATTAGTTGTCAGTCATTCCAAACTTGATGACTTACGTAAATATTTTATTCAAAGGCTGAATCGGGTATCATTCCAAAAAGGATTAATGAAGTTGCTGATATGAGTCCTGATATTAGGATTATTAATTATATCATTTCAAACTTGATGATATGATGGTCACAGCTTGTTGTACCATTCCAAACTTGATGATATAACACAATTATGAAATGTTGAATAATAATCTTAATAATCGATGGAACATGATTTGATTATATGAAATCAATTTTCTAATTTTGTGTAAATTAGATAGAGATGCTGATATGAGATTCTTTCTTCCTTGTTAGAGTATTACGTTCTTTTACTGCTAGAACTAATCACTTTAATTTTGATTGACAAATGTTAGAATTCATAGAGATTTGTCTCATGACATTCTTATTGTGTTTGTTTGCAGATCACATGGAGATTGGAGGAGAGAAAGTTGCTTTCGACCCAGATGAAGATGATCTATTGTTTGCATAGTTCAATTTTCAGCTTTTGAGTTTTCTTTCAGATTTTCTATTGCTATGTTTGAGACTATGTGTTTGAGTTTAACATTTTGTTATCTAAAACTCATATTTATGGTTTTTTGAAAAACTCAAATTTTGGTCATTATTAACTCTTGTTTAAGTAACCTGTAATGTGCTAACGTCTGTTTACAATATAAGATGAGATTGTTGAGCTATATTGAAATAGGCGTGACAGGTGCTTATTGGGTTGCAGTTAGGATCCGATAGGAGTCCAACAACCTGTAGTCGGGTTTTTAGGGTTTGCCTATAAATACCCATGTTAGGGGCAACGAGGAGGCCGTTCCAAACTTGACGGTCACGCGGATGCTTCGAGCACTCTAACAAGAACTTCATGAAAGAAACAAGAGAAGTGAAGATGAAGTGATTACCTTTCAATCAGAGGAAAAATCACGAAAAACGGAGGAGGAACAAGCGCTCGGTGAAGATCGGCGGGTTCCGGCTTCCGTCGGCTCGCTCTGTCGCTCGGCTCCTGCGCGGGATCGGGAGAAGGGCATAGAATGAACAGCGACATTTCTTTGTTTTGTTATATATCGGCACCGCTTAATACCCGCACGCCACACGTTTCTATTAATCGGGAATCGCCGTTTCACCTTATTTCAGCCAGTTTCTCCCCTCTATTAGCCTCTATTAACACATCACTTACTTATTATAGTAAATAATGTATATTCCTTTGGTGGCGTCACAATCTAACCCGTGGTATTAAAAAAAATTAATTTAAGAAGCGTATTTTATCAAAATTCGTATGTACTCTCTGTTATTATCTATAGTATATTAAAAATAAAACACATTTTGGTTAAACATTTAGTTTTTTGATTTTATGATTTTATCCCTATTTATTTGAAAATTTTCAATTCAATTAATTTATGTGTTTCTTTAATTATTTTAAAATATATGTTCTCATATAGACAAAGTCTCTTACCTACAATATAATTGTGCTCTCATCGTTGCTCGCAAAATCCCATGCATAAGGAAAAAACGAGCAGTGGAGAACAACGTTTTATGATTTGCGAGCAGCCGCAGCACCGACGGAGCAATGCTTTGACCAAAATACTGTCATGCAAGACATTGAGGCCCGTCCCATCTTCCGTTCACTATCACAATGGAAAGTGTTGCGAGGCCACGTGTCACTCACTAGTATTTAATGAATAATAATAGCAATTTAGGATATTTTAATAATTTTGGACGGGTGGATTGAGTTTTCACAGGGTCTGATGTCCCTGTCGCCGTTTACATCCTAAATCCTCCGTTTTCTTTCCGACGGATCGCCGTCGACGCCCTTCGTTTCCGACCATCGTCCCGATCCAGCTCTCCCTCACCATCTCTCTGCCCGACGCTTTACAGTTTCTCTCTCATCGCTGTTTCTCGTCCAATCAGTGCTTCGGTTAGCTTCCCGGTTGTCTCTCTCTGAGCCCTCCGCCTCTTCCGGCGGACGTTTGGAAATGGACGCACATCGCCGCCGCATATCTTCGGTAAGCTGTCTTGATGAATTTTCCCACAGTGGTTTTGATTTTTATGCACCTGTTTAGTTAATGTTAAACGTCGACTCTTCTATCGGGTTAGTTTGTGGGATTTAGTTAGAGCATAGTTCAAGCTAGGTATTTCATCTCCTTACAGCAGTTCTTCTGAATGATCTTGGCACCAACATCTTATGATTTATAGGCACTTTCGGATGTGTAAATAAAGTGAGAGTTGACTAGCTTTGTTTTATAAAAATGGAGGAATCTGTAAACGTATCTCTGCAACTCTTTCTCCCTCTCTGTCCTGAATGTATCCCCAGTTCATCAAACGCCACTGCTAGAAGCTTTTAGTCAACACAGAGTATAATAAATTGCCAGTAATTCCTGCATTTTTCCTTGGATTCATGCCATCAAAAAGCTTATTTCTGATCTTGATGAGCTTGTTAATCGAGCTTTAAATTGGTTATCATGATTTTCTATTGATATTGTGCATTGTTGTTCTTCAAACCTGATAATTTAAGCTGAATGTTATTCTCACGATATGCAAAAATCTGCATTTGGGTTGAATTTGATTTGTCCTTGACATTTTTGGTACTTTTCAATTGTTTTAGTTGATTTCATGCACTTCCTTGTCTAATTACCAATGAACATCATGGTGTTGTTATGTTTGTCTTATCTACCTCATTTTAACTATTTTAGGATTGCTTCCTCATCTTTTTATATTTCTCCCCTTAATTAGTTACTTTTTTATCGGTGAGTGTTGTTAGTGTATATTTGGACGAATAACGGGTTCGGAGGCATAACAGGTCAGTTCGGACACGTGTAGATCCGATACCCGCAGAAACTGCTTGAGTTTGCCTATTTATACCCACCTAGGGGCAACAGGTAGGGAATTCCACTTAGATCCCCTTCCGGATGCTTCGAACAACTTCCACATTCTCGAAGTGAAGCCCCCGTTGCTCGAACGTTCTCCCGTAACCGCTCCTTCGTTCTCGCTTCCTGGAGATCGAAAACCACGTCGCGACGCCGGCGATCGATCTGAGACACGGAGAAATAGTCTCTATCGCTGGTGATCGGAAAAGAAGGAGAAGCAGATCCGTCGCCGTTCGCGTTTTTTGATCGGGAAGGAGTTCCGCCGCCTGGACTTCGCAAAAAAAAAAAACAAAAAAATAAACGTCTGCAGTGCAATTTCGGCCAAATCGACGGTGAGGAAGAGGCATCTTGCCGCCTGAAATCGGAAAGGAAGACATCACATCGATTTTGCTGGTGATCGAAACAGGAGAAAGGGGAGGCCGCTGGGAACGATCAGGAAGAAGGAAGAGCAATCGCCCGTTCTCTGTCATTCCGTCGCTCAAATCCCGACGCCGGATCGCAAGGACAAGCCGTCGCTGTTTCACCTGTTCCAGCCGCCGCCGGAATCGGACGTAGAGGATCAGGGAGAAGACCTCGCGACCATCGTTTGCGTCTTCCTTCTGCTGCTCTAAATCAGAAGGAGGAAAGGATCGGCCTGCAGAAATTTTTTTTGTTTGTTTTGTACAAAAATGAAATCCTTTTGTGGCCGCTGGTAATCTGGAAAGAGGATTCCATTTCTGTTCTTGGATTTCTACAAGGAGAATTCTTGCTCCTATTTCATGAGGAAAAGTCCAGAAATTCTAGTTCTATTGTGGATTTCCAAAACCTTTTCCTGGTGTGTTAACAGGACACTTATTCAAATCAAGTTGCGATCCAGATTCTAAGTTCCTGAAAAAAAAGTTTTACAATGATGAAAGAGAGCAATTTCTCCTCTCCGGTTCCGATGAACAAACTGGAGAAGTTCACGGCGACCGAGGTCAACGATTGGAAATTGAATACGCAGTTTGGGATGAAGTACCTGAACGTGTTATACACAGTTTAGTCCGACCATGCTGAAGTTTCTAGGACTGATGACGAAGCTCAGTGGGTCCACGATGAGGACTTCTGCCGCGACTATCTGCTGAACTGCCTGTCCTCCAGCCTGACGAAGACGTACATCAAGATGAAGACTGCCAAGGAAATCTGGGAGACACTGAAGGAGTATTTCAGGCAAGAGGAAGATCTGTCCAAGGCGCGCCTGATGGACAAATTTCATTCCTTCATGTTCGACGAGGAGAAGACGATTCTCCCTCAGACATCAGATTTTGAAGTTTTAGTAGATTTTTTACATAGTGAGAATATTTTCCTGCCAGACAGTTTTGTTGCTGACACGATCATTTATAAGCTGCCCTTTACGTGGTACAACTTTAAAACTGAAATGTATCAGAAGAAGATGCATGTCGGTCTTAATGACCTCAAGCAATTTATTCGCATTGAGCATGAAAATAAGACTCGACATGCTTTAGAAACTGTTAGCAAACAGAAGGCTGCGGCTAACATGATACTTAGTTCTAAACGCGTGCCGAACCCTAAAAGGACCAGACCCTCCCATGGTAGCTCCCAAGTTGCAGGCCCTAACAAACGTTCTAAAAAGTTCAAGGGCAGGTGTTTTAACTGTAACAAGTGAGAGCACAACGCATCTGATTGCAGGCTCCCTAAAATTGAAAGAACCAAAGCACCATAGAATGACAACCAAGCCATTATGGTTAGCCTAGCTGAGCCTTCCGATTTTGTTGCGATGGTCGGAAATGCTAAGGCCAGCACAGAGTGGTATTTGGATTCAGAGGCGACGTGCCACGTTTGCAATAATTCTGCTATTATGACAGGGCTCACTACTGTGAAAGAGTCTGTGACGGTGGCCAATGACGAGACAGCTGACGTGTTGAAGGTGGGGAACGCGACCTTAATGCTATCCTCAAGTAAATCTTTAATTTTAAAGAACGTTAAATTTATTCTTTCATTAACTGCTAACTTAGTGTCTATAAGTTTATTATGTGATGCTGATATTTCTTTTAGCTTTTGTAGCGGTAGAGTAACACTGTCAGTTAACTCACACTATTTTGGATGTGCATACATCCAAAATAGGATGTACCGACTAAGTCTAATAAATGAATTAGTTCAACAAGTTCAAACAAACTTAGTTAGCCCTAATACTCTACATGAGATATTAGGACACGTGAACTATAAGAAAATGTTCCAAATAGCTAGAACTCACCAAATCACATTAGACACTAAGTCACCGCCTGAGAAATGTGACGTATGTGCTCAGACTAAGATCACTAGGAAACCTTTTAGTGCGGTTACTTGGAGCACAACACCCCTAGAGCTTATACATTCCGATATATGTGATTTTAAAAATTTTGTCACCAGAGGAGAAAGAAGTATATGATCACATTTATAGATGACTGCTCTAGGTTCTGTCATATCTATTTTCTTTAAACTAAAGATGAAGCGTTTGAAAAATTATGTTTTTTCAAAAACAGGGTAGAGAATCAACTAGACATGAGAATAAAAATGTTTAGAAGTGATAGAAAAGGAGAATAGATGTTCAGGGAGTTTCAGGGTTTCCTTGTCTCTCAAGAGATCATAACAGAAACCACTGCTCCTACTCACCCCAATTAAATGGTATAGCCGGGAGAAAGAATAGAACGTTAATAGAGATATTGAATTCTATGCTGCTCACTACTGGCATGCCTACTGCCTATTGGGGAGAAGCAGTTTTGACTGCAAACAACATTCTAAACAAAGTCCCTCATGCTAAGTTAGATGTCACACCCTACGAGCTTTGGTTTAAGAGACCCCCGACATTAACTAACCTTAAGACATGGGGCTGCATAACCTATGTCAGGGTCTCTGACCCTAGACGGTCTAAATTTGGACCTAGGACTAACACATGTGTCTACTTAGATTGTGCTGAAGACAGTGCTGCAGATAGATTCTTAGACATGTCTAATAATATAATTATTGAGTCCAAGGATGCTGTGTTCTTTGAGAAAAAGGTTCTTAAGGATAAGAACCTTACAATCTCAGGTATGCAAACAAATTTTACTGAGGAAGAACCTGAATCAGTACCGAGCACCTCCTATTCAGTCCCGGTAGATAATAATGTCCTAGAGTCTAGACGGACTTCGGTGAGAGAGTGAACTTCCAGAACCTTTGCTATTGACATTGTCACTTATCACGTTGAGTCCGATCCATCCACCTATAAGGACGCGATGAGATCACGAGATTCACTACTCTGGAAAGAAGCCATTGATGAAGAGATGAACTCTTTGCTTCAGAACAACACCTGGACGTTAGTTGATAAGCCAAAAGAGGCTAAAACTATATGGTGTAAGTGAGTTCTGAAAAAGAAGATCAATCCTGGTGGTCGCGTAGTTAAGTATAAAGCGCGTCTGGTGGTTAAAGGTTTCACACAAGTTAGTAAGATGAATTATTTTGATGTATATTCACCAGTGTGTCACTTAGCAACCATTAGGATACTCCTTGCTATTGCGTCTATTGAGAACTTTATTGTTCATCAAATGTATGTTAAGACTGCGTTTTTGAACGGAGATCTGACCGAAAAAATCTACATGAGCCAACCTGAAAGTTTCATAGTAGACGGTCACAAAAGTAAGGTCTGTAAGTTAATCAAGTCGCTATACGAACTCAAACAAGCACCAAAATTATGACATGAAACGTTTGACTATAGTGTAAGGAACATGAAATTCATGTCGAGTCTCTCGGACAAATGTCTTTACATACGTCATAGATCGAACAAAGTCGCTATAATATGCTTGTATATAGATGATATGTTGATTCTTGGTTCTGATCAATCCGTAGTGAATGACGTTAAGTCAGAACTAATGAAAAAGTTTAGCATTAAAGACCTAGGTGCAGCTGAGACTATACTAGACATGCTAGTGAGCTTTGGGAAAAATGATATTTTCCTAAGTCAAAGCCACTATATAAAGTCCATATTGTATACGTGAGGATACAGTGAACGTAGAGTAATGAAGACACCTTACAATTACAATAATTGCTTGAAACTCAATGGTGAAGCTGCGATTAGACAATTAGATTATGCTAAACTGATTGGTAGTCTCATGTATGTTATGGTCTGCACAAGACCTGACATAGCCTTTACTGTCGGCATGTTAAGCAGATTCACTAGCAATCCTAGCCAAGACCATTGGGATGCCCTCGATAGGCTGATGCGATGCCTAAAACACACCCAAACGTATGTTTTATGTTATCATGGGCATCCTCTAGTTTTGAAAGGATATTCTGATGTATCATGATGCTCAAAATTCAACAACAGCAAGTCCACTAGTGGATTTATATTCACACTAGGAGGAGCAGCTGTAGCCTGGAAGTGCAAGAGACAATCATGTATTGCACTATCTTCTATGGAATCCGAATTCTACGCTCTAGCTTCGGCGAGAAAAGACGCAGAATGGATAAGAGATTTGGTGATGTACATTCCACTGTTGAGCCTGAAGTTGAGTTCTGTTACAGTTTACTGCGACAATCAGGTTACTAAAACGATTGCTACGAACACTTTGTTCAAAAGCAAAATAAGGCAACTACGGATGAAACAAACCTGGTTGACCTCCCCTACGAGTCACGAGATTGTGAATCTCGTTGATGTACGGTCAAAAGATAATGTTGCAGACGCCTTGACAAAATGTTAAATATAGTTCTCACAATTAAAATATCGGGGGAGATGAGAATAAAGTTCATAGAAATATGAAACTTTCTCTTATGTTTATGTTTTAATAGCAAGAACCTATAGTCGCAACATTCAAGCATCTAATAACAGACTGAAAACCCCAAATAATTTTTTGATAAAAGTCCAAAATGGTTAGATGCTAGTCATTCCACACCTGATGACTTAACATCTTTCTTGTTGTAAACTGATTTGAGAGTTATTCAACTGAGAATGGAAAGTCGTTGTACGAGTTAATCTAATAGTAGTGATCATAACGCATTATTCCACATTTGATAATTTTGCAAATGACGGAGTGCGAAGTCATATGATGAGGTACATAGTGGTCACTAATGAGTAAGATAACAACGTTTGATTTATTAAAATCAAAACTTGACTGGTCCTAGCTAGACTGGATAGAGATGCTGATAATGTTACTTCACTACTGCTACAAGTAGTAAGCTCATTGAGGTAGCGCTAGTTTATTTTAATACGTCACTGCATATATTTATGAATTCATAAAGTCTGACTCATGAAATTCATTGCAGACACTGGTGAAGATGGAGGAGAGAAAGTGGATTTTGACTTGGATGATGATGATCTACTCTCTGAGTAGAATTTTTACACGTTTATCCATTGTCTTTTTTGTTTTTCCAGACTAATTTGTTATGAAGTAGCACATTTATATTTTTTGGATGATTTATGTTATTGTTTAAAACTCATGTTTATGTTTTATGTTAAACTGTGCTAACTCTTATGGAATGTGTAAAGTCGGAAACTTGTTATTGATACTTTTCACTTTCTGCACTCCGAAACGTACACGTTATTTGTCACAAATATAGGAGGAAATTGTTAGTGTATATTTGAACGAATAACGGGTTCGGAGACATAACGGGTTTAGAGGCATAACGGGTCAGTTCAGACACTTGTAGATCCGATACCCGTAGAAACTCCTTGTGTTTGCCTATTTATACCCACCTAGGGGCAACGGGTAGGGGATTTCACTTAGATCCCCATCCAGATGCTTCGAGCAACTTCCACAAGTGTTTGACAAAGGTTCTGTTTGGCCCGATGGTTATGGTTGTGACTGAGGTGGTTATGAACCGTTGTTCATGAACACACCCGATCTCACCGAAGGAACTTCATCCACTTTTATGTTCAAAACTGGTTTTTCTTTTCTTGGTGGCCGTCATGACCGTTGATATGACAAACATACATTCTATGACGGTGGTGATTTTGTCCAAATTCACCGGAGCAAAAACGCCCCCGCCAAACGGAGCCTAAGTGTTTTTATGACCATATATATGTTAATTTGAGCAAGATCCTTTCTTTACAATTCTACCAAAATAACTTGATTTTGCACCTTGTCCTTATTCTACCTTATTATGTATTTTTGGTACTCTCTTTAATGCATTTTCTTCTAGATTTTCTATATTTATTCTTGGCCCAGCTCAACAATAATTTTCTTTGAACATATATCCCTTGAATTGTTGTTTGTATAATATTTCTTAAAAATAAATTTATGCCACAGGGCACAAAAGGTTCATCAATTCTATACATCTAAATCCATTATTTAAATAGAATCTATCTACATATTATTAAGCAAAAGTCTATCTAGCTCATGATCCTACTTCCACTAGTTAATCTTCCAAGTAATCCATGCATACTCCATTGCTCTAGACACCAAACTCCGCCTCACATTGTTCCAAACAAACACAAATTCGTAGCAGTTGCACCTAAGAAAAGAAAATACTATTTAATACAATTGTAAAAAAGGTGTTTCCTATGAATTAATCGGGAAATGTAATTTCAGCGTTCTTTGTACTCGCTTTTAGCCTTTTACTATCGTTTAATGAAAGTTGTTATTTTGCAATAAAATCCCTTTTACTATAGTTTAATGAAAGTTGCTATTTGCAATAAAATCCCGTAGGAAATGACCGGATGTAAATAGAAAATTTTGACAACGTAATTATCTTCATTTGTTTTGCTTCAAGTTTTGCCTTTGAAGTTTTCTATTTTATACTTCATAGCAATTAACCCTCTATGTAATGTTTTTCCTTCAATTTGTTTTCCTTTTCAAGCTATTTCTGCTTAGGCTCCTTTTGACACGACAGTGGTGGTCGTGAATGCGGGGTTATGAACCATCTTTCACGAATGCTCGACCTCACCTAAGGAACTTCATCTACTTTTGTGTCCAAAACTAATTTTCTTTTCTTAGTGGCGGTCACAGAAGGTATCATGCCAAACATACAATCTATGATGGCGGTGTTTTTGTCCAAACTCTTCGGAGCAAAAACGCTGTGCCAAGCGGAGCCTTAAGCATTCATCTTCTCATTGCTTATCCTGCAGTTATTTGCTTTATTAATTTTCATTAATGAAACCTGAAATATCTATTACTTTGTTAACTTCAAATTGTGACTATTGTGTAGGGACTTGGTGGTCTTCTCTTTTGGGGTGACAATTCTGGTGCTGATGAAGATAGGTAAGATTTTTGAAAATTTATTAAGCAGGTCGTAAAATTTCATTTTTTTACTTGACTTCTGTGGTGGAGCTGGTGTTTTCAATAAGGGAAGTTTTAATTTAGGGTGTGTTATTATTTAGGCTGGACAGTAACCGAATAATAAAGGCGATTTTAATAGCACTTCGAGTTCCAGCATCAATCCGCTGTTATTAATAAAATAAGGAGTTTCTTTTATTTTCTAATTGAAGGTAATAAATGTAATTAAAAGGGGAGTTCAAGGGGAATTTAACATATGGTTCTTGGAAAATCAACTCATGAGTGAGGTTTTAAAAAAAACGCTAGGAATTCCCATATATTAAAAAATGTTGAAATTAAATTAATTTTTTCAATTTTAAAATATTTATTTTTAGAAAATTTTAAAATAGTAATATAGAATACTTAATTTTATATATTGAAATAAAATTTCATAAGCTTGCCCTAATTACCACTTTACCTACATTGACAGACTAATTTATTCAGTGTCTTATTGTTCGGTCGCACCAATAAGCCGAAAAACGCTCTCGAGTGATGTGCATGAAAAGACACGGACGTGTGCTAATAACATACACAGAACATAACACGATATTTAACATGCTCGTAAATAAAAGAAACAACAAGCGCGAAGACATGCTCGACACTAATAAAAATGCGGGACATAAACTAAAATAAGACGCGATTCAAGTTGCATCAGGAACCCCGCGCCCCGCCTGACAATACCCCCACCACTTGCCTTCTTTGGTATGCAGCGTGCGACAACGATCAAATCTCCATCCTCGCTCTATGTCCTCTCGCAACAGTACTCCCGCCGCCTGTATTGGGGTACTGTCGCGTGGGGCACAGTGGTTTCCCCGAGTCAGATTGCTCATATTTTAATTAATAATATAATTATTTATAATTTTATAGAAAAATCACTCAACAATCGTCCAGTTGGTGGATGATCGGCAATCTAATTTTAAAACATCACAAAATAGGAGCTGCTCGGAGATCATTCAAAAATTGCTCTCAAGCATGCATGGATAGTGCTCCTGCTCGACAATCACCTCACGAGATAAAGCGAGAAGTTTAATAACACGTGTGAAGCAGATGTCCATATACCTAAAAGAAATTAAGACAACAACAACCCTCAAGCCTTTATCCCACTATAGTGGGGTCGGGTATATGGATCCTTTGTCGCCATTGTGTCCTATCTATTGTCATAATCTCACTAATGACTAAGTACATCATGTCTTTCCTTATCGTTTCATTCCAAGTCTTTATTGGTCTACCCCTCCCTCGTTTAACATGCCTAATGACTAGACTCTTACAACGCCTAACAGGTGCCTCTAATAGTCTCCTTTTTATGTGTCCAAACCATCTTAGTCGGGATTATCGCATCTTCTCTGCAATTGGTGCTACTCCCGTCGTATCCATGATACCTTCATTCCTAATTTTATCCAGTCTTGTGTGTCCATACATCCACCTAAGCATTCTCATCTCCGCAACTCCCATGTTTTGCTCATGTACACAATTCACTGCCCAACACTCAGAACCATAGAGCATCGCGGGTCTAATTGCAGTACAGTAAAACTTTCCCGTAAGTTTTAGTTGTACTTTACAATCACATAAGATCCCTGACGCGCCTCTCCACTTCAACCAACCCGCTTGGATTCCATGTGTCACATCTTTATCGATACATCCGTCTTTTTGAACTATCGATCCAAGATTTTTAAAACACTCACTACGAGAAATATTTTGATCACCCAACTTAATAACGAAGTCATCTGTCCTTCTAGTACTACTAAATTTAAGCTCCATGTACTCCGTCTTTGCCATGCTCAACCTAAAACCCTTCTTTTCTAAAGTATCTTCCCAAGATTCAAGTTTTGCATTTAACCTAAAAGAAATTAAGAATTTGTAAAAAAAAATAAATAAAAATAACTTTTTTTATTCAAAGTATTTTTTGAATAAAATTTAGTAAATATATTTTAGACTTTAATTATTTACATAAATCTCAATCACGTTATTTACACATTATATTGCCTATTAAATTTGTATGCACAAATTTTAATTCATGTATGCATTACATTGATGTAGGGTAATGTTTGCCTACATTCACCTTTGGTACGGGACCTGTAAGATTTGGGATAAGCCTTGCTTTCACTTAGAGGGGGGGGGGTGAATAGATCACGTCTTTTATTTTAAAATATATTTGTCAGAGTGGAATATTAAAAGACATAAGTAGAGAGAAACAAACACACACAAACACATAAGATTTATAGTGGTTTCCCAATCACGAGTACGCCAACTTCCCGTCTATCTATTTGTATGGTAGCCCAAGCAACTTCAACTCCAATTCAACTCGGATCAACAAATGATCCTACATTCGAAGATCAAATCTCCTTCCTCAAGAACTCTAACTGGTTTCGTACCTCAAATCCCCTAACTCAGGATCCTACACTCAGATTGCATAGAAGGAATCCTACCACAGATTCCTCAGAAGGAATCCTACCACAGATTCCTCAGAAGGAATCCTACAAACTCAGACTCACAAAGTGAATCCTACAAACTCAGACTCACAAAGTGAATCCTACAAACTCAGACTCACAAAGTGAATCCTACAAACTCAGACTCACAAAGTGAATCCTACAAACTCAGACTCACAAAGTGAATCCTACAAACTCAGACTCACAAAGTGAATCCTACAAACTCAGACTCACAAAGTGAATCCTACAAACTCAGACTCACAAAGTGAATCCTACAAACTCAGACTCACAAAGTGAATCCTACAAATTCAGATTCACAAAGTGAATCCTACACGGGTGATTATATGTAGTTGTTACATTTACTTTTGGACTCAAAATAAATAGAGATTTGAAACTTGAGTCTTCTTTGAAGCTTGATGAACTAAGCTTCTTCTGTATCACCATGATCAGATCTAAAAATATCTTGTCTTCCTAAGAATTTGATTCTTGCACAGAGAGAAATTTTGACTTGATAAACAATGATTTGACTTTGACCCTTTCTTGAGAGAATCTTCTTTGCTCCTAGAAAAATAGATTGAAAGGACGACTTAGAGCAACTCTTGAGCAATAGACAGACAGATTTTGGTTGGCGCCTCCTTCAGATTCTCTGGTTTTCAGCACTTATATGATTTCGTTTCCATCAACGGTCGAGTCGAAATCATTAATGATAAATATTTGATTCCTTAAATATGAGTTCTGATTGGCGCAAATCGACGGCAGCATCAATTTGAAATTCTGAAGATTTGAACTACATTCGACTCTACGTCGAGTTCTAATTGAAGGTGCGTCAAATTCTGCCTTAGAAGAAGTCTTTGTCAGCATAACTGAGAATTCGACGTTACGTCGACTTCTTATCAACATTTGCATCTACTACTGCTTTGGAGATGCATCAACTTCACTTTAGGGAATGCGTAAAATCCCAGTCATAGTTATTTCGACTTCTAGTCGATGTTGCGTAGACTACTGCTTTGGATATGCGTGAACTTCACTGCGTCGAATCCCGGCCGGAGTTACTTCGACTTCTAGTTGATTTCTAGTCGACACATTTTTAACTCAACTGATTTCTTCAAATGTCTGAACCTTTTCAACCTGATAAAGACTTTATCTGACCGACTTCAAGTCGACAAGCTTCTTGATATACTGAATTTCTAGTCGATATACTGAACTTCTAGTCGATTAAACACTTGAATATCTTGAACAAAAAAACTTCCAATCGATAGACTTCTTTAGCAGCCCTTCTAGCCGATATACTGAACCTCTAGTGGATATCAGACTTTTTTCCAGTCGAAAAGCGGAGCTTCTAGTCGACATAACACTCTTCTAACTGACAAGCTGAGTTCACAGACATTATGTCTGAGGCATGTCTAGTCGATATACTCAATGTCGACTAGATGTCTTGTCGACATTTGATTTAGACTAGATTTTCTCATTTTCTGAATTGTTGAACCTTTAGCCCAATGCACCAGCTAGCTTTATGGAACTTCGTAAATACTTAAAATGATTATATCTGAAATATCAAAACTCAAACTTCGTCAAATACAAAGTTATTTTATCTTTATCACGACGACTTCTTCAAATCAGGATAATTGTAGGGTAAGGATTGCCTACATTTCACCCTTGTGGTGGGACCCTTCCCCAGACCCTCGCTGCGCGGGGATGCTTTGTGCACGTGGCTGCCTTTTTTATGTATTACATTGATGTGTTGTCGTGTGACCTTGAGGTCACGGGTTCGAGTCCTGGAATCAGCCTCTTGCAAAAATGCAGGGAACGGTTTGCCTACATTTTACCCTTGTGATGGGACCATTTCTCGTACCCTCGCTGCGCTGGGATTCTTTGTGCACCGGGCTGCCCTTTATGTATTACATTGATGGCTGTTATTTTAGGAATTTCAAAAATGTCCATGTGCCCCTCAGATATTGCGCTTGGGAGGACTGTGAGTGGCGGGAGTACTGTCAAGCATAGATGAAACCCATGCAAAACTATTAATATTAATATTAATAATAAATATATTTACATATATTATTTATAGTAAAGATTAACATTAAGAAATATAAAGATTGATATCTTAAGGGTTTACTTCCATAACAACCGTAACTCGCCAAAATAGTGATCAGAGATGGAGAAGATGGCGGTGGTGGAGGATACTGTGGAGCCGGAACCGCGGCTTCCTAGGCGGGGTTGCTCGTTAGAGGAGAGAGCTACCAAGATGTCACAGGGGGACACGAACTGGACTTTTTATTTATTGATAAGTGATACAAGACTCTAAGGGTCTATTTATAAAACCTCCGGGTGGCACGCCGGTAAATACTTGAAGATGCATAATATATTAATATAATACGACTTGAATCCTAATACGAACTTCATACAACATATAATATGATAAACGGCGAAAGATCCAAAACCGATCCGTAACATTATATTAGTTAGTAATAAATATATTTGTATTGCAAAGAAAAGTAGGATTAGTACCGCAGAAATTGGGATTCGCATAGTGCACAGATGTATAACATTAGAAGAAAAAACGGACAAAAAAATTGAATTCCACATAGCTTGCACTATTCCACTTTTGCCGATTTTTTAATCTATTTGGTTGGAATAGGTAAAAAGGAAAATTAGGAAAAGTTCCAGCTAAATCAGAAAAATTTATTTAACTGGCGGCTTAGTCTCGCATCACTTGTTGGGAAGCATTAATTGTTGTATATAAGCCACCACGCTAGATGTTAATTAAAAAGGTCATAAACTTAATTATTGGTTTCGAAGGTCTTAAATAGCTTAGTTAACAAGAAAACCATATTCATCTTGTTACCAAAAAAACTATCCTCTGCAGAATGAATGAAAATGAACAAGTTATTTAGACAGATCATTCTAGAAGCAGCCTCTTGCAAAAATGTATCGTAAGATTTGCCTAAAATTCACCCTCATGGTGGTACCCTTCCCCAGACCCTGGCTTTGCGGGGATGCTTTGTGCACTGCGCTGCCCATACTAGAAGTATGTCTAAACTTTCTAATGCTTTTACTATCTTTTGTGAAGAACATCACTCAAGGCTTATGCTATTGTTAGATGTAATCCCATGCCTCTTAAGAGATGGACATGATTGCAAATTGGCACTTGATCACTTCTTTAGTCATGTTTAAAAACATCTCATTTGTTTCCTCATTCAAATGAATTAATGTATTATTTCACCCAAACATGGGAATTGATTTATTTTCTAAGTACAGCCATGTTGAGCAACTACTGGACCGAATAAGCAATGGTGTCCTAGCTGAGGATCGGCGTTCTGCTATAACTGAACTGCAGCAAGTTGTTGCAGAAAGTAGCTCTGCTCAGTTAGCATTTGGTGCAATGGGTGAGCACATTTTAGTTATTTGATTTGAAAACTAGCAGTAGTGCACCAGTCTTCCGTGCATAGTGTGTAATGATGACACTACCCGAGTGATGGCCTAGTATTATTGCCGTTGCACACTATGTGCAGGGGACTTTGTGCAGGACCAGTAGTTTCTGTAAACAACATATATAATTTTTTTTTAATTTTATGTTATCTATATACATTAGTGGATTATGACTAAAGATAGGGTGTAATGTCGACAATGGATCCATATAGCTGACCCCACTATGGCGGGTTAAAAGCTTGAGTGTTGTTGTATGCTATCTATGCACATTAAAAAATTAATGCTTTCTGTTAGATTTCAGAGATGAAAATCAAATCCCTCATATTCATTTGATGGTTCTATTTGAAGACTATGACCACCCAAAAATTTCTTTTTAATATAATATCGATAAGTGTAGTATCTAAATTCACTTCTATGTTAAGTTGTTAAATGAATGTTTTTCTTACAGGATTTCCGGTACTCTTATCCGTGTTGAAGGAAGAGCGTGATGATACTGAAATAATTCGAGGTTCTCTTGAAACTCTAGTAAGTGCACTCACACCTATTGATGCAGTACAAGGGCAGAAGAATGAAATCCGGCCAGCTTCAATGAATTCAGATATTCTTTCCCGCGAATCTGAGAACATTTCTCTTCTTCTAAGCTTGTTGGTTAGTCCCTTTTTCTTGTTTCCTTGACTTCCATTTTTTATTTTGCTATTTTCTATATGACCTGTTTTCTTTAATTTTGGCAGTCGGAAGATGATTTCTATGTTCGGTACTATACACTTCAGCTTTTGACAGCTCTTCTCACACATTTCTCTAATAGGTAATAATTTGCTAATCATTAGTATGTTTTGGGGTGAATTCACGACAAGTATTTCTCTTTCATAGGTTGTTGTTTTACTTTTACCCTCCTAGGTTACAGGAATCTATTCTTTTAATTCCTCATGGCATTATTCGCCTCATGGACATGCTAATGGACCGTGAGGTGCGTTTTCCTCCAGTTTTTTCATATAAAACCAATGAATGAATCCTTCTGACTTTTTCTTGTAAGATACCTTTTAATGATACACACACACGGTTATTTACCGGGACCTCCCCTCGAAGTTTGTGTAATTACAGCTTGCACCCCTCTAACTTTAAAAGTTACAATTACCTCCCTCAATGTTTACATTTCATAACATCCATGCACAAAAAGACCCCCTCAAGATTTATTCCAAGGGACTACTTTTGTGCATGAATGTTGTAGAAAAAGGCTTAATCTTGTATATACTTCCTCAATAATCAATTACAATGTATGAGTACATATTTTTAGGAGGGACGAAGAGAGAAGAGAGTCCTATACAAGATGTGGGACTAAAGAGGAGAGAAGAAGAAAAACAAATAAATGGGCCTAATTACATGGGCTTTTCCAACACTCCCCCGCAAGCTGCAGCGTACAAGTCGTATGCACCAAGCTTGGACAGACACTGGTAGAATAGTGTGCTAGGTAGAGCCTTTGTGAGGATATCAACCACTTGTTCAGTATCAGGAACATGCTTCAATTCTATCTTCTTCATTTGGACTTTCTCCCGAATAAATTGACAGTCTACCTCAATATGTTTCGTTCTTTCATGAAAGAATGGATTCTTCGCAATATGTATAGCCGATTGGCTATCACAAAACAGTATGACAGGTGAGGGAAGCTTTACCCCTAGATCGGCCAGGAGACTTTCAAGCCAGGTAAGCTCAGAGACAACAGACGTCATTGATCGGTATTCTGCTTCAGCTGATGATCGAGCAACCACTGCTTGTTTCTTACCTCGCCAGATAACGAGATGTCCTCCAAAATAGGTACAAAAATCACTGGTTGATCGGCGATCATCCAAGGAACCTGCATAGTCTGCATCAGAGTACGCAACCAATGTTGAAGTAGAGGATGCGGTTTTGTATACCAAACATTGACCCGGGGCTGTTTTAAAGTATCTAAGAATACGTTCAACAACTTGGAGGTGAGATGTTCGCGGAGCATGCATAAATCTGCTGACAACCCCAATGACGAAGGAAATATCCGGTGTTGTGACCGTTAGATAGATCAATTTTCCAACCAGTCGTCGATAGTATTCCAAATTTTGAAGAGGAAGGTCGATATCAGAAGAATGTGTGCACAACTTATGATTTGCATCCATCGGAGTAGTAGTAGATTTGCATCCCGAGTAACCAACATCCTGAAGGAGATCCTGACAGTATTTCCTTTGAGAAATGACGAGTCCATCTGGTCGTCTTGTGACCTCAATACCAAGGAAGTAACGAAGATGTCCCAGATCCTTGGTTTGAAAGATGGAGCTGAGGTGCTGTTTAACTGCTTGGATGCCCTTGTAATCGTCTCCAATGATCAAGATATCATCAACGTACACCAACAGAAGAACAGTTCCTGTTGCCTGATGACGTGTGAATAGTGAGAAGTCAGCCGAACTCCGAGTGAAAGCGACTTGCCGGACGGTCTTACTGAACTTGTCAAACCATGCACGAGGGGATTGTTTGAGAACATAAATGGACTTCTTGAGATGACAAACTCGGGACTCCCTCGTGGCCTCAAACCCGGGCGGTTGCTGCATGAAGACCGTTTCCTGGAGGTCGCCGTTGAGGAATGCATTTTTGATGTCCAGTTGGTGTAATGGTCATTGGCGATGCACAACGACCGATAGAAGAACCCGAACGGTGTTTAGCTTGGACACAGGCGAAAACATCTCCTCATAATCGAGGCCTTGTTGCTGGGTGAAGCCACGAGCCACCAGACTTGCCTTCAGACGATCAATCGTTCCATCAGGAGCATGCTTGATCACAAAGATCCATTTACACCCAACAGGTGTATGACCGTAGGTAATGGTTTCAATGTCCAGGTCTGGTTAACCCAGAGAGTCGTCATCTCTTCTTCCATAGCCGCCCACCAGCCGAAATGTTGGAGAGCCTCCTGCACAGGGTTAGGTACCGAAATCGAGGATAATGAAGTGACAAAAGTCTGAAGATGTGGAGAAAGGCAATGTAAGGATACATAATTCGCCATGAGATGAGCTGTAGATTCTGGTGCTGGATCAGCGGGACGCGGAGCCTCAGAGGGCGAGGCCGACTGCAGTGGGGCCCCGATGGCAGGATGGAGACGAGTGTAAACCCGAATAACATGAGGTTTGACAACAGGAGGAGCCTGGGCTGTAGAGCTTGGTGGTGGAGTGGTAACGTGAATAACTGGACGTAAGACTGTTGGTGGTGAAGGAAGCAGAGCTGAAGTAGAGAAGAACGGAAGATCCTCCCAAAAGGTAACATCAGCAGACACTGTCACCTTTCAGGTAGTTGGTGAGTAACAGACGTAGCCTTGTTGTGTCTGTGAGTACCCGACAAAGACGTGTTTGGTTGCCCGGGTGTCCAATTTGTCCAAAGTTGGACCAAGGTTGTGGACGTAGAAAGTGCACCCAAAGATGCGGGGTGTGAGAGAGAATGCCGGAGTTGATGGAAACATGAGGCTGAATGGAGTAGCATTGTGGAGGATAGGGAAAGGAAGACGGTTAATCAGGTAGCAAGCCGTCAAAAGAGCAAAGTTCCAATAATTTTTGGGAACGTGCATTTGGAGCATGATAGAGCGGGCCGCATCGAGAAGGTGAAGATTCTTCCGCTCCGCGACACCATTTTGTTGGGGGGGGGGTATAACTACATGAAGTTTGGTGAATAAGCCCAAAGTCAGTGCAAAGAGTGACAAATTTGTGGCTAGTGTATTCGCGAGCATTATCCGTGCAAAAAGTTTAGATGTTAGTGGAGAATTGTGTTTGGGTCTCAAGAAGGAAGAGCTTAAAAACACGAGGAAGCTCAGAGCGATCACGAAGTAAATATAGTCATGTTATTCGCGAATAGTCATCAATAAACGTCAGAAAATAGCGATAATCCGAAATGCTATTAACTTTGCACGGACCCCAAATATCAGAGTGCAACAAAAGAAAGAGAGCAATGCTCCGAGTACATTTAGGTAAAAAAGATGAACGAGGCTGCTTGCCTAACACCCATGATTCACAATGGAAAGAAGGTAAAGATATATCAGGTAGAGCCTTCTGGAGGACAGGTAAAGGGGCATGACCAAGACGCTGATGCCAATCGACGGAGGAGACGAAAGAGAGGATGGCGGGAGATTCATCAAGAAGGTAGAGCCCGTCTATAGTCGTCCCTTACCAATGATAGTCCGCATCCTGAGATCCTGTATCAGAAAAGAGGAAGAAGTAAATGTTACAGAGCAGTTCAAATCATTAGTCAAGCGACCAACAGAAAGCAAATTGAACGGGGAGCCCGGAACATGAAGGGTCGAGCGTAGAGAGAAGAAGTAAGAGGGATGTCAGCCGATCCAGATACAGGAACAGTGTCCCCATTGGCCACTGTGATGTACTTAGGATGAGGAGAATGCAGGTACTGATGTGGCCGCAGGGAGGTGATGTGATGAGTGGAACCCGAGTCCACTAGCTTGCGCAGACTAGTGGAGAGACAAGTGATACCTTCTTGGGAGAGGGAGGCAGTAGAGGCAACGGAGGCAGGCAGGCGACTGAGCAAACCCTGGAGCTGTTGGAGCTGAAGGCAAACCTCTTCAAGGTCAGTTCGAGCAAAGGAGTCGGTAGCAGCAGCAGTAGCATGTGGACGAGGTGGAAGCCCATGCTTGCGATAACATGTGGCTTCGAGATGGCCATCCTTGCCGCAGAAGGAACACTTTGGGCGAGCCGACCTCCCCGTCCGCGGCCGCGAGAGCCAGTACGCCCCCCACGAGTAGGAGGGGGGGAATGGCAACAGGGGAGCAGAAGTCTGCTGCAGGACAGCCGGGGATGGTGGATCAGAATGATCGGGAGGCGGGGAGACCTTGAGCAGCATAGAACACACATCTGATAATGAGGGGGTAGTAACCGAGGAGAGAACCTGTGCCCGAATGCTGTGAAGGTGGGGTGGAACACGAGCCATCATCATGGCCACCCCGACGGCTTCTTTCTGAGCGTGTTGTGTAGCAAGGTCCAATGTAGGGGGTTGATGTTGGATCCATGCCTCAACAAGAGTCTTGGCCCAAGCAACAAATGAGGTGAGGTCGGTGGCCCCGCCAATATCAAGAGACTGTAGATCAGTAATAATGTCGTAGAGATGCTGAAGACTATCTTTCCCGGAGTATAACGACTGGAGCTCATCCCACATTTCTTTGGCCATGTCGTGATACATGTCCATGCGATAGGGTTCAGTATCCAGGGAGTTGAGGAGTCAGGTCTGAACCCAACCATCATTGCGCAACCAATCATCTGTAGGAGTAGCAGGAGGAGCTTGAGTCAAGTGATGGAGAAAACCTTTGGATTGTAGTACTTGGCGAACAGAATGGACCCACTCCACGAAGTTCTTCTTCCCGACAAGTGAAATGGTAGTAATGCACAATTCATCACGAAGTTCAGGAGCAGAGACTGGGCGGTCTGCAAAGGAAGTTGCAGTCTGGCCGGTTGATTCTGGAGAGGTCGCCATGACTGGGACGAGTAGGAGGCAAGACCGGAGACATCACAAGGAACACACCCAGACTGTGGTCCGAAATGACATGGGGGCAGACCACCGACGACAAGGCAGAGAGGTCTCCGCGACTTGAATGTGGTGCGGAGTGCAGGAGTAATCGCCCGGTCACGGTGAGAGCACCAGCAGCAAGCAGAATGCCACGACCATAAGGCAGAGTCCGCAGGGAAAAGAAGAAACCGCGGGCGGCAAGACAGGGAACAACGACTAAGTAGGAAGCCGCACGGTCAGGGTGAGGTCACCAGCGGCACAGAGAGATGCCACTACCAAGATGCGGATCGTGACGAGAAGAGGTGGCGCTGCAAGCTAGAAGGGAAGCAATTCACAGCGAGAAGTAGATCACGGCGAGCAGAGAGCGGCAGGAAGAGAGGCCGCTGCGACTAAGGCAAGTTGCGGCGAGAAGACAGGCCGCTGCGACTAAGGCAAAGTGCGGTGAGAAGAAAGGCCGCTGCGAGTAAGGCATGGTGCGGCGAGAAGAGAGGCCGCTGTGAGAAGAGAAGGAGAAGACAACAAGAAGAGAGGTCGCGGCGAGCAGAGAGTGGCAGGGGGAGGCCGCTGCGACTAAGGCAGGCCACGACGAGAAAAGAGGCGGAGGCGACAAAGCTAAGTCGCGACGATTAGAGAGAAGTCGCGGCGACTAGAGATAGGTCGCGAGTAGCGGAATGACCGAAGTCAGATAGAGATGGTGAGAAGTGAGCGGGAGACCACGCGGGTAGAAAGGGAGGCCGCACGAGCTGGGCCGGAGAAGGGGTGGTCCCCACCGATGAGAAAGGATATAAAATAGGGAGGAGGAGGGAAGGTGGAAGCCACGAGAGAGACGGAGCAGAGGAAGCGAAAGCGGATAAAGAGGCTTAGGCCGCGTGGGAACCCACGGTAATCGAAGCCCGTGCGACTAGAAAGACGCAGGCCGCAAGTGACCGCGGCTAATGCGGGAGAAGAGATCGCGCGGTAAGCCGAAAGGACAGGCGAGTAAAAAACCGAGAGGCCGGACCGTGTCCTCTGATACCATGTAGAAAAAGGCTTAATCTTGTATATACTTCCTCAATAATCAATTACAATGTATGAATACATATTTATAGGAGGGAGAAAGAGAGAAGAGTGTCCTATACAAGATGTGAGACTAAAGAGGAGAGAAGAAGAAAAACAAATAAATGAGCCTAATTACATGGGCTTTTCTTACAAATGTTATGAAATGTAAATATTGAGGGGAGGTTTTTGTAATTTTAAAGTTAGAGGGGTGCAAGCTGTAATTATGCAAACTTCAAGGGGAGGTCCCTGTAAATAACAATATATATATGTATATATATATGAGTGACTGGCACGGGCCTCCGGCTCTCGTGCCCCGCGCGACAGTACCCGACCCATGGCAGCGGGCTTCGCCCGCACCCGTGTCCCGCATGACAATACCCGCTCGCCCTCCCCCGTGCCCCGCACAACAATACCTGGCCCGCGACAGGCTTCTTTTAAAATATTTTTATATAATATTTTTATTAAATTATTATTTTATATTTCTTCCCGAATCTAATTTAATTAATTATTAAATTATAAAACATATAATTAAACAAATAAAAAAAATAAATAAAAGATTGCAGGACATAAATAAAATATATGCATGTTGTTTTTATGCAAAACGTCTGTGGTCTAATGGATAAGACGGTCGAATTTGACTAGGCTGTCGGCGGTTCGATTCTTAGCCCCCGCATCATTTTTATTTGTTTTTTAATTCCTTGCAATCTTTAGTCTCACATCGTGGGTTGAAGAGAATTAATCATGTATAAATAGCGGATCTGTGTGCATGGGATATTGAGAGCCGCTGTCCTACTTTGGGCTGGCAATTAACGGGGGCGTATATTAGGCCTGCTATAAGCAGAGCCCATGTATTTATTGGGCGGCGGACAACGCAGTCATGGCGGGCCTGATTGTATATTTTTTAGAGTTGCTAAGGGTAAATGGTAATTTCATATAGGTTTAGGACACCCCATAGTAGGTTTAGGAGACCTACGGAAATGTGGAGAGCGAGGGAGCAAAAATAGGCTGTAGATCGGACGGTAATCGAATTATAGAGACAGATTCGACGACTGATAGAATTGTGAACTCATACTATTTGCAGCCCACAATATTTCTTTATATATGGTATATACGATATATATATATATATAGTTTGTGGGTCGCTCGGATTTGCCCCTGTTTGGAGAATCGGACCGCCTTAGCTCCGAGTCAGACCGGGTACAAACAGTCAGTGAAAATTGAGCAACAATGACAAGAGTTTTTTTTTTATCTTGGAAAACCCGAAAAGGGTGAAAACCACACAGTCGGATCTATGTCGTGCCTAAATCCACTATTTTCCTTAGAGTTTACAAGTAGTTTTGTGTCTCGTACGGTGACATGCCAGCTCTCAGTTACAAGCTTTGAATATGAAATTAAAGGGAAAAACTAAGTTCACAAAGCTTGGAGAAGAGCGTCCACGAGAACATCCTCTGATGTCTTCTCCCGCCCTCACAAAAGCCTCCAAGTGAGTGCAAGGCGTTGAGCGGACTAGAGAGGGAGCGGAACGAGTTCCAAGCGGAGAAACGATCTAAGTCCCATGTTCTCGCCGGAAAACCTCAGAGCTCTCTCTGGTCTCTGGAGTTGTTTATCTTCAAATGAATGCTTGGAGGTCTTTTTATAGTTTTCTGGAGGGACGTGTTGGTAATTACGTCGGGCTGGATCTTGAGTTGGCGAATGACGTCATTCGTTTTCGGTCACCTTGATCACCAATTTTCATGAAATGACGGATGTGCCCCCCAGGCGGTCCGGGCGGCCCGAGCAGGTTGCCCGACGATGGCGGTGGCCGACGACTGTCGGAGACGCCTGCTGCTGCCGGCGGGCGCGCAATGTGTGCGGGCTGCTTGCAAGCGCGCTGCGCGCGCTCTCGCGTATGGGTGCAGTGCGCACACGAGAATGGGTGCAATGCAGAATGGGTGCAGTGCGCACGCAGGAAGGGGCGCAGTGCGCGTGCACGAATGGGCGCAGTGCGCGCGCTCCGAGTCGGATCGGGCGCAACGTGCCGGCGCGCTTATCGTGCGGGAGCTCGCATGCTTAAGACCGTGTTACCGCGCCGCGGCAAGCTACCACCACGCAGTAGCTTAAAATTTTGGAATGTTCTCCCCTCTTCTATTATTAAGTGTTCGTACCCCCATCATTTCTACAGAACTTTCAGAATCGTAGTTCAGAATACAAGATTGTGGTTAGCAATTGCGACAAGGAGAAGAGATCTCTAGTTAACCCTTTTTTCAAACTCTGGAATTAGTGTCAGGTGATAAGGCGACTGAAACTTGCGGTAAGGCCAATGGTGACTTCAATATGAAGTTGTGGGCAGTAGTTGGCGAGTAGGCGGCTAGCGCGGCACGGTAACCTTACCGCCGACGGTAACTGCGGTTAAACGACCAGGACGTGTGATCTTTTCTCTTGGCGACCTCCAACAGTTCAATAAATGATCAATAGTGCGACCTCTGCGGTTAAGCGTTTAAGAGGAAGACCAGGCAATCTCTATTGTTTGTTTTGTTGTTTGTTCTTGTTCTTTGTCTAATACAACGTGAAATAATGTCTCACGCTTGTATACCCCGCCATTGTATCTGAGTTGAAGTTAATACAAGTCATTGATGTTTTTTCTTCTCCATTACTAGTGGTTTGTTCATTTGGATGATTGAGTGTTTTTCGGACCTCATAGAATTTTACACGATATCAGAGGGCAGAGGTTTTAGCGACACTTGCTAAATTCCTTTGGAAGAGAGAAACCAGTATACTGGACTGGAAGGTGGTTATGCAAGAGGACTCGAGATTGAGTTGTTGACTCAAACTAACTTCAAGAAGTGGGAGTCCTGTATGAAGAGGTACTTGCTTGGAGAAGATTTTTGGTAGTTAGTTGGCGGAGATGCAAGGAAAGAGGTTGTAGCTGCCAGAGACAATGCCTATGCAGTAAGAACTTGGAGGAAGACTAATGCAAATGCGGAGTTTACACTCAAACGAGCGATCTCTCCTGACTTGTTCAATCACATTATAGGTTGCAAGTAAGTTTTTGAAATTTGGACATCTATGGATGAGTTGTTTAATAAGAAGAACACTGCAAGACTGTAGTTTATGGAGAATGAGTTGGCAAGGGTCATTCATGGAGAATTGTCAATTTCTGCCTTCTTGTTGAAGTTAAAGAACCTGTGTGCTTGGATTCAGATGAACCTATATCTGAGGCAAAGATGAAGAGACACATCATGCATGATTTGCGGAAGGTGTATGTTGCCTTTATCACCTCAGTGCAGGGTTGAGCTATCCAACCATCCTTGCTGGAGTTGGAGATCCTATTGGCTTTTCAGGAGAGTCTAGCGAGGAAGATGTATGGATGTTTTATCTCAGGGTGAGATAGTGAGGTTCTGTTCTCTAGAATGAATAAATGAGATAAGAAGAAGATATATGATGGTGAGAGCACTTCTACCTCTTCACATCAGGAGGGAGGCAGGACTCCTCATAAGCATAATGAAAGTCAAAAGGGACTCAGGTGCTTCAGATGCCATAAGGCGGGTCACATGAAAAAAGACTACATGATGAATCTTTTGTCGGGACATGTAACAGAGAAAGGAGGAGGATCCAAAGGTGGAGATGAGTAGGGGAACTATTTCTTGGCATAGATGACAACAATACCAGTCGATGTCTTGGGCACCATCAATTTCTAGAAAGATTGGATAGTTGACTCTGTGTGTGGTTATCACCTCACTGGAGATGAGTCGAAGTTCTCCCATCATGCATACAAGGGAAATGATGTTATCATCACGACTGATGATTTAGTGCATGCAGTGGAGAAAGAGGGAACAATGTCTTTGGGTTGTGATGAAAGACTACTCACTTTGAAGAATGTATATATGTGCCGGGTATGAAAAAGAACTTGCTCTCGGTGACCAACACAGTGCATGCTGGTTACCATGTGCTGTTTGGACCAACATAGGTAAAGTTCTTAAGGAACTTATCAGCGGTGAAGGCTGATGTTACTCACATTGAGCGACGTGTGAAGTACTTATTTGTATTACAAATGACAGTGTTGTCATTTGGCACGAGAGACTGATGCGTGTTGGGATGAACAAGCTGAAGGCTTTGGCGACAAAGAGTCTGGTAAGAGGCTTGCCTAGTCTATCCTCTCTTGGAGACGGTCATGTGTTCGAGGGTTGTCAGTTTGGTAAAACATATCATCTCATATTTGGCAAGTCTTTGTCCAAGCGTAAGACACCTCTAGAATGCATTCACAATGATTTGATGGGACCGTGTGTCATTCCCACCTACTCAAGAAACAGGTACATATTGGTGCTAATTGATGACTTCACACGTTACACATGGGTATACTTTGTGAAGAAGAAGTTAGTAGTCTTCTAGAAGTTTGTTGAGTTTAAGGAGCTCGTTGAGTGAGTGTTAAGACTGCGGATAAAGAAGCCGATGATGAGCAATGAGGGGAGTTTACCTCCACTGAGTTATTTACCTTTTGCAGGAAGCACAAGATCAAGAAGGAGCTATCTTATGCACATTCTCCACAACAGAATAGAGTGACGAGGAGGAAGATGCGTCACTTGGAGGAGACTTGCAAGAGTTGGCTTCATACCAAATGCATACCCAAGGCCTTATGTGGTGGAGGGAATGACCTGTGCTTCTTACGTCATCAACATGATGTCACTGAGTTTTATCAACATGAAGTCTCCTCATGAACTGATGTTCAAGGAGAAGCCAAGGGTGAAACATGTTCGGGTGTTTGGCTCTATCTGCTTTGTGCACATTCCAGATGCTCTTTGGATCAGGCTAGATGCAAAGACACGGAAGCATGTCTTCATCAAATACGATGCGCGAAAGAAGGGATGGAAGTGCATGAATCCGGAGATAAAACAATTTATTGTCTCACGAGATGTGATATTCGACGAGCTAACGTCATACTAGAGTGGCTCTACTATAGAGATACGGTAGAGCATGAAAGGAGGAAGAAGGAAGGAAGTTGCCGAAAATCATCTGGTGGAGCTACATATGTCTTCCGGAGCTCCTACTCCATCAAGACCAGGATTAGGTTTTTCGAGTTCCAGAAGCAGAGTAGTGATGTGAAAGTCTTTAGTTTCAAGAGTAGCTAAACACCTATAGGGGGAGTGAATAGATTTTTGTGTCTTTTTAGACTATCTTCTTACTTAGGTGTATTGTGACTTAGTGTTATGTTAGCTTTCAAGAATACACAATCAACACACAGGTATTTGTAGTGGTTCCCCAAGGTTTGGGTACATTCACCGCCCCTTTTATTTTTCTAACAGTGTGTTGGACAAGACCAACTTCTCCAAACTCGGCTCCAAGTGCTTACAACACAAATCCCTCAGGATCTCTCAGACTCATCCAAGTCTTACCTCAGGCCCAAGGCCCTACCACTCAGAGCAAATGATGCTCCTACAACTCAATGATCCACAGATCACCTACCTCAGACTTTAGACAAAGTCCTACAGCTCAGGCTACGAGGATAGCCGTACACTCAGATCCACAGGAGGATCCTTCACTCAGTGAATGAACTCACGTACAACTCAGGCACAAAGACGTACCTCAGATCTACAGAAGGATCCTACTCTCAGCCTTTATAGATCAGACTTACAACTCAAATCGGCTAAGATACTACAGAAGAAATGTTGTTGATGATTTGACTCCAAAGAAATGATCTCTGAGTCTACCTCTTCTTGAACTGAGAATACTCAGTCCTATACTTTTCACAGCACCAAGAATGGATCTGTAAGAATATTCTATTTGTGTTATGAAACAACTCAGGAGGAAGTCTTCCTGAACTAACTGTTGAAGATGAGACTATCAACAACTATCTGGTTGAGCTTCAGAACAACAGTTAGGAAGTTTTTCTTCTTACTCTACAACTCTATCCAGAGGAAGAAGATGAAGTTGTAAAACATTTCTTCAAAAAGTTAGTGTTCCTTTTTCTCGTAACTTTGAATAAGTATCCCGCCGTTCAACAGCTCTCTAAGCAGTATGGACCACTAGGTTTGGTAGCTGCAACTTCTCCTTTTTGCATCACAGCTGTACTAAAGGCAAGCGGCGCCTTTTGTCCTGTAGTAAGACGATCCCACATTATTTGAATTTTTGTTGACGTCTTCATGACTCAACTCTTGTGGACTTAGTCAAAATTCCAGTAATTCTGCTTGGGCGTTGAGTGAAGCCTTGTCACTCAACGTACTAGTACTTAGCTGAATTCTGACTGGTGGCGTTGAGTGCGTTGAGTGATCCTTTATTACTCAACGAATGTAGCCAATTATGGTCTAACAGCTTAGGCGTCGAGGGAACTTTCATCACTCGACGCATCTTGACTTAGTCGAATTATTCTGCGTGAAGGTGTTGAGTGAGGCTTCTTCACTCAACGCTTTCAGACTTTGCTAGTTTTCTTGATGAGGCGTTGAATGACCTTTCTTCACTCAACGCTTCTGTCCTTAGTAGAATTGTCAGCTGATGAGGCGTTGAGTGAACTGCCTTCACTTAACGCTTCTGGACTTGGACAGATTTCTTTGATAGCAACCCTGCTGCTTTGACTGCATGTTGTCCTGTCGACGTTTTTGATTCGAGGCGTTGAGTGAACTGTCTTCACTCAACGCTTCTGGACTTAACCAGATTTCTGTTATAGCAGAACTGAGGCTTTGACTGCCTGAGCATCACTCGACGCTTTTAGCCTCTGTGCGTTGAGTGAACTGCTTTCACTCAACGCTTCTGGACTGAACCATTTTTCTCCTCTGCCAGCATTCTCCCATGAGTCCATCTGACTTTGTGACTTTGACAACCTGTCAAATCAATTCACCAGAGAACAACCTACATACATTGAACTAATGACATGCATCAAATACATTCTTGTGTATACCATTGACTTGTGGGCCTTTTTCAAATCCGGGACATTGTGATCAATGGATCCAACATGATGCCCCTAGAAACTCTGGCGGGGGAGCTGATACAGAGGATTCAACAAAAGTGGTGGAGAGTGGCCAGACCCTGTGGAGGTCGAAAGGACCATCATACCACCATCTCAGTACAGAGAAGGGAACATGATGAGCATGGTCTCATGTTTCTTTGTAGGACCTCTGGAGGAGCAGGAGTCGTCGTGCTTTGAATACGTCATTGGAGTGAAGAAGTCGGAGGATGTCATGAATGAGGGGATGACAATTCTCAAGAAGAACAAGATTTGGGACCTTGTGCCCAAGGTAGATGCATCACACTTGTCACTTACAAATGAGTGTAGAAGCTAGTGAAAAAGGAAGACATAGGCATAAAGCGGTACAAGACTCGCATTGTTGCTCGTGGTTTCCACAACAATACGGCGAGTACTATGACGAGACTTTCTGTCCTGTGACGAATATGACGTCAATGCGGATGGTGATTGCCTTGATGATATGTCAAGTTTGGAAGCTTTGATAACTCAACGTAAAGAGCGTCTTTCTTTACGAAGAGATTAACATGAACATCTTCATGATGTAACCACTGAGATATATATCCAAGTCTCATCCAGGACATGTCTGCAAGTTGAAGAAAGTCATTTATGTATTGAAGTTGGCGCCTCGAGCCTGGTATGAGAAGATTGTGTAATACCTACAGTTCTACGGGTACTATGCATCTGACTCATACTTGAGTTTGTTCGTGAAGAAGAGGGGTTATCTCTATGTGTTGGTGTTGTTATACATCGACGATATAATCGTGATGGGGAACAATGACAAAGAGGTGGCAAAGCTTAGAGCGAAGTTGTCAATCCGATTCAAGATGAACGATCTTGGTAAACTGCATCATTTCCTTGGTTTGGAGGTGAAAAAATAAAGAGCGGAGTGCTTGTGTGCCAGAAGGGTTATTAGGAATGGATCGTGCAGAGATTCTTCTGAATCCTAAAATGTTCTGGGCACTAATGAAGAGTTTGATCTACCTGACGATTACGAGACCGAACATTTCTTTTGTCGTTGGCCGAGAAAGTCGATATATGCACGAGCCCAGGAAGTCTCGTCTGGAGGCAGCAAAGGGGATACTGAAGTATGTGAAGTCAACCTCGGACATGAGGCTGTTCTATGAGAAGGACACGAGCTTCACCTTGCACGGTGACACTGACTATGGTGGAGATGCAGATGATCAGAAGTCCATATCTGAGGTACGTCTTCATGTGCGGATCAACGACTATCTCGTGGTGCAACAAGAAACATGTTTAAGTGTCCATCTCCACCACTGAGGCCGAATATAGAGCGTCATCCTTGGCATCCATAAGGAGGTGTGAGGATCTACTTTGATTCGCGGTGACAATGAGAGTGTATTGAAGCTGGTTACTAATCCAGTCTGTCACGTACATACGAAGCATATTGTGATCGAACATCACTTTGTTTGGGAGAAAGTGCTAGATGGATCTCTGATCATGGAGTATGTGCAGAGCAAAGACAATGTTACTGGCATCTTCACGAAGCCTCTTGCGAAGGGTCCGTTTGAGTTGTTGCGGAGTCTGCCTTGTGTTGCCCCAAACTCTCACTTCAAGGAGGAGTGTTAAAATTTGTGAAGTGAGACCGCGTGACTGCGGGATCGCGAGCTTGCATGCTTGCGACCGCATTACTGTGTCGCAGTAGCTTAAGATTCTAGAATATTCTCCCTTCTCCTATAAATAGGGGTTCATACCCTGTCATTTGTACAAAATTGTAGTTCAGAAGGCAAGATTGCGGTTAGCAATTGCGACAAGAAGAGGAGGTCTCTGGTTAACCCTTTTTGCAAATTCTGCGACTAGTGTCGGGCGATAAAGCGACTTGAACTGGCGGTAAGGCCAGTGGTGATTTCAGTGTGAAGCTGCGGGAAGCAGTTGGCGAGTAGGAGGCTAGCGCGGCACGATAACCTTATCGCCGGCGGTAACTGCGGTTAAGCGACTAGAACATGTGATCTTCTCTCTTGGTGACCTCCAGCAGTTCAATAAATGATCAATAGTGCGACCTCAACATTTACGTGGCTAAGGGGAGTCCAGGCGGTCTCTGTTGTTTGTATTGTTGTTTGTTCTTGTTTTTCGTCAAATACAACGCAAAATCATGTCTTGTGCTTGTATACCTTGCTATTTTTTTCGAGTTGAAGTTAATACAAGTCATTGCTGTTTTTTTTTCTCCATTACTAGTGGTTTATTCTCTTGAATGGTTGAGCGTTCCTCGGATCTAAGTATTTTATATGTTCGACCTGCTTAATAGGCACGATACAGTCTTTGTTCCCCCTTATATTCTTCGATGTGGCATTTTGCAGCTAGGAGCCCTTTAATACCTTGATTTCCATCACAATGTTGTTGGTTGCCTTCAATACCGCCAGTTCCTATCATGCTTCAAGCATTCGCTCTGATACTACCTAATGTTGCAAGAGGAAACATTGGTCACATAGAGCCAACAACATAAATGAGGCAAAATACCTTAGCTGTCACTTTCAAGGAGTTGATGTCTTCTTTCATGGGGATATATGTGAGGCCCCATTTCCGACCCCACAAAAATTTTGTATCTGAGTACATTTGTCACTTATTCGTTGCAACATATATATATATATATATATAGGTATCTATGCATGAGTACAAAATAAACACAAACATACGAGTCTTTTTCGTTCTTTCTCGGTCAACTTAGCCTTTCTTTGCGCACTCAAGGTCGCCTCAACTACCTAAAAATAGAAACTACGAAGGGGTTTGTCATAAACATATGAATAAGTGAGGAACATAGTTTTTTAACTGTTGTACATACAAACATAAACATTAGTAGCAATATGCATATATATTATCATTTTTGGTATAGACAAGTGCATTAAATATTTCCGTAAAAAGTTGTAAAACAGGTACAGTGCGTTTGCAATCATTAAGTTATATTTCACATGATTGTATTCTCTTTATTCATTATTCATGGTTTCGCAACATCCTTACATTTGTTTATCATTATTATGCAGTTCTTTTTCTCATTCTTTTCATTCAGAATTGATTTTTTCATATACAATTCCACATCACATTTCTTATTTATCTTACTGCTTTTTCAAGTAGAAAATCATAAGAGCATGTTTAAATGCATCCGGGTCTTTAACGACCCCTGAGCCTTCAATGGCTTCTGGCCTTCAATGACCGCATATATCTCATAAGTATTCCGTCATGGGTATTCACCCCTACAGTACTGTGTTTACCCTTATTATTTCATACGCATCGATGCTTAATATTTTTCATCCATCTTTTAGATTTGTAGTTATACATATTTTGTATTGATGTCAATTTACACAAAGGTGTGCTTTATTGAAAATTTTCCTCAGAATTCATCGCTTAATATTTCAAATTTCGCATCCTTTAGCGATTTGTAGTTATCAATGATTCAAAACTTCAAACCATTTCAATTTCATGTTAGTGCACAATCACAAAAATACTTTCTAGTGTATGAGAAAAATGATACAACTTGTATTCTGAAAATAAGTTAAAGCTAAACATAATTAAAGAGGTAAGAACTCGCTGCTTTCTCTTGCCTTTATCAGCACCGACATTTTCATCGCGCCTATCACCGAACGTCATCCACTGCAGTATCAATGAAATCATTTACTTAGGGTTGCGCCGCTATAGCTACGATTGACTTTCTATGATGATTACAATGACTTAATAGGAGTTGTCTCGGCAGGTACAACTTCGATAAATTACCAAAATTTAAACCTTCAAATTATAATATATAATGAATATAAAAGGTAGCCAAAAAGGGTTACCAAGGGCAGCCAAAAGAGCCTCAATGGAAGCCACAAGAGGCAGCAGGTGTAGCCAACAAAAGCCTCTTATGGCAGTCCAAGACAACTAGCAACAGCGGCCCAAAAGGCAGCTAAATCCCATGAAAATATCCACCAATCAGCTGGCAACTTTTCAACAATATACATGGCTCAAGTTCAGCTAGTGTAAAATGTAAAATGAGAAAATAACAATCCCCCACAATACTGTAGCCGGACAAATAAGGAAACTCAGAACAGCCACTAAGGTAGCAGATTGCATCCATAAACTTCAGTTTTTAGAACATTGATAAACCCCCAACAGTACAAAATTGCCTGCCAACAAAAATAAAATATAGCAGCTATATGATTCCCTCCCCCATCAGGTTTAAGACCTTTATAAAAATATATCAACCCACATGTAAATAACAGTCAGCGGAACATCAAAGAAAGAAAAACCAAACAACGCAACCAACATTCCCTTCCAATCTCAAAGCAGCCGCCCAATCATAAAGCAAAGTAAAAAAAATTTAGTAGCCCTCATGTGATCCAAGCATGCCAAAGTAAACCAAAACCTCCAAGGTCAGCCATGAAAATAAAACCCTAAACCCCCTTAAAAGGCAACATAAGTTTAATTCCCAAAGTTCAAGTCCAGCAACAATAAAGGAGAAAAAGAAAATGGAAAAGAGGGAGAAGACTCAAAGTGGAGGGGTGAAGCCGAGAATCCCATGAAGACAACAATAATACCACAAAACCAAGCTCCAGCCCTCACCGCTTTCCAGCCCTTGCTGAGCCTTTCCAGCCCCGACGACGAGGGAACAGAAGCCTGTCGAGCAGAGAGGAAAGAAATAGCACAAGCCCTAGAGTCGACCAGCGGCGCCGAGCTCTCCAGGATGTAAAAAATGTTGAGAAGGGAACAAATCGAGAGGCCATCGCTTACTGCCTCACTGCATTGAACTAATTCCACCGCTCAAATGAAATGCTATAATAGTATCATAATATAAAGTGAGCAGCCAGCAGATGAAACCGTCTCAAATAATAGCATCATAATATAAATATAACCCAAGCCAATTAAACCGGCCAAGTGCAAGTAATTCCAGCCAAGTATAAATGCAACTCGCCACACTAAATGACAATAAATTGAATCAAATTAAAGTGAAATGAAATAAAAATAAAACTAAACGAGCGTCACAAAAACATCGAGAATCCCGAAGTTCAAAAATAAATTGTGCGACGTCGAATCGACACTGATTTTAGGTTCTTTTCATCATTGAGAATTTCTTTTCATATCTTTTTGGGTCAATTTTTGTTTTGTATCGTTACAATATATAGTACAACGAGTGTAGCCTGAAAGGCATGTTATTAATTACAAAGTAAATATTTGCATTTTTGCCTCCACCTAGTTAAGTGAAAGCTATTGCTAGACATATTACCCTAAATGAATCTTATCTGCCTAAAAAGGGCTCCTGCTGTAACAGAGATCATGATCAAGTACTCTGCAGCAGCTTGAAAAATGTGTTTACTATTAGAGGCTTAACAATTCTTCCTGACATAATTGCCTAACAAGGGTCCTTTCAATTGTTCCACCCCGAGCATAGTTTGGGCATTCTCTAGCAAGTTTGTGATTGAGCAGATTTGTGTTTGATAAAAAGTCTACTACAGTAATGATATGCGATCCACTATAGAGCACGATGTTCCTATGAGGATGTTCTGGATTTTCTGGAATAGTAATAATTAATATAATGTAGCATGGTTGAGTGTTGAATCAGAGTGCATGATAATAAGTCTTATTGCATGTGAATTAGTCTGGTTCAAATAATTAATAAAGAAATTGGGATGTTGCTCTGAGTTTGCAATCGAGGTGAAGTGTGGTAATAAAACAAGTATGTTTATTACTTGAACCTGTTTTTGTAAGGAACACACAAAACACATTAAAGTTAGACTTTCATTTTGCTTGAAATTTTTTTACGGGATTTGTTATATCAGCGAAGTACATGGTGAAAAATCATCACTTCTGTGCACTTTATTGAATAATTAACTGACGGTTATATCAATTACATAGACAAGTTGGACACTTGGTTCCAGCTTGACGTGAAGTGTTAGGAAATACTAAGAGAAACCTAAAATAAGTCATTGATACACCCTAGTTATAGTTGCCAATCTTTTTTTATTAGGAACAGAGCCCATCCCTTGGATAGCGACCCTAGAAGAAAGATACTCCTGCTTTTTTTATTTCAGCGTTCTATGTAACAGCTCCAAATTATTTGTAGAATTGTCAATTCTTCTATTAACCGTGTTAAAATATGTATTTTTTATGTTTTATTTTTTGTTTTATGTTTTTTTTCACTTTTTATCTTTTGATATCATATCCAAGATGAATCAATCATTTTTTTCTAGCCGATCAACATGGTATCAGAGCCAGGTCAATGGACTCTATGTGCTCGACTCCAGCCCAGCTCCACCTCCTCTGGCTCTTCATTCCAGCACCACCCATCCATTATATTCCTGGCATTGTCGCCTGGGCGGCCCGTCTAGTTCTGTTATGAAATTATTATTTTCTGCTATGTCTACTGTTGTCGTGGATTCACTTGCGTGTGATGTCTGTACTATTAACAAACATCATCATACTTTGTTTAATCATGTTTCGTTACCTAGTTCTACACCTTTTGTTGTTATTCATACTGATATCTGGGGGCCCTGCCCCATATCTTCTATTTTTGGTTGTGTGGTTTGTTATTTTCATTGATTTTTTCTCTCGTACTATTTGGTTATATCTGATGCGTAATAAAAGTTAGGCTTTTTCTATTTTCTGACAATTTCATAACATGATCACCCAATTCCATACCACTATTAATATTCTTCGCGGTGACAATGACCGCGAATACATGGATTCGTAGTATGAGCGATATCTCGCTGATCATGACATCCTCCACCAGACTGCCTGTGTTTATTCCCCAACACAAAATGGTGTTGTTAAGAGGAAAAATTGTCTTCTCCTGAAAGTTGCTCGTTGCCTCTTGTCCACCATGCATCTTCCTAAATTTTATTGGGGCGATGCGGTCCTTGCTGCGACATATCTCATCAATCGTATGTCCTCCCGTGTTCTTGGGAATGTTACTCTTGGCACTCTCCACGTGCCTCCTACTCATCTTCCCCCTAAGGTGTTTGGGTGTGTCTACTTTGTTCACATCTACCCTCACCCTTTCAAACTTGATCCTCGCGCACTCAAGTGTGTTTTTATTGACTACTCTCCTACGCAGAAGGGGTACAAGTGTTTTCACCCACATACAAAGAAAGTGTTTGTTACTATGAATCTCACGTTCCGTGAGTCTGAGGCATACAACCCTATTTCGGATGACCCTGCCTCCGGTGAACCACCCCCTATACATGTTCCTTCTGTTCCTCTGTCCATTCCTCCACCGCATCCCTCCCTTCAAGGGGAGTCTACACCAGTGGAAGTGAGTCCTCCTACTGTGCCTACGACTCCGAGCTTGCATGTATATACTCGATGTACAAAGAGGACAAGCACACAAGATCCGACTATTCCACCAGAACAGTCATTGGACCCTGACTCAGGGCCTTCCGATCCTTCTGATCCACCAATTGCCTTGTGGAAAGGTATCCTCTCTTGTACTCGTCATCCTCTCTCACTTTATGTATCTTATGACTCTTTTTCTGCTTCCCATAAAGCCTTTTTGTCTTACCTTGCTTCTTTTTCCATATCTGCATTTTGACAACAGACTCTGGAGGTCCCTATGTGGAGAGGCGATGATTGAGGAAATGGCTGCTCTTGAGAAGAATCATACTTGGGATTTGGTGCATCTTCCCCATGGAAAGAAGATCGTTGGATATAAATGGGTGTTCTCTGTTAAACAGAACTCTCAAGGGATTGTCGAGAGGTGCAAGGAAAGACTAGTTGCAAGAGGCTATACTCAAACTTTTGTATTGACTACCAGGAAACATTAGCTCCAGTGGCAAAGATGAACACTATTCGGGTCTTGTTATCCTGGGTTGCCTGCAAAGGTTGGAATTTTTGGCAAATTGATGTGAAGAACGCGTTCCTCCATGAGGATCTGGATGAGGAGGTCTACATGTCTGTTCCACCAGGTATCACTCCTAGAGGTGCAGGATGAAAACTTTACAGATTAAAAAGACTCTATATTGGTTGAAACAATCCCCAAGAACCTGGTTTGGGAGGTTCCACAAAACTATGGTGTCATTTGGATATCACCAGAACAATGCTAATCATACATTGTTAATCAAACATAGGACTTGGATGCTCACTGTTCTGATTGTATATGTTGATGATATAGTCATAACAGAGGATGATGTCGAAGAAATCCAGAATCCAAACAAAAATTATCCAGGGAGTTTGAGATCATGGACCTGGGAAAACTCAAATATTTCTTGGATATTGCGGTCGCAAGGTGTGAGCAAGGAATTTTCATCTCTCAGAGAAAATATACTCATGATCTCCTTGAGAAGGTAGGGATGAGTGGATGTAGAACAACTGACACCCCGATTGAAGCAAATCGTCGATTGGGGCGCAATGATGGAGAGGTGATTGAAGACATCTCTGAGTTTTAGATATTAGTGGGGAGTCTAATCTACCTGTCCCACACTCGCCTAAATATTTCTTATACGGTAAGCGTTATCAGTCAGTTCATGCATGCTCTAAAGACACATCATCCCGCTGCAGCTCACAGAATTCTTATCTACCTCCAATTTTACTAGGAAGGGGTATCTTGTTTGCTCCAAATTCAAGTCTAAATATTTAAGTTTACACTGATATTGATTGGGCTTGCTCTGTTGAGGATCAAAATTGTTCTCTCGTTGGGGGCAACCTTGTTATTTGGAGCAAGAAATAACAGTTGTAGCAAGATGCAGTGCAGAAGTCGAGTTTAGAGTTATGACTCATGGAGTTTAGGAAGGCTTATGGCTACGCTCATTTATGAGTGACCTTGGTCTTGCTGAAGCAGGACCCATCCGGTTGTATTGTGACAATAAGTCGGCTATTAGCATCGTCCACAATTCCGTTCAACATGACCGCACTAAACACATTGAAGTAGATCGACACTTCATCAATGAGAACATTGAGAGGGGAATTGTGTGCACTCCTTTTGTGTCCTCTTACAGACAGCTAAGAAACAATCAGACATTCTCACCAAAGGGTTGAGTGAGATTATATTTGGAAGGATTGTTGACAAGTTAAGCATGGTTAACATCTCTCGCCCAACTTGAGGGGGAGTGTTAGAATATGTGGTTTTTTATTTTTTGTTTTATGTTTTTCCTTTTTTATCTTTTGATGTAATATCCCCCCATATATAGAGGGGGTCCTTTACCCAAGATGAATCAATCATTTTTTCCGGCCGATCAACAAGCCAAACTATTGAATTATCACTTCATCTTCTCACAGGCAACCGAGCCAGCTCTTGCTTGAACTCAAATATGTGAATTGCATTGTCCTTTGCACTTCAAAGCAATAAAACTCCCTTATATTTGAATTATGCGCTTGTGAAACTAGCGTACAGCTTTTCTTTTTGGTGTATTGGGTGTTGAAGTTCAGAATCTTTATGCTTACTCTTTCTGAAAACTAGTTTCTGGCATGTTACTAATATTGTGGAGAATAAGTTTTGGAAACTCGCACTAACTAAAATTGGTTTAAAATGCACTAACATTGTGGATGAAGGCATTCTAAAGGGTTGAGTACCAATACTTACGTCCACGTAGCACTGTTTAAGTAGGGTGAAGAACTGAACCCTAGCCGATGCTAGGGGGAATGCACCACTGGAGGAGGAATCCACGGAGAGCTCCCATTCTGTGTTGCCTTAGGGATTTAATTGTTTCTTGGTGACCAACAGATACCCAAACATGAGTTCTCCCTCACTTAAACATAGGAGGTTATAAAAATAATACAAAATGTAAAAAGATACAACTACGAAGAAGAAACATGCGAAAATTAGATAATTAAATGGTGCTCGAGGCATTAGTGCATCGCATGTAGACCTTCCATGCGCGTATGGGTTCCAACATCTCCCGGTTGGACTCCTCCGTAACAACATCCTTGAAGGGTTTACAAGCCGGTTTTAGATTACTTTGTATAAATCAGACAAACAATAACAATAAAATTTGAAATTATTAGTAGAGTACACAAGCATTCACACTAGGGATTAGAAATTAGATTCACTAAAAACACAAACAAGATCCAATTGAATTAGGCTCTGTTTGGTTGGGTTGTAGGCATGTTGTTGATAAAAGCTGCTAATGAAAAGTTGTTGATAGGAAAAGTGTTGATTCTGGAAAATAAAGTTTTGTTAAAAAATTATTTGAGTGAAATGAAGTTTCTAAAACAGAGTTTTGGAGAAGTTGTTTGGAAATAAAATGGAGTTATAAGTGAAATTTTTTCATAAATTAATTATCAATCACAAAAAATATAAAAAAAGATATATTTTTTCATAATATAACAAAAAATAATGGCTACTTCGTAAAAAGGACCTTTTTTTGAACCAGTTACCCCCGCCATCTCGGTCTATGATCTAGATTCATACAACAGATCCGCTATAATATCATGTAGCACGATCATCTCGTGTACACCACTTGCAGTGTCAGTGCTTGTTTCTTGCCGCCCTTGTGAGGCCACCCCATCATCTTGACCCCCCTCTCACACTCAATGAAATCAAAATTCAAACGCTAAGGGTGTCGATGAATGAAATTATGTAAAATCATCGTTGTCATCACAATATCTGCCTGTTTGTCAAAGCGATCGCTTGGCATGTCCCGAAATATAACCCACTTTCTTCCAAACGCCGAATGATCGTTCTATCACATTTCTAAGCGATGAGTGTGCATGATTGAACAACTCTCGACGTCTTTCTGCTTGACGACCATAACGAGCAAAGTCTGGCAGATGATACCGTGTATCTTGATACCGTTTCAAATATCCTCTTTGTAGATGATAGTCAGTCGACCAAGTAATATTTTCCTGAAGAATATTAAAAGTTTTTTAACAACAATTTTTTTAAAGTAATAAATTGATAAACTTTTAATTTTATCAAAAGATATGACACAATGATGACAAAGGATCCGTATAGCCGACTCCACTATAGTGGGATAAAGGCTTGAGTGTTGTTTTTTAAAAATAAATTTATAAACTTTTAATTTTAATAGTTACCTTGAGGTGGATAAGGAACCTTTAACGGGGATCAGTTGTGACAAAATTGAAAATGTGGCTATCGTGCGCAGATCCCTCCTAACTTGTCATAACAAAAGTGAAACACATGTTGAAATCACAAGCAGCCATGACATTTTGAGTTGACCTGTCACGTCTCCCAATATAGGGTACTTGATTTCCAACTGGTATGCACGCATCAACATGTATCTCATCTAGTGCCCCAACACAATCTTTAAAAAAGACATGTAACGACTGTCATACACAATATCTTGCAGAGTGCTGCTGAAAGACCTATGTTACGGACTTGCACGACGACGAGACGTCGTGGCAGGTCTATACCCGGAGGAAGACGACGACGGGTCCGTCTGCGGGAGAGACCGAATACGCGGCACCAACCTGACTATTTTATTTCGCACTTTATTATTTCCTATTATGTTGTATGTATTTATTATTTTCCATTATGTTGTTACTTCTTATTATGACATACCCTGCGCCTATAAGGGGTGTAGTTGTACTTCATTTTGGATTATCCTTGGATGAATGAAAATTAGGGCTGTTATCTAAGATTTCCCTTTCTACTCTAATCCTCCCTCCTCTTCCTCACCTCCATCACCCCCCCTGTTAGATTCCTCCTGGGATCGTATCTATTTGGTCCGACCTACCTCACCGCCCGCCATCCCGCCGTCGGTGCTCTTGAATCACGCGAGTCTCTACTGTTGTTTTCGCAACCTTCCGCTGGCACCAAATTGCGATTTATCGCTACAACACTGATACACGTTCGCCTACCTGTCACGCCCGATCCCGCGCTTCCGCCAATCTCACGACGCCTCGTCGCCCGGTTCCGCCCAGCCGTCACTCCCAGCCGTGATTCCACTTTGCGATCCGTCCGCCAGTCCGACGATTCATGCGACAAATCAACCACCGAAATGCCCAAGCCCTCTATTTTGCCCAACCTGCATCGGATCCGCCTTCCTCCGGTCGTCGTCCGTTGTCCTTGCTTCTATTGCTCCCACCACTCGCTCCTCCGGCTACACCGTTCCGGATTCCGCCTCTGAAGCTCTAACCCGTCGCGTCGAGTCACAAGAACAACTCGTTGCCTACATACATGCCTCCTCCTTGCCCTCCACTCCACGATTGACTCCCTTCGGGCATCCGCCACCGCAATGTCTGTCGCGTCTGGCTTCGACTCATCAGTAGACGACGACTCCCTCCTTGGCGCCGGGCCGCCTGCCGTTTCCCTCGGACACCTCCCTCCAGCCGTTCAAGGACGGCCCACCCTCTCCTCGATATTACCTCTTTTGCCGGCATAGACCCGATGGGGTGGATCGCCAAGGTCGAGCAATTTTTTGACCTCAATTACACTTCGAAACACGACAAGGTGTTTACGGTTGTGGTTGGCCTGGACGGATTGGCCCTTCACTGGACTCGATGCCTCCACCAATCCAACCCGAACTTATCTTGGCCCGAGCTCATACAGGAGATGATTCGGCGGCACGACACCCGCTACTCTGGCTCTTCCTCTATCGAGCGGCTTTGCGGCGTCCGCTAGACAGTTGGTCTAAACGATTAGATTGACGAGTTTGTCCCCGGCTTGCCATCCGATCATTATCTGAGTTTCTTCATGTAAAGGATTCTGCCCCATATCCGCTCCCGGCTCCGCACACACCATCCGTACACAGTCTACGACGTCCTTGACATGACGCGTCTGGTGGAGGCTGACCTCGCCCCCAGGGCGCCTACGCCTGCAGCCAGTCACCACCCGCCTTCGTCGCCCTGACAGCCCTTTCTTTTGACAGCCCCGCAACGACAGCCCTCTGGAGGAGACTAACCTAGCCGTCCGGTGGTTCCCTAGCGCATCTCCAGTAGTACCTACAATGAATGCCACAGCAAAGGCCTATGTTTCCGGTGCCGACAACCCTACTCTCTTACGCATGGGTGCTCTATCGAGAAGTTCCATACCATCATCAGCGACTTCGACCCGAAGGTCACATTGGAAGACTTTGAGGCCCTAGAGCTATCTGAGGGCGATGGCACAGTGGACACCGCCTCACCTACTTATCTTCGCTTAGAGCTACCTTGTTCTTGGTGGGCGATATTTTGGGGCCGCAGACCATGAAGTTGGCGGGCACATTGCGTGATCGTTCCATTGTGGTCATGGTGGACAATGGTGCGAGCCACAACTTCCTCTCAGCCCAGTTGGCACACCATCTTCACCTTCCTCTGGTTCCCTCCCCTGACTTTACAGTCTGTCTGGGCAATGGGTGCCACCGGCTGACTCACGGGTGCTGCTCCGCTCTCTCCCTGATGATGGGGTCCTTCCCGGTGACCGCAGACTTCTACGCCTTCGGGCTCGGCGGTATTGACCTCATTCTGGGGATGGCTTGGCTCTGCACGTTGGACGAAGTACGGGTCAATTGGGTGAGTATGACTATGCAGTTCTTACAGGAGGGCCCGACGTGCCGCCTGGTGGGCGACTCCGCTCTGCTATGCTCCCCGGTCTCGGCTCGTGCGATTCAGCGGACCGCCGACGTCGACTTTTCATGGCTTTTGCCACTCTTTGCTCTGACACTGCCGCCTCTTTCACACCTGGTCGACCTTCAAACATTACTTGCTGAGTTCGACGACATTTTTGAGTCCCTGATCGGCCTTCCGTCAGCTTGCCCAACGGATCACGTCATTCCCCTCCAGCCCAGTACTGCGGCGGTGTCGGTCCGTCCTTACCGCTACAACCATGTGCAGAAGGATGAGATCGAGCGGTTGATACATGAGATGTTGATGGGGAACCTCATATGCCCTAGTGCGAGCCCCTTATCCTGCCCGGTCCTTTTGGTCCGAAAGAAGAATGATTGCTGGTGTTTCTGCGTAGACTACCAGGAGCTCAACAAGGTCACCATTCCATACACTGACATGTAGGATTCTAATTATTCAAGAGCTTCTAGACGAGCTCCACAACGCCATTTTCTTCAGCAAGCTGGACCTCCGAGCGGGTTGTCACCAGATCCGGATACGACCCGAGGACATTCCCAAGACCACCTTCCGGACGCACGACGGTCACTACGAGTTTTTGGTCATTCCTTTCGGCCTGACCAACGCACCGGCCACCTTCCAGGCAACAATGAATGACATTTTCCGGGTGGTACTTCGTCTACACGTTCTCGTTTTTTATGACATTTTGGTATACACCACACACCACACAAACGGTGTGGTTGCAGACAGTGTTGGAGAAAACACTGTTGAAGTAGTCTATCGGCCGTCCGACTTGCATCAGTACGACTCCCACCCCGGAGCCCGACGCATCACACTCCACTAGGAATGACAGAGAAATCTAGCATGGCCAGCATCGGCCCCCGGAATAGGGCCTGCTAAAGGGCAGCGAAGGCGGTGGCAGCAGCTGTCCACTAAAAAGGACCCTCCTTCGGCTTCTTAAGGAGTTGCATGAGTGGCTGAGCTAGCTCCCCGTACCCACGAAGCGCCGGTAGTATCCCATCAAGTTGAGGAATCCTCGGAAGTCCCACGGGGATGTAAGAGTCAGCCAGTGCAGGACCACTGTGTTCTTCTCCTCGTCCATAGCGACCCCCCGAGCTGAGATGGTGTGGCCCAGGTAGCTCACTTCTGAAGTCCCAAAGGAGCACTTCTTCAGATGGAGCTTGAGGCGATGACGCCGGATGGTAGTCAGAGTGAGGTGGACGTGTTGAAGGTGACCACACCTCCGCATGTATTGTGTTGTCCGCATACACACCACACACCACACACCACACACACAAAACACATGCAATACACACACAACACATGCAATACACACACAACACGTGCAATACACACGCGCGCGTACACCACCCACACAACACATACACCCCACACAACACATACACCACACATGTACACCACACAGACAACATCCATACAACACAACATTCACACAACACGTAATACATACTCATCCAAAAATCCAAACACACATACATAACACTCGCATACCCATTACCAAAAACACAAACATAACATCATCCACAATTACACATACAAAAAAACACATGAAAATAACCTATAAAAATCAAGAAATTTGCAATCACAACAAATTTTGCAATCCAACAAAAAAATCACAGCAGAAATTTCTTTGCAAACCTGAGAAAAAAATCACATTAGCCACCTGGTTTCAGTTTGAAGGACGCCACCAGTGATCGGGAGCCGCGAGCGTAGGTGGATCGGTCTCCGCAGCCAAAGGGGGATCGTGAGCGCTCACGATGGACAGGGTTATGGGAGCGAAGAAAACAACGGGGCTTTTCTGCTTCTACGGCTGAACGCAAGAGAAAGTTGTGGATCAGGATATGTATAAAACAGCGGAACAAATTAAGCCGCGCCAAACACAGCTTATTCCCAAAATGTCGGTGCGTTTCAACCGCACCGCAGACTAAAAGCCTAACCAAACGCCACCTTAAACCTAGAAAATAATTTAATTAAACACAAAAGAGAATAGACTCCTCAAATAGAACAGTCCTTGGTCAAATACATATGAACTAATATCCTGAATGATATGTTAGTTCACTAAATAAGCAACAAAAAGCATTATTGACTTCAAATTAGAAATTATAGGAGTAATGGGGGTCCAAGGATGGTACATGTTTGTTGATTCTGGGTCTGGACAACAGAATCCGTGTAAGGCTCTGCAGCTACTTTCCTGCGGTAGGGAGACACAGCTGAAATGTAGGTTTGTTGTGAGGAAGGGAGGGCAGTTGATGTGATGAAGGTAGGGCAGCGGGGCTATGGGTAAATGCAGTGTGGTAGCTGATTAAGTTGTACAGTGACTTTAATTGATGGGGGGTGGGGAATTGAATTGTAACTGCTTTCATTTAGTGGACAGTTATGGTACAAGCAGCAGTTTTGGGAGGTTATATGGTAACGTAGTGGAGGAATGTTGGTTATGAGGAGGGTAGTGGTTTGTTAAGGTTGGACGTGGGGTTGACTAGCGGGTAGTAGGTGATTACCAACAGCTAGTGTTAGACGTGGTGGAGGGGTGATGGTGGTCCGACAAATGGGAGTGGGATGGTGGACTAGGCTTCAACACCTATAATTCCACGGAATCGGCATTGTGGCGTGATTACGAGAACTTGAGAATCTATCCAAATTTTGCAATGCTCCAAAAATTAGCTCCTAGACCTGTATTTATGGACTTAGCACCTATTAAGGAATAAGGACAGTCTAAACCATCCAAAACATAAAACCACTAATTTTATATGAAATAAAATACAGAAAAATAATAAAAAATATCTAGAAATATCTCACGCCACACCGAGCATGACTATGGACTCGGACAATGGATTGTCCGTACGATGATCCTAACTCTGTCTCCTACCGACGCACGTAGACATGTGCAGGTTCTAATAAGGGTCAATCTGCTCGCGATCTGTGATCCCCATCACTACCTAGTTACATTTATGTTACCTTTCCAGATATTATGATCTTTACACTTTCATAAAGATATTGAACTTAATTTTCCATAGAATTGCGTACAGAAAAATATTACAATGTTTCTTGTATTTTTTTCTATATTCTTTATTGCAAGCGAACTCTTACCTAGCCTTTGTAAGACAACTTTCTTGAAACTGTTGTCTCTTCATATGACAGGTTATTAGAAATGAAGCTTTACTGCTTCTTACTCACCTAACTCGTGAAGCCGAGGTGAATTATTCATGTTGCTATTATGAAAAACTTTAACATCAATTGTGCTTAAAATTTTATTGATGGCCCCTCCTTAATGGAACATGTTGGCTTCTGGTACAGGAAATTCAAAAGATTCTTGTTTTTGAAGGCGCATTTGAGAAAATATTCAGTATTATTAAGGAAGAAGGAGGTTCCGATGGAGGTGTTGTTGTCCAGGTAACAAACCTGCATTTTGTATATTGGAAACAGCCAATCATTCTCTTGGGCAACAATAAATCATTGTAGTTTCTAGTAGCTGTGTTACAATATTTCTGTCTAAATAAATTACTGGGACCCTCCCTCTAACATTACATAATTTCAAAATTATCAAAATCTCCACTCTAACTACGCAGAAGGGGTACAGGTGTTTTCACCCACCTACAAAGAAAGTGTTTGTCACAATGGATGTCACATTCCGTGAATCCGAGGTATAATACCCTGCTTTGGATGACCCAACCTCGGGTGAATCCTCTCCTGTACCTGTTCCCTTTGTTCCTCTGCCCATACGTCCACCGTATCCCTCACTTCAGGGGAGACTACACCAGTGGAAGTGAGTCCTCTTACTATGTCTCAATCTTTTCCCTCCACTGCTCTGAGCTTGCAGGTATATACTCGCCGTACAAAGAGGACGAGCACACAAGATCTGACTATGTCACCAGAACATTCATTAGATCCAAACTGAGGACCTTTCGATCCATCGATTGCCCTTAGGAAATGTATCCGCTCTTGTACTCGTCATCCTCTCTCACATTATGTATTTTATGACTCTATTTCTACTGCCTGCAAGGCCTTTGCGTCCTCTCTTACTTCTTTTTCCATGCCTGTTTCATGGCAGTAAGCATGAAGGTCCCTTTATGGAGATATGTGATAGTTGAGGAAATGAATGTTCTTGAGAAGAACCATGCATGGGATTTGGTGTCTCTTCCCTATGGAATGAAGACCGTTAGGTGTAAATGACTGTTCTCTGTGAAACAGAACTCACAAGGGATTGTCGAGAGGTGCAAGGCAAAGCTGGTGGTAAGGGGTTATACGCAAACCCTTGGTATTGATTATCAGGAAACATTTTCCTGGTGACAAAGATGAACAGTATTAGGGTCTTATTATCTTGTGCTTCCTCCAAGGGTTAGAACCTTTGACAGCTTGATGTGAAAAACGCATTCCTCCATGTTGATCTAGATGAAGCTACATGTTTATTCCTTCAGGTCTCATTCCTAAAGGTGCAGAAGGGAAAATTTGCAGATTAAAAAAAAGCTTTATATATGGGCTGAAACAATCCCCAAGAGCCTGGTTTGGGAGGTTCCACAAGGCTATGATGTCATTTGGATATCACCAGAGCAATGTTGATCACACACTGTTCATCAAACATAGGACCGAAAAACTCATTGTTCTCATTGTGTATGCTGATGATATAGTCATAACAGAGAATGATGTTGAAGAAATCCAGATTCTAAAACGGAAATTGTCCAGGGAGTTTGAGGTCAAGGAGCTGAGAAAACTCAGGTATTTCTTTGGTATTGAAGTCGCGAGATCCAAGCAAGGAATTTTCATTTCTCAGAGAAAATATGATCTAGATCTCTTTGAGGTGGGGATGAGTGGATGTAGACCAACTGACACCCCGATTGAAGCAAATCATCTATGGGGGCGCAATGATGGAGTGGTGATTGAAGACATCTAAGAGTTCCAAAGATTGGTGGGGAGGTTGATGTACCCGTCTCACACCTGCACATTTTTTATGCGGTGAGTGTTATTAGCCAGTTCATGCATGCTGCTAAGACACGTCACGTGGATGCAACTCATAGAATTCTTAGATACCTCAAATCCTCACCGGGAAGGGACATCCTGTTTGCTCTGAATCGAGGTCTAAGTATTGGAGTTTATACTGATGTCGATTGGGTCAGGTCTGTTGAGGTTCAGCGATCAACTTCAGGATATTGTTCCCTTGTTTTATTTATGTTTTATTTTTTGTTCTTTATTTCACAGCACGTGTATTATTCCTTGGGTCCGCTTCCATATATAGAGGAGACTTGTTCTCTTTGCAATAAATCGAATCATTATTTTGAATCCTTCAACATGTTATTAGAGGGTCCTTACGGTGTCATGTCTTATTAATCGCATGCCCTCCTGTATTCTTGGGAATGTCACTCCCCTTGGCACTCTACGGGTCCCTTCCTCTCAGCTCCATCTTAAGGTGTTTGGATGTGTCTGCTTTGTTCACATCCATCACCCTTCTCCCACCAAACTTGATCCATGGGCACTACGGTGTGTTTATTGGCTACTCTCTTACTCAAAAGGGATACACGTGCTTCCAACAAACTATTAAGAAGGTTTTTGCCATCATGGATGACACGTTTCGGGAAAATGCGGCCTACTATCATGCCCCGCGTGACTTACCTTCTTTGCCCTTTTCTTCTTTGCCCTCTCCGTCTGTCCCTTTGCCCATTCCTCCACCTTATCCCTCACTTCAGGGGGAGCTTCTACCGTGGAAGTGAGTGATATTCCTGTCTCTAATATTATTCCACCTACTGCTCCTACTTTGCAGGCATACACTCGACGGAGAAAAAGGCTCACCGACACACTTGACCTGGCCGTGCAACCAGATCAATCATTGAACCCGGACTTAGGGCCTTCCGAACTTCCCATTTCCCTCAGCAAAGGTATCCGGTCCTGTACTCAACATGTTATTTCTAATTATGTTTCTTACGACTTATTCTCCACCTCCCATAAGACTTTTGTGTCTTCACTTGCTTCCATATCCATACCAATATCTTGGCAAAGTGCTTTGGAGATTCCCGTGTGGAAAAAAGCGATGTTTGAGGAAATAGTTGCGCTTGAAAAGAACAACACATGAGATTTGGTGTTTCTTCCCCATAGAAAAATACCGATTGGATGCAAATGGGTGTTCTCTTACAAACAAAATTCTCAGGGTGTTGTTGAAAGGCGTGAGACAAGACTGGTAACAAGAGGGTATATTTAAACCTCTGGAATTGACTATTAGGAAACATTTGCCCTTATAGCAAAGATAAACACTATCAGAGTCCTTTTATCCTGTGATGCCTGTAAACGATGAGATCTTTGACAACTTGATATAAAAAACGTCTTCCTCCATAGGAATCTGGATGAGAAAGTTTATATGTCCTCCCACCAGGCCTTACTCCTAAAAGTTCAGTGAGACACATTTGCAAGTTAAAGAACCTATATGGGCCGAAACAATCTCCAAAAGATTGGTTTGGGAGATTTCACAAAGCCATGTTGTCATTTGGGTATCACCAGGGAAATGCCGACCATACATTGTTCATCAAGCGTAAGATCGGTAAACTTACAGCTCTCATTGTTTATGTTGATGACATTGTTATCACTGACGACGATGTGGAAGAAGTCAAGCTTCTAAAACAAAAATTGTCTTTTGAGTTTGAGGTCAAGGATCTGTGTGCACTCAAATATTTCTTGGGCATTGAAGTGGCAAGGTCCAAACATGGGATCTTTATCTCTCAGATGAAGTATACTCTGGACCTTCTTGGGAAGACTGGGATGAGTGGTTGTTGACCAGCTGATACCCCAATTGAAGCAAACCACAAAATGGGTCGTGATGATGGAAAATAGATTGAAAATATACCTGAAATTTAGAGGCTCGTATGGAGACTGATCTACCTGGCTCATACCCGTCCAGATATTGCTTATGTTATAAGTGTTATCAACCAATTTATGCATGCTCCTAGGACTCGTCATGTTGTTGCTACCAACAAAATTCTCAGATATCTTAAGTCCTCACCTAGAGTGGGATCTTGTTTTCCCCAAATTCGGCTCTAAGAATTGAGGTCTACACCGATGCTGATTGGGCCGGGTCAATCAACGATCTACCTCAAGGTATTGTTCTCTTGTTGGTGGAAATCTTGTTACTTGGAGGAGTAAAAAACAACAGGTCGTGGAAAGATCTAGCTCCAAAGCAGAGTTTCGAGTTATGACCCATGGTGTTTGTGAAGATCTTTGGTTACGTTCTTTGCTAAGTGACCTGGGACTCTCTGAAGATGAGCCTATTCGGTTGTATTGTGATAACAAGGCTGCTATCAGCATCACACACAACCCTGTTCAGCATGATCGCAATAAACATATTGAAGTGGATCGTCATTTCATCAAGGAGGATATTGAAAAGGGACTTGTGTGTACTCCCTTTGTTCCCTCAGATAGGTAACCTGCAGATATTCTCACGAAAGGACCTAGTGGAAGTAACTTTGGAAGAATTGTCATCAAGTTGGGCATGGTCAACATCTCACGTCCAACTTGAGGGGGAGTGTTACGATATGTTTTATTTATGTTTTATTTTTTGTCCTTTATTTCACAACACGTGTATTATTCCTCGTGTCCGCCTCCTTATATAGAGGGAACTTGTTCTCTTTGCAATAAATTGAATCATTATTTTGTATCCTTCAACAAGGGGCAACCTTGTTACTTGGAGGAGCATGAAGCATCAAGTTGTGGCAAGATCCAGTACAGAAGCTGAGTTTAGAGCTATGATTCACATGGTTTGTGAAGGTTTATGACTTCGCTCATTGATGAGTGACCTTGGTCTTACTGAAACAGGACCCATCCGACTGTATTATGACAATAAATCAGCTATTAGTATCGCCCACAATCCCGTTCAACATGACCGCACTAAACACATTGAAGTAGATCAACACTTTATCAAGAAGAACGTTGAGAGAGGAATTGTGTGTACGCCCTTTGTGCCTTCTTACAGACAGCTAGCGGACATTCTCACCAAAAGGTTGAGTGGGAATATATTTGGCAGGATTGTTGACAAGTTGTGCATGATTAACATCTCTCGCCCAACTTGAGGGGTAGAGTTAGAATATGTTTTTTATTTTTTTTTTACTTTTTTTTTCCTTTCCCTCTATTATTGTATTCCCTCTATATATAGAGGGATCCTATATATTGAAATGAAAGAATTTTGTGTCGTTCAACAATCGCAAAACAAATATACTAGCATTACATCCATAATGGTATAAGTATCCAAATTCGTACAACATTAATGATGAATAGTGAAACCTGTTGGATATTGCATATAATATTTGTATTGATTACGTCATTTGTATCCTAAATAGATCGATTCCTATTTAGGAATTATGGGAGCACACAGATCAATGACGTGTCATATCGTTGTATTTGTATAAATACCCTCATGTGGATGAATAAACTCAATTAACTTTTCTCCTCCAACATGATATCAGAGCCTTAGGGCTACAATACCTCTCCCGTGCGTTTTTCTTCTTTCTCCCGCACAAACAACCCGCCGACCTCCGCCCGCAACTCCGCCGAACTCCGCTCGCCTCTCCCGACCCTCTGGCTCCGGCGGCCCCTAGCCCCACCTAGCCACGACCGATTCCCCCTCCCGCTCCTCCGCTGCACCCCACACCCGCCTCCGGTCGCTGTACGCACGCCGCGCCTCCCGCGCCAGCGACTGTCGGGCTTCAGCCTTCTTCCAGCGGCCCTCGGCCACCGCCAGCACCTCCAGCCCCTGTCCTGCGTCGTCTCCTTGATACCGCACATGCGGTGCTCCTCCTAATGTCCTTTCCGGTGCCTACACCATTTTTTTGGGGTTCCTTCCTCTTTCTATGAGGCCGACCTAGTTTCTATCCAGGCCGCTCTTTGCTCTCCCGGGGGATCTTGATTTGTATTCTTGCTCACCATGGCCGAGATCGATGGCTCCCCTACCGAATCTTCCACCACCAGTACACCCCCAACTACAGTGACGTCCAGCGGCTTCCCTCGCCCGGGACATGACCACAATACGCCTCAAATCACGACGATTTGTCTGGATGGCACCTACTATCTCCCGTGGTCTCGGGTTGTTACTCTTGCTTTGAAGAGCAGGAGGCTGTTTGGATATGTCATGGGCACTACACCCATCCCTCGTTCAGATTCCCCAGATTGGGTGCAATGGGAATCAGAGAACTCCCTCGTCATGTCCTGGCTGACTAACTCCATGGTTGAATCCATCGCTCGCAACTATCTCTTTCTGGATACGGCTGCAGACATTTGGCGAAGGGCAGAAACTACCTACTCCTGTCGCGGCAATGCGACCCAGATCTTTCAGCTACGACGAAAGATCTTCCTTCTTCGCCAAGGAGATCGCCCTCCGTATGCCTACTACCTCGAGTTCACCCAGCTATATTAGGAGTACGATCACTTTGACTCCATCACTTTGGCGTCGCCTGCGGATGAGCTCCTTGCTCGCGCACGGGAAGATCGCAACCGAGTTTTCGAGTTCCTTCATGGGCTACATAGGGATTTCGACCAAATCAGTGTGCAGATACTTGGCCGCTCACCCTTACCCTCTCTTCCAGAGGTTTTCAGTCTCGTTCAACAGGAATTTGATCGGAGGCAAACTTGGACTCCTGAGCCTCCTCCAGATGGTTCGGCCTTGACGGCCCCGGTTGGGCTACGAGCGGCCCGTGACTCTCGGCCGAAGTCAACTGACGAGGATCACCTACTCTGTGACTATTGCGCGAAGAACCGTCATACCCGGGAGACTTGCTTTCGGCTTCATGGGTTCCCTACACCCCGTGGTGGCTCTTCCTCTCGTGGCGGTCGCGGTCCTGGTCGCACTTCGGGTCGCTCTACCCAGCCTCGCTCCGCACACCTGTCTGATGTTTTCGACGAGCCACGGCTTCCGACAACTCCATCATCCCCCACATTGACTCTGACGCCTGATGAGGTCCTTGCTTTTCGACGCCTGATGCAGGGCCCATCACCAGAGCCACATGCCTCTTCGTCCTCATATGCCCATCAGGGGCCTTCCGGTGCTCATGCTGCCTCCACCCGCCCCTCTACTCACTGGATCATTGATTCTGGAGCAACAGACCATATGACCGGCTCCTCCTCAGGTTTTGTGTCCTACCTTCCGTTGTCTGGTCGAGATAAAGTAAGCATCGCAGATGGGGTTCCCTCTCTCCCATTGCCGGAAAGGGCTCCATCCCGTGCTCCTCCCTCACTCTTTCCTCTGTTCTTCATGTTCCGATCTTTACCCGAAATCTCCTTTCTATTAGTCATATAACCAATTCTATGAACTGCTCAGTAACTTTCTTTCCTTCTTCATGCATTTTTCAGGACCTGAAGACGAGAACGGTGATTGGAACTGGTAGTCTGGTGGACGGGCTCTATGTGTTCGATTATTCCACCCCGGTCTCCCCTCCCCGAGCTCTCCATGTGGATCGAACAGCTACTTTGGAGTCCTGGCACTGTCGGCTGGGACATCCGTCTATCCATTGTATGAAACGCTTATTTCCTAATTTCCCGTCTGTGTTAGTTGATAAATTTCGCTGTGACGCATGTGATCGTGGTAAAAATCATCGTACCTCTTTTAATCATATTTCTTCTCCAAGTACTGCTCCTTTACATTTGATACATAATGATGTTTGGGGTCCTTGCCAGGTTGCATCTCTTTCGGGTTGTTTTTGGTTTATAACTTTTATTGACTGTTTTTCACGTACCACCTGGGTTTACCTTATGAAAGCAAAAAATGAAGTCTTTTCCTTGTTCCAGCGATTCTACAACATGGTCTCTACACAGTTTTCGACCCCCATCAAGATTCTCCGCACCGATAATGGCCGTGAATTCATTGATTCCACTTTCGAGTAGTTCCTCGCCAATTGGGGGATTATCCATCAGACATACTGCGCCTACTCCCCTGCTCAAAATGGGGTGGCTGAGCGTAAGAACCGCCACCTATTGGAAGTTGCTCGGTGTCTCCTCCTCCACATGCAACTCCCTAAATACTACTGGGGGGATGTTGTACTCACCGCAGCGTACCTTATAAACTGTATGTCATCTCGTGTTCTCGGTTTCAAAACTCCCCTCACCACACTTGGGGTGCCACCTACCACTCTCCAACCACGTGTTTTTGGGTGTGTTTGTTTCGTCCATATCCACCACCGCCCGAAACTTGATGCTTGTGCGCACAAGTGCGTATTCATTGGCTACTCCCCTACTCAGAAGGGATATAGATGTTTTGACCCAGTCAACAAGAAGGTTTACGTTACCATGGACGTTACCTTCCGGGAATCTGAAAGCTACTATGGGTCCTCACTTCAGGGGGGGGGGGTCTCTTCCCACAACGGAAGTGAGTACCTTACCTTACTCTGACACCCCTCTACCTATTCCTCCGGTATATCATCCCTCTCAGTCTACACCTCCTACTCCTTGCGCCCCTCCTGTCAAGGTCCCTGTTACTAAACCTCCGCAGGTTTACTCTCGTCGACCCAAGGGATCGAACACGCGGCCCAACATCTGGATATCAGACCGCCCACCTGACCCGTCGTCGGGATCCATCCTCCCTACGGAAGGTACCTCCACTCGACATCCATTATCTCAGTTTGTTTCTTACTCATCCCTAACAGCTTCCCATGGAGCATTTGTTTCCTCTTTGTCCTCTGTCTCTATCCCCACTTCATGCCAGGATGCCCTTTCCGACGACAGGTGGAAGTTAGCAATGCTCGAAGAAATGAGTGCCCTGGAAAAAAACGGCACATGAGACCTGGTACAACTGGCACCAGGTAAAAAGGCTGTTGGATGCAAATGGGTATTCACCGTCAAACAGAACCCCTCAGGCATTGTAGAAAGATACAAGGCACGACTCGTGGCAAGAGGCTATACTCAGACAGAGGACATAGACTAACATGAGACCTTTGCTCTTGTTGCAAAAATGAATTCGATCATAATCCTCATATCTTGTGCTGCCTGCAAGGATTGACAACTCTGCCAATTGGATGTGAAGAATGCTTATCTTCATGGCGACCTGGAAGAAGAGATCTACATGGCTCTCCCTCCGGGACTCAGCCCTAGCGGATCAAAAGGGAAAGTGTGCAGATTACGGAGGCCACTCTATGGCCTGAAACAATCAGCCAGGACCTGGTTTGGAAGATTCCACAAATCATGAACAGGTTTGGGTACCGTCAGAGCAATGCCGACCACACCCTCTTTATCAGAATCAACACGGGGAAGTTAACCGTCCCGATTGTCTACGTGGATGATATCATAATCACTGGGGATGACAAGGAGGAGATTCAGGCACTGAAGGAGAAGTTGGCAAAAGAATTTGAAGTGAAAGATTTGGGAAATCTCAAATACTTTCTCGGCATTGAAGTTGCAAGATCAAAGCATGACATTTTCCTATCACAAAGGAACTATGTGCTCGACCTCCTTGAAGCCACTGGGATAGCCGACACCCCAATCGAAGCCAATCACAAGCTAGGCAGAGAAGATGGCGATGTGATCGAAGACATTCCCAGTTACCAGAGGCTGGTAGGGAAGTTAATCTACTTATCTCACACTCGACCAGATATCTCTTATGCTGTGGGAGTTCTCAGCCAGTTTATGCACTCTCCAAAGGCCCGTCATATTGATGCCGCACATCGTGTCCTCCGATACCTCAAGTCCTCGCCAGGGAAGGGCAGCCTGTTCTCACCAAATAAAGAGTTGATTATTGAAGTTTACACTGACGCAGACTGGGCTGGATCGCCCACCGATAGGCGCTCCACAACCGGATATTGTTCCATGATTGGTGGGAATTTAGTCAGCTGGAGAAGCAAGAAGCAACATGTTGTTGCTAGATCCAGTGCTGAGGCCGAGTTTAGAGCAATCACACATGACATTTGTGAAGGATTATGGGTCTCCACTATCCTGAAGGAACTTGGGCTTAAAGGAAGTGAGCCCATCAGATTGTATTGTGACAATAAGGCTGCAATCTCCATTGTCCACAATCCGGTACAACATGATCGTACGAAACACATTGAGATTGACAGACATTTCATCAAGGAAAATATCGACCGAGGAACAGTTGTTATCCCATTCATACCATCTGACCAACAGTTGGCCGATGTTCTCACAAAGGGTCTAAGTTCCAGTATGTTCGCAGATCTTATTGGCAAGTTCGGCATGGCTGACATCACACGCCCAACTTGAGGGGGGGTGTTGGATATTGCATATAATATTTGTATTGATTACGTTATTTGTATCCTAAATAGATCGATTCCTATTTAGGAATTATGGGAGCACACGGATCAATGACGTGTCATATCGTTGTATTTGTATAAATACCCCCATGTGAATGAATAAACTTAATTAACTTTTCTCCTCCAACAAAACCAAATAGCAAACACTCACGAATGTAGGCGAGGCGACATGTTACAGTGAACATAAATATGGTGACAGCTGCCTTGAACTCTGAGGAGGGCGGTATGATGGCTATGTATGAGGGGATGGGGCTGTTGTGGACTGCCTGAAGAGGGGTAAGGATGGGGTGCTTTTCGAGGGTGGGGCTGTTGTGGACTGCCTGAAGAGGGGTAAGGATGGGGTGCTTTTCCTGTAGTAGACCTATGGCTGTATGGTTGATGGAGGGGTCAGTTTTGGTTTGGTAAGTGGCTGGGAGGGTCTTGGGGGTTGCGGTTTTCGGGGAAATGGTAAGGGAAAGACTAGTGAATGCTGGGGGATGTGGAATATGGGCTGATGGCTACTGGAATTGCACCCACAGGGTGAAGGGAGAAACGGGCGGGAATCTGAAAGCAGGGTACAATTTAGGGGTTTCCTGTGGGTTGGAGGCTCGGTTTTGAGAGAGGTATGGGGGCAGCTTGCCTTGGAGTTGAGGGGAAGTGGGCGGATAACACAAGGGAGATGTGGAAATGAGAATATAAGCCCAAGGAGTTGTCACCTAAGTGTTTCATGCAGTCGACACCACGAGAGATCGCCGAATTCCGGGAAAGAGTGTCCAAAATCTATAATAGCCTCCAAAATCAACCCATCTCTTCTATTTATGATAAAACATAACTAGGGAAACCATTTTGAACGTCTATGATTGACCGTTTGTCCGATCTCAATAAATAAAACACAAAACAAAATGTACATACGAAATATCAAAACGACGGTCCGAACATGACTACAAACTCGGATCGTCTATCAAGTGATGCCAGATATGACATGTGACCAATGGACCACGATCAAGCCTCAAAACTCATGCTCCAAAGTCTCATCGATCCCCATCAGTCTTCTAGTTTTATTTGTAATTGTATGTTAACAATGTACATTTAGAGGGGTGATTTTGATAATTTTGAAAAATAGAGGGGAGGTCCTTGTAATTATGCAAAGTTAGTGGATAGTTTTTCATAATTATTCTTATATTTATAATATGTAGTATTTTTTGTTTACTCATTGTTCTTTCTGTTCTTGCTATCGTATAGGATTGTATCGAGTTGCTGAATAATCTGGTTCGCAACAATGCTTCTAATCAGGTTAACCCTAATAACAATATTCCCTAGTAAATTATTTTACTTTCTCTAATTGTTTGATCTCATTATTCAGATATTACTTAAGGAAACAATTGGATTTGAACCTCTGATATCAATTCTGAAACTCCATAGGGGAAGTGCTTATAATTTTACACAACAGAAGGTATAATGAAGCATACAGTTTGTCAATCTAGCATCATACTATCTACTCTTGTAGTTATGATTTCATTAAATGGATATGAGGTTCAACTGGTTTTGACCTTTTTGTTATTTGATATGTGGACATTGGCTTGTTAGTAGACAATAAATCTGCTGCATGCCCTGGAAACAGTTGACTTACTTCTGATAGGGGGGCCAGAAGGTGAAACCATAAAAAATGCTAATCGATTATCTAATCAGACTGCATTTGCTCAGGTAATTAAGTGTTGAATTTGTTTGAATGTTCATAATAGAAAGATCTGTTTTAACCTAAAGTCAACTATTGCAGAAGAAAATTATAGACCATCTGCTGATGTTGGGGGCTGAGAGTCAATGGGCTCCAGTCACTGTACGATGCAGGGTAAGACGTTCAATTTCCATTGCAGATGGTGTTGTGTAAAGTTCTTACTTTTTTCAGTTGTTTCCGGAATATTCTATCATGTTTCTGTAAAGTTTTTTTTTTCTTATAGGCATTGAGATGCATTGGAAACTTGGTTATAAGAAATCCTCAGAACTGTGATGCTCTTGCAAACAAGTTGGTTGGAGAGGAACCTCATATTGAACCTGCCCTTAATGCTATTCTTCGTATTCTTCTTCGAACGACTGTTATTCCCGAGTTTGTTGCTGCTGACTATGTTGTTAAGTGCTTCTGCGAGGTTGTACTATTACTATTGCGAACTTTGTTCATATATAGTCATATATTTTTCAGCTGTCCTGCATTTTATTATAAATTTCCTGCTACATTATCTTGTACAACATTTCAAATACATGTCATACAATATGAATTTGAATATGATTTATAATTATAGAGTAATTGTACTTGCTACTTTCTGCTATGTTCTCCAGTACCTCGTTTAATGCAATAGATCCCAAAGAAGATAGAAACTCCATAAGCTTGTTGTTTACCACAAGCTTCTCATGATATAAGCTCGTCCTTGGGAAAGTTTGAAGTATAAATATTATTATTCCAAAAATTCTTAATTATTACATAGGAACTCCCTATGCAGGCTTTTAGTTATGGAATTTAATGCTCTATCTCAAGCTGAAGCATATATATCGTTCATTCCCAGTTTGACACAAATATTCGAAAAAGATGAAGAAATTGGTTTGGTGAAGATGTCAGCCAATTGTTGGTCTGAAGAAACAAATTGAGTGCAAAATTGTTTTTTCATAACTTCCTCTATGATGAAATGACAATGAACTTCAATATGTTTTATTCTTTTATGGAACACTGAATTTTAGATATGTGGATAGAATTTTATCATGACAAAACATCAGTGGAGAGTAATCATAGATTTCCCTCAAGTCTTTTATAAGTGTTCTCAACCACTTCAACTCACAAGCAGTCTGAGTCATACTTTTGTATTCAACTTCAACACTTGACCTGAACACTACTGCTTGTTTCTTGCTTTTTCACATGTCCAGGTTTCCTACGACATATGTGCAGAATCCAGAAGTGAATTTTCAATCCCCTTCAACATTTGCATAACTGGTATCAGAATATGCTTCAATGCATAAATGATTGTTTATTTGAAAGAACGGTCTTTTTTCATGGAGACCATTTGATGTATTCTAATATTTTTAAAGCAACTTTCAGATAACACTCTTTGGATGCTTGTATGAATTGACTGACCCTCCTAAGAGCATACAAGATGTCATGTCTGATTGCAGTAAGATAGATGTGTTTATCGACCAGATACCTGTATCGAGTAATATCTTGTAAGAGAGGGGATGTCATGGAGATTATTCCCACAACATTGAAGATGATGATTGGATCACATCAGACTCAATTATTTTTGCATTTTTAATATATTTATTTTTATTTTTCAAATGTATTTTTTAGGATTTAGGTCAAATAATCCCATTGATCGATTTATGTCATCGGATCATTTAACCTAATTCTCCCTTCTATACCATGCTATCAGCTGGTTAGGGCAAGGTATCGAGGATTTAAGATTTTTATAGGAGAACTGCTCGATTTGCTGCTCGGTGCGATGCCCAACCTCTCGTGTGATGTGATTTGTGAAGCAGCCGAGTCCCACCTTTGGGGGTATCGCCGCCTCCTCCGCCTCTAGTTGTCGTCGTTATTCGTTCTCAACATTCCCTCACCATCATTGTATGATTTTGTGCACAAATCGTCATTTGTCGCTCCCAACCTTCGACCACCCCGTTTTTGTCCACGACTGCTTTTATCGACCTCGCCGGAACCACCAGTTACCTCTGATGGCCCCAACCCACTCGACAACTGCTTTCCCTAGCTTCTAGCGCCTCTCAGTCGTTGCCTCCCACTACTGAAGCCCCAAACTGTCCCTTCATGCCCTTCCCCAACTCCCAACCTATTTCAAGGCCAACTAGCCCTCCCTCCCCCAGTCCTAACCAACCACTAACCTCCCTTATTCTTCGACAGCTTTCACCCACCCTAAATCCTCCATACAACCACAAACACTCCCTTTAAGATTACCTGACCCCTCCATCCCTGATACCCCTATTTGAAACCTCTTCACAGCCAGCCCACCTCAAGGCAAACTCACTCTTCCCCCTGACACCCCCACATCAACATCTACACTCTCGAACAACCACCATTGGATCCTCCCCTCCACCACTGACATTGATTACTCAGTGATTTTGCATTCTAGTTTCATTTTACTTTACATTGTATGGGTACTTCTATTTATTGCTAGTAATACTTAGCTCGGTTAATTTGGCTCATTTAGTTTATTTATGTGTGTTATATTCATCCTGGCATTTAATTGTTACACTTTCAGTTAATTTGCACTTATTATCTATTTCCCTAAATTGCAATATTTGTGATCAATTGCGGTTCTTGCGATGGGTTTTAAAGTCATATGTTGTTTAATAAACTGTGCGTCAAAGAATACTTGCACGATTGAATCATCCACTAGCATCGAATTCGAGCCTAGGGTTAGTCATTGTAAGTTCATTAGATTGTTTACATGTATTCGTTCGTCTCTTCATTTTAGTGTTTGGTGTGGTTAAATTGCATAAGTCGTATGTTCCTTGCAATTATTCGTGATTGCTTGCATTCCTTTAGGGTTAGAGCATCGCACTTCTGTCACCTATAGATTTGTCCTGCGTTAGGATGTCTCATCTTGAAGTTTGTCAACGCTCATAGGCATGGGATTCTGAACAAGTTTTGTTCCAAGGAGACCAGTTCATCGATTAGATCTTGGTCCGAGTCTACTGACGTGTAGGAACCTTCCGAAGAAGGGAGCACTGGCCTGGGAGGTGACGACAAAGTCTTTGGAGTGGAAGGAGTGAGAACAGATGGTAAAGCAGGATGCCAATAATAATGATATGGAAAGGGTGAAATTGGAAGTATGTGTTCATGAGTTAGTGTTAACTGCGGGATATCTGGTGAAGGAGCGTAAATGATAGAAAACTATAAAATAGAGTTGGGTGGAGAGGTGGTAGAGAGGAGAGATCTCGAGAGTAAGTGTCCCTCGGTCCTTAGAAAAAGGGTAGACTCAAAAGGTGACGTCAACAGAGACTTATTGGCGTTTGTAGATAGGGTCGAAACAACGATATCACTTCCAAGTTGGAGAGTACCCCGCAAAGATACATTTGGTGGCGCGAGCTGAGAGTTTATCGCGACCAGTTGCATGAATGTGGACGAAAATAGTACAACAAGCGCATGATAGGTGAGGGGAAAAGATGTACTGGTTGGATATAAAATAGAGAAAGTATCTTATCATTAAAGAGTAAAAGAAGGTAAACGGTTAATGAGAAAACAAGAAATGTGAATCACATGAACTCGGTAAGAGCAAAGAACATTCATATGACATGAGTGTCTGTGTAATATTGTGGAGATGAGTATTTTTCATTTCTAGCACCCCATTTTATTTTATTTTTCACCCCATTTTGTTTGGACGTATGCACACAACTGGTCTGATGAATAGTACCGTTAGATATTTAGAAAGATAAGAATTGTTGACTCATGTATTCCTTTGCATTATCAGTCAAAATAATGTTGAGGGACAAGCCAAAATGAGTATGATTTTCATTATAAAATTGTGAGAATACAAAAAAATTTCAAAGTATTCCTATAAAAGATACACTTAAGTACATCTAGCAAAATCATCAATAAGAGTTCGAACGTACTGGCTTCCTCCACCAACAACCTTGGTGAGACTAGAACCCCAGATGTCTGAATGAACAAGGTCAAAAGGATGAGCAAAACTTTCACAGTGTTTAACAGTGAAAGTAGTGTGATGATGCTTTCTATATTGGCAAGCCTCACAATCTAAAGTGGAGTCGGTCTTGAAAGATGGCAGGAGCTGGTGAAGGAGACGCAGTGGCGGATGACCAAGACGATGATGTTGTTTGCATTAAGAGCGCAAAAGAAAAGTGAAGTAGACACTTCAATCAGGATAATTTAGTCTAGTTAATTTTGACCCCATTCTGAGACTTTCAGAGGCACTGGAAATGGTTGTGGGTGTAGAAGCTGGAGTGTTTGGAAGTGTTGTCATAGATCAATGATAGGACTCAAATGGCATCTCGCAGGAGATCTTGCAAGAGTCAACATTGAAGGTCTTCTTGAGAGTGCACACAAACGAGTATCGCGAGTAAGGAGTCGACGTAGGAGAACTCCAAGCGGCGAGTTTTGCAAGGGAGGAGTCGACACAGGAGAACAGGTGAAGCTTGAGTTTTGCGTAAGAATAAGGCAAGATCTGCGAGTAAGGTGTTTTCCAGGAGACGAGTTCCGTTTGCAAGGATTTCACAGAAGTCGTAGGATAGTTAGATGGAGATATGGAGCTCACGCGCAAAAGTCGGAGAGAGCTCGAATGCAGGAATCAGTGAGAACTCGCACGCATGAGCCGGCGAGAGCTCGAAGAAATTGTGGACTTTTATTGAATGGAGAAATTGCAGGCCCACGCTGAAATCAGATGGGTCTCTCTGGAAGGAATGCGTAGGCAGTCATATAAGGTTCGCGAGAACTTGCGGCAGAGAAGTCTCACAGATATTTGCAGACGATCACCAAAGACTGGCGGGTTTCGGGGAAGGAGCGGAGCCTATAAATATCTCGTGGGGAGGGCGTTGTCCTTATCGGTTGGAGAGTGGAGATTGGCCAGCTCGATTTGAGTGGTCATCGAGCTTGACATGCTGGGGACTTTCCCGTGATGATGCGCGAGCAGCGAGTTCACGAGATTGCTTGGATATGATGAGAGTGCGCGCGTTTGCGGGTTGATGCAGGAGCTTTTGTGTAAAGCCAAGAGAGTTCACGCCAGATTGAAAAGATTTTATGCGAAGACTGGGAGTATTCTGTTACGGGCTTTGTGCCCAATTATTATGTTATGTCTTTATGTGGTGTGTAAGGGGTTTATTATGAGTCCATTATATTTTATCATATTTTTATATTAGCGTCGGAGATTTACATTTATGCCCTTGTATTACTAGTATTTAAATGACTTATTGGGTCTGGTAATGGAAGCAAAAACTATTCTATTTTGTTTATCTTTGTTTATGAGATTGTGGTAGCTCTTTCCTCCAAAGCACACCCCGTCTAGGCACCCGCGGTTTCGGCTCCACTCTATCCTCCGTCTCCAGCTATACTCCAGCGAGTCCATAACATCTTGACATTAGAGCCAAGTTTTTCCTCCACTTCACAAAGACCACTCATTAGTTCTAACGTTGTCTTCATCGGTTGTCAATCCTCCTGTGACAACATCTTCATCCGGATTTGCAGATTCAAAGTATCTGTTCCTTGCGCAGAATAGTCGGGAACATTGTCGTCTGCAATCCTTCATGTGCATAAGACTCGACAAATATCCGCATGAGTATCGTTGATTAGGGAAACTTAGTAACCATCGACCTGTAGCTCGTAGTTGTCTCCTGAAGTCATTCCTGCGCTACATAGCCGAGAACCCCGTCTGCAATTGTTCCTGCACAGAAGACCTGACACATTTCCACACAAGCATTGTCGATTAGGGAACCCCGTCTGCGATCGTTCCTCATTATCCTGCAAGGCACGTCTCTGCTTCTCCTTCCTCGCGCTACACGATCCTCCATAGAGCTCTTCCTTTTCGATCCACGCGCAGCAACCAACAACTCACCATGGGATGAGTGTTCTTTTTTGAGCTTCTATTTCGAGGTGCTCCCTTTTTCTCAAGCCCCAACAACACAACAGTCCTCATGTGACACCCGCTCCCTTTTTCTCGATCCTCCAACAATCTAATTTATATATTAAGAACAAAAGAAGGGTGTTCTTTTTTGACTCATCATATGGAAGCGCCGTGGCTCTCCTGACAACTCACAATCAGTCGTCTCAGAGGAATTCAACCGTCAAAGATACCCCCTGAGATACAGGTGGCCATCTTCATAGTCGGGCTTCACGATTGACTGCGCTTGGACGTTGAATTCGAGGCTCTTTGAGACTTAGTGACTGCTATGAGTTTAGTCAGATTGTGCGCCCATTGACTTCTGCTAGCTCAAGAGGTCTACTTCACCACAGACACAGAGTTTGGAGGGACATTCCAAAGGCACTGAAACCCCATAGATCCTTCAACTGTCTCATGCAGTAATGTATCAGGTGATTATTAGCACTGTCATTGATTTCCTTCGAGCTTGAGGTCAAGCTCTTTTGCACGGCGGGACAAATGTTATGGGCTTCGTTCCTAGTTATTATGTTGCCCTATTGTGTTATCTTTATGTTGTGTCCTTATTGTGTCCTGTCTTTATGTTGTGTCATTATATTTATGTCGCGTCATTGTATTTATATTGTCGTTTATGTCGTCTCCAAGGTTGGAGGATGTAATTACATCTAGGACCATTGTATCTCTTATTTAAAAACCCTTTGTGTCTCTTATTTAAAGGTCCATAGGGCTAGTGTAATGATATGGAAAGAATTATATTCCCCTTGCCCCCCCCCCCCCCCCCCCCGCGCAATAGTGTATCTCTCTCTCTCTCTTCAAGAACACCCCGCTTAGACACCCACGGTTCCGGCTCCTCTGTACCGTCATCCGCTCATCCCCGCCTCCGACCACTTCTCCGTCGATGCTTCCGAATTTATGGGAGATGCCCGTAACATTTTATTCTTTTTTTTCAAATTCATATACATTATTATAATGAGCTAAGATATGTATGAATCACCCTCATATAAGTAAATGACAAAATTATTATTTCAGTCCCTTCAACTATTTTTTGCATGATTATGATTTTGATCCCTCAACTTTTAAAATCAACTATTTTTGCATGGTTGGAGGGACTTATTTCACTTGACTTTGCAACACTCAGGGATTAAAATCTTGCAAAAAAACTAGTTTATGGATTTATTTCAAAAAGGTAATAAAGTTGAACTAAAATCATATTCTTAGGTTGGTAGATAATAGTATTATATTTGTTAAAACAATTTTAATGCGAAAAACTGCAGCAGATATATTCTTGCTACTCATGAGTTTTTAATCTTTTATACTCATTTAGATCTGCCTTAATCTGGATTTCTTGTGAGCTCAATAATCAATAGACACAGATGAGGCGAGTGGAATTTTAATATTTTCATCTATAATTTCAAATATGGAAAATTATTTTACACATTTCATGATTTAATTAGCATAAAATTGTGCATTAGACATAACCAGTTAAATTTGACTTTATAACTGGTTTTGATCAAGAGTAACATAGTGCCCACTCCTTTCTTGGCTCCTATACTCAATAAAGGGGAGCCTTGGCGCACCGGTTGAGGTGTTGCCGTGTGACCTTGAGGTCACGGGTACGAGTCTTGGAAGTAGCCTCTTGTAAAAATGCAGTGTAAGGTTTGCCTACATTTCATCCTTGTGGTGGGACCCTTTCCCGGACCCTCGTTGTGTGGGGATGCTTTGTGCACCGGGCTTCCCTTTTATGACATTAATTAGAAGGATGCGAATTTGCTGATGCTCTACTATAAACTCTCCACTCACCTTGCAAAACTATCATTTTTAACCACTGTTTTCTCTTCTGCATGGGTTTCATCGTTTTTTGTAGCATTATTAATGCTTAGATTTTGAATCCTAAAAACAGAAAAATGCAGATGGACAAGCAACGTTGGCATCAACAATGATTCAACCAAGTTCAGGTAGCCGCAGTAATCCTCGAGATGAGGGGGCCATTTCTTTTGGAAGGTTAGTTAAGATAATACAGGTTACATGCCATTTCTGCTGCAATTGATGTGTATCATAAACTATATTCATTTTCTTTTTTTAAAAGTAATTTCTTTTCACTTCTAACCATTTAAAACTAATTTTATTACTTTTTTTCCCAATGTTACTTATATCAGTATGCTTTTACAAGCTCTGGTAACCAGCGAACCAAATGGAGATCTGGAGGTGAGTTAAGAAATTTTCATTTTTTTTCTCTGGGATTGTATGCTCTCTCTCTCTCTTTCACCCTATAATGCATCTAAAAAAGAAAGAATATTACATTGTGATCTTTAACACCATTGTGATATTAAACTCCACTAAATTTTATGACTTTGATTAACTTTAACATTTTGGTTTTCAAAAGACATTCTTGTAATATTTTTGCTCATTCTGTCTTTCCTGATGTCATATGAATGATTCCTTTTATAATTACTTCATATGGTCATTTATTGGGACCTCCCATCTAACTTTCCATAATTACAGGGACCTTTCCTATGTTTCATAATTACCAAAACCTCTCATCCAAGTTTAAATTGCTAACATTCATGTACAAAAACAATCCGGAGGGGGGTCTTATAGGGTGTTTTTTGCACATGTTAACAATGCACACTTCGAGTTGAGATTTTGGTAATTTTGGCTTGGTTTCACTCGGCTTTTTTGCTCCGGTGAGTATGGACAAAAAATCCATCATAGAATGTATGTTTGACATAACGGTTATGACCGCCATCAAAAAAGAAACTATTTTTGAACATAAAATGGATGATGTTCCTTAGGTGATGTCAGACGTTCACGAATGATGGTTCATAAGCACCGCGTTCGTGACTGCCATTTCCGCCCCAAACAAAGCCTTTAAAAGATTGAGAGGTCTTTGTAATTATGCAAAATTAGAAAGGAGTTTTTCATAATTATTTTTTAATTTATGTTTTTTTCAACAGATAGGTGTTAAGAGTTATGCTTTACAATTCATGTATCAAATACAATCAGTATCATCAGAACACTGGTTGTTCACTAATGGCATACTCTAATGCAGATGTGCTCCAGAGCTTGTGGTGTTCTTTCTCATATACTAAGGGACAATGCTTACTCCAAGGATCGTGTATGTAAATATTTTCTCCCTTTCTCTGAATTTCTGTTGTGTCCTGGAAAGCATACTATTAAAGATATTAGTTTTAGTTTCACATTGTCTCTTGGTCGTTGTGAGTCCATGAATTTCTTATATAAAGCACTCTTCTATTCCCTTTTCTAATCTCCTACATGGTATCAGATCTAGTTCTTTTTCCTTCCTGATTTTCTCGGCCATGTTTGTTAGGGCTGCTATCAGATTGGCTTCCGCTCGTGCTGTCTGATTTCATCGCAGATCCCATCTAGAGCTTCCTCGCATTCTCGTTGACGACCACATTGCTGCTTCCGCTCCTGTCGAAGAGACCGACTTCTGTTTCTGTCGGCAGGAGCGTCTTATGATCCCTTCGATCGCGTCGACAGACGGCTCTGCATTCGTTGTCATGCTCCTCTATGCTTTCTTCATCATTTTGTCTGTGTTCCTGTCGCAGATCGTCGACGACTTCTTCGTCCGGCAGATCCCAGACCACTTGCACGCGCAAGGCTCGTCTGGTGTTTTTCTTCCCGTCGACCCGTCGAGCTGCTTTCGTTGCTTCTGTCGCTGATCCCTCTTGATCCAGTCGCTGCTCATTGATGATGAAAATGATCTCCCTGCTCCCAGCTAGTCTTCCTCTTTGTTCCATCCTCGGTGTTCTCCGTCGCTAACCCTGTTCCAGACCTACTGTAGCTTCTCCTTATCAAAGCACCGTGCATCTGCTGCTCACAGTCGACGTTGTCGATCCTGTGAATGTTCTCCTCTGCCGATTCCGTTGCAGATCTTGTCTTTGTTCCAATAGTTCTTGTAGATTACTGCTTCCAGTTGATGTCGGTGTTCCCACTGTCATTTTGATCGACTTCTTCAGATCCTCGATGTTTCCAGCCACTGCTACCCTTTTAGGGGCACCGATATCTCGCCGAAGTTGAAGTTTTTTGTTGTTTTTGGTCGCTTTTATGTGTCGTCGTTTTATTGTTGTTGTTTAATATATGGATCTTAAACTTTCCTTCATGCACGTGTTTCACGTGAGGGGGAGTGCTTGTAACGAATGCGACTCGGCTGATTTTTTTCAACCATTTGCCTTCGTTTTACATGGTCTCCAGGCATATGTCGTATGTTGTTATGCGTCTCCCCATATTTCATTCGATTGTTCGTGTGTTGGGACACGATTGATATTGGTGTTCTAATCTCAACAGGCTGTGTCGCGTGGGACCGTGTCATGTGAGATTGTGTCGTGTGGGACCTCCCTTTGTGCGGATTATCCCCGACAGATTATCCCAGGTTGCTCGTTTGATGATTTGCTCCACATTTTTCGTTCTCTTTCCCATATTGTGTGTAGGTGATGTTGGTTGACCTGATTCCAGTGAGTCCACGTCGTGTTGGTCCTGCGTCGTCTGCGGGTCTACATCATCTGCAGGTCTGCGTCGTCTGCGGGTCTGCGGGTCTGCGTCGTGTGTGACTATGTCCTCGGTTTGATTCTCCGGTTTGAAATTTTTCCCCGGTGGCTCGTTTGATGTTTTGTCCCATATTGTCTACTTACATTGCCATTATTACGATGTCAAAGTTGAGGGTTCCCCCTACAACTTGAGGGGAGTGTTGAAGATATTAGTTTTATATTATTATTTAAGTCTTAGTATATGTGGTATTAGTCCCACATTGTCTGTCGGTCTTTGTGAGTTCATGTATTTCGTATATATTGCCCCTATGAGTGTGAATGAAATGCACTCGTCTATTCCCTTTCTAATCTCCAACACATACTAAGGCTAAGAACATCCCATTTTATAGTTTTAGGTACATATTCTACTTTAGGTATTGAGTAAACTCTCTCAAAGGTCATGGTTTTAATTTTGACTTTGAATACTGATTTCTTTTCTGATTTTTCAATACTATTCTTTGTTTATGTTGAAAATATTATGCCCAAATGAGGAAACTTATGTAGCTTTGTGCATTTAATATAGATCTTGTGATGCAGGCGTCTCACTTGTCTGTCACCCTGACATCACCCCAGGGGGCCCACTCTGGCATCTCACCAAGGTGACTTTCATCAGGGCTGCAGCCCATGCACCCCAATCAGCTATTCGCCTCTCATCACTAGGAAACGGTAGGTTGTTGAGGCCCGGGATCGAACACCCGACTTCTTAGATACGAGTCTTTCACAAGAACTCTCATCACCAACTGATCGACAACTCAGTTAGTGATGAGAGTTTTGGTGAAAGACTCTTATCTAGGAGATTGGGTGTTCAATCCTTTGCCTCAACAACCTATCGTTTCCTGGTGACGAGAGGCAGAGCGCTGGTTGGGGTATATGAGCTGCAGCCTTGTTGAAAGCCAACTTGGTGAGATGTCAGGGTGGCCCCCTGGTGGTGATGCCAGAATGAGAATGGATGGCAGATGTGATGCCTGTCCTACATCATCTTGGGTCCTTCCATTGTATATTGATTTTATGCATAGTTTCTAATTTGGTGTGAGTACAGGTTTAGGCCCAGCAACCCACTCTCACATCAGTACATCACCTAGTAAAAAAAACACTTCCATGTAATACAGGTCAAAGTTCGTACACGTGAGAGGCCTTGTGCACTTAATATTGATCTTGGGCCCCTCCATCTACTACAATCAATTGGTTTTAGGTGATGCATGGGCTCTAACCATTCACTTTTATCATGATGAGCACCTAGAGATGTTGAGAATAATATTCTCACATCGTGAAATTCATGTAATCTTATTCACTTGATATTGATCTTGTTAGAGTAGGCTAGGCTCAACAACCGGCTCGCACTCATCCACTTGAAAAGGTATTTCATATCTCACGGTTGACTGCTTTGATGCTTCAGGGGTGATCATTTATGGGGACTGCCTCAACTTGATCAAGTATTGTCAACGCTGCTTTGCCTCGCGTCTTTGGGATGCCCACTTCCCGGACGCTGCTGTGTTGGGATTCCTTTTCGAGCTTCCTCGTGTCCTGTTCCGATATGCTCCGCGGGCGGCCAATCGGGCTGCGGATTTTTGTTCTCGCTATGCTATTTTCTGTACCTTCCTTTGGACCTGTTTTGAGGATTTCCCACCGGTTCTCTCTGCGGTTGTTCAGAGTGACCGGGAGAACATCCTTGTTTTTTGACCCGTTTTTGCGGTCCCTTTTCCTCTTTTCTTTCTATTGCGAATGCAAACTTCAAAAAAACAAAAAAAAAGTATTCCACGTTAAAATTTTAAGCATGATGAGACATTTTGAGAATAGTCTTCCCCCTTCAAGAAAGCAAAATACCGCTTTGTGCACTTGGATAGATCCCGAGCCCCTCTACCTGTAAGATATTGGTAAGCTAAGCCAATGATAAATTTAATTTACATCATAAAATGCACATTTTGAAGTCAATTTGTGATCTCTAATTCTTAAAGCATGATGTAAGGTTGCAGGTCTTACAAGTCAAACTCGAAGAATCTGTTCCATCCTTGGGCCCGCCTGAGTCTCTGTTGTTTCGGCTAGTCAAATACTTGGCTTTCGCTGCCTCGACGAAAACTGGAGATAAAAGTCAAACCATCACCGCTGGATCAAGAGATGGCTCATACATCCAAACTATCATTCTTCAGCTACTTGCCGTTTGGCTGGCCGACTGTCCAAATGCCATTTGCTCTTTTCTTGATTCGCCGTCACACCTCACATGCCTGTTGGAGCGAGTCTCGAACCCTCACGCGGGCGTGTTCGTTCGAGGATTAGCTGCATTGGTTCTCGGAGAATGCGTTCTCCACAACAATTCTACAGAAAACGGCCGAGATGCTTTCGCCGTGGTCGATGCCATCAGCCAAAAGGTCGGGCTGACTTCTTACTTGGCACAGTTCGACGAGTTGCTGAAGGCATTTGATTCTCGCTTCTCTACGGCAGTTTCCCACAAGCCGCCTCTGAGATCTAGTTCTGCCAGCATGTTGGATGTGCATGAGGTTGAGAATCACAATGGGTTGGATCATATAGAGGATCATCCGAACCTCACGGCGATTCTCGATCCGTTATTTGTTACTTTCGTTAGAAAACTTGAAGCGGGAATTCGAGAAGAATTCGTAGACGTGTTCAGCCGTACGAAAAACAAGGCCTCAATCCTTCCCTCCGACCTAGAGCGGAGGGATGGAGAGGTTGATGGAGACTATATCAAAAGGTTGAAGTTCTTTGTGGAGAACCAGTGCCATGATATGCAGGTTACATTCTACATTCATCTACATATTGACTTCATTTTCAGTCATGTTTGTTGAATTCCAAGCTTCATTCAGGATCTTCTGGCTCGGAATTCCAATTTAGCAGAGGAGCTGGTGAGGAGCGGCGGGCACGGAGCAGTCGAAATTTCTGCTGCGAAACCGAGAAGCAGAAGAGAACGGATTCAGACCGATGCGCTCCGCAACGAGCTACATGAAGCGAAGAGGCAACTCGAAATGCTGAAGTCGCAGAAAGCAAAGATGGAAGAGGAAGCTCTGTTTTACCGGAGTACATCTGGAAAGCTGGAATCTGATCTCAAGAGCCTTTCAGATGCTTACAACAGCTTGGAGGAAGCCAACCACCGACTCGAGTCCGAGCTGAAAGGTGTAAAGATTGGAGCGAACTCGTCGCATTCTGAAGTGGAGCGGATACGGACGGAAGCGAGGGAAGAAGCCCAGAAAGAGATGGAAGCCGAGCTCAACGACTTGCTGGTCTGTCTGGGCCAGGAGCAGAGCAAGGTGGAGAAGTTGACCACGAGGCTGGTGGAGCTGGGAGATGATGTCGAGAAGCTTCTAGAAGGAATAGGGGACGAGGCTGGTTTACCGGATGAAGACGAGGACATTGAAGAAGATGAGTGAGTGCTGTAAATTAGAACCAGTCCAGTTTGTAAGATCTTAAACTTGATCTCAAACTGTACAGATTTGTACAGAATTGAACGACTGATGTATTTTATCTTCTTTCTATTTCTGTATGTGTTATTAGCATTTCCGGCATAAACTCGTGTTTTTTTGTATTTCACTTCGATTCGTAAACAATCTGAAGAAAGCGAGGTTTGTTCGTCTGCTTTCGGTAATCTCGTTAATGAATCGTTGTGTATTCGTGTACACACATACTTATGCACACGTGTACATACACATACTTATGCACGCGTGTACATACACATACTTGCCCTTATGTTCATTGAATAAATACTCCATTAAAATCAATTAGGAGGTAATCAATAGGTATTTCGTTTATCCCGTGCATTTGATCGATTTTCGTGATCTACAGTTTTTTGACCTCGGATGGACGGTTGGAGATTGTTATCACGATCAGCACAATTTTTCATATTTTCTATATTTTTTCTATGTAGTTTGAGAATTAGGTTAAATGGTGTCCGTGATGCTGGACACACTTAACTAAATATGCTATATGAGTAAGGATGTCTATTTAGCTCATAATATTTCGCTTCGAACGAATGTTCATTTGCATATTCGTGGACGCATGCCCATGCAAAAATGTCCGCCCACACGAGCGCGCGCGCACGCTCGTGCTTATACCGAAATGTACTTAATTAATTAAGATCAATTAGGAGGCAATCAATGTAACAATTGAGTGAGAGTTCTTACAAATTTACATGTGTGAATTTTGAAGACTTGAAGGTTAAAGAATTGACAGCAAACACAACTGAGCAAAGTGCTAAAACCAATGATTTGTAGAAGTGAAAACATAAATGATTTGATGGGCTCCATTTGGCGCAGTGGCGGAGGTCCTAAACGCCGATGGCTATGTACTGTCGTTCGTGATCACCTGACCTCACCTAAGAAACTTAATTCACTTTTATGTTCAAAATTAGTTTTTTTTTCTTGGTGGCGGTCATAACCATTGTCATGCCAAACATACGTTTCTATAGTTGTGATGTTTTTGCCCAAACTCACCGCAGCAAAAATGTTGTGCTAGACGGAGCCTATTCGAAAAACTTATGTTTAATTTGAACAACAAACTTGGATACTTTGTAATGGTATTGACGGGGTTTCACCTAAAGATTTCTGAGTCAAATCGATAGGACTTTGAGTGAAGTGCTCAAGCAAGTAAACTGGGCAGCTATACTATATTAAAAGAAAAGAACACTATTTAATTAAACATTCACTTGCCGAATTTATCATTTTTTTAAAAAAATTCAATTTTAAGAACTCATCATGTGTTTTTTTTCTTTTATTTTTAAAAAATGCTCTCTTATGTACACAAAATCATCTACCTACAATAAAAAATATGTTCTTCCCGACGCTCGCAAACACCATACACACCGCAAAAATGAGCGACGAGCGAAGTATGCCACTCAGGGGTTTGGAAGCAAGGGGAGCACCGCCGCGCCGGGACAATGTCGTGGCCAGGATAATATTGCGTGAGGCACGGGAAGCCCCGTGTACTATCACAGTTAATGTACTGTTGCACTCACGTAGTGTCGGAGGTCCATGCTGTTTCCCTCGCGTAATTCAAGTGCCAATGGAGGCCCCCTTGGTTGCACAAAAGCCTCCAAATACGGGATTTTATTCCGTCCGGGTTCCAGGGCACTCGCGCGCGACTAAAAGTGATCGCGCGCGGGGCTTCTCGCGTCATTGCTTTTGTTATTTTTTCTCTCTAAATCGTCATCGTTGATATCTCCACCGGGCAACGCTACCTCTTAGCCGGACAGAGATTTACAAACGGGCTCCGGTTCCAAAAATTTCCCCTCAAAATACTTTCTTTTTCGAGAGGGCTAGAAAAAAATTTCCGACGACTTCCATCTTCCATAAGGAGAGTAGTGGCTAATAAAATGGAGATTCAAATCTCACAATCACAATTCATTTTTTTGGCAAAATGCACCCTTCAAATATAGGCTTTTGGCAAAATGCACCCCGAAAATTTAAAATTGGCAAAATGCACATCTCAAAATGGTTTTTTTTAGCAATGTGCACCATATATTGAACATTTTGGTCATTTTATTTTTTGCCTATTGAGGGTGCACTTTGCCAAAAAAACCATTTTAGTAGATGCATTTTGCCAATTTTAAACTTTCAGGAATGCATTTTGCCAAAAACCGATATTTCGAGGTGTACTTTGCAAATTATCCAACACAATTCACAAGCATTCTTCTCTGATAAAAAAAATGTCAAACTCCACCCTGGATCTCAGGAGAGTCGTCTGCCTCCTCCTTCATTTTCGGCTTCCTGGAAGCAATCTCGGAGGACTTGATGTCCGTCAAGCGCATCACCACCTGCCGCATCGACGGCCTCTCGCCGGGATCTTTCTCGGTGCACCGGAAGGCCAGCGTGACAACCTGCCGCACTTCTTCCTCCGCCTCGGTTCCCAAAACTTCGTCCATGAGATCCGGATCGACGATCCCGCCGACACCGTCGCCGCCGTCGAGGCTCGATCTCGCCCAACTAACCAAGTCCGAGTTCTCCGAATAAGACGGATCCAGCGCCGTCTTTCTCGTGATCAGTTCCAGCAGGACGACGCCGAAGCTGTAAACATCAGATTCATTGCTCCTCTTTGTGGTAAATGCCGTCTCTGTAATGGATGGAGGAGAAAAAAAGGAGGTTAGAGGGGCATACCTTAAAAGAGAACCTCAACTGTGAACAAAACCTGCAAAATGAAATTGTTTAGTGACTTTTACACAGATTTTCGAGGTTAGTAGATATGTTCAGAATGTTAGATGAATACTATATGCATCCCACATAAAATTTATTGATTGTTGATTATTGAGTATAGGTGAAAAAAAGGGGTTTGGGATCTATATTAAGTGCGTAGGGCTATCTTAGTTTCTTAATGTGGGACTATATTTTCAGCAAGCCCTCTGCATGGAGAAATATTTAGTTGTGTGTAACACACAATCAAAATAGATCACCGTGCGGGAGCAAATACAGCCGTATAATCCGTGATTCAACGGTGTGCATTGCTTCCGATAATATTCGTGCAATGCGGTCATATTGAAAAGTGACTGTATTTTAGATCAATCATGCGCAAAAATTTGTGCTGAAGGGAATATACGGCGTGAGATAAGGTGTGTTGCACGCACCAACAAATTTTTCATCTACATGTAAGGTCTCTAGACTATAACATGTAGACTTAAATTTTCTTTTTAATATAGGATCTCACTTGTTACACGGATTCTGACGATGCTGGTTCCCTCGCTGATCGACGTTCTACTTCAGGGATGTGCACTTTCTATGATGACAATCATATTTCCTGGAAAAACAAGAAGCAGAGTGTTGTCTCCCGCTACATGAATTTTTTGATGTGAGATTACATTCTCAATAACGAATATGGAATAGAAGATGTGTTCAAGGGAACAAAACATTGCAAATTATAGCACTATTATTTGAAGGGCAAATAGTGAAAGAACATTTTCTATAAGATGGAGAGTTTATATTGTTGAGAATAAAATCTAACGTGACGAAACTCATGTAATCTTCTACATTTAAGATAGATCCCTCCCTCGTCCACCTACAAGTAATTGGTTTAGGGTTTAATGTTTATGCTCCAGAATGGTATCAGAGCAAACTAGGCTAGATGTCTCACTAATGTCACCAAAACAATCATGTGTGAGAGGTCGAACACCTTACACCAAGAAGATGTCTCGATAACAGTCTCATATCGGGGAATTCATGTCATCTTATGCAATTGAGATAGATTGTCAGTCTCTACACCTATAACTAATGAACTTTTTTTGAATGTATATGTTCTAAATTGATATAGATTGCACTCTCACATCACCCAATAAAAAAAATCATGTGTTAGAAACCAAGTCCCTGCACGCAAGGGGGATTGTTGAGAATATTTGCTATCTTGAGCCTCTCCACCCACAACTACCTAGTTTTGGTTGGATGCATAGGTTTTAAAATAATATCAGACCAGACTAGGTGCAATGACACTCTCACATCATCCAGGTAACCCAAGTCACTTGCACAAGAGGGATTGTTGAGAATAGTTGCTTGATCCCCTCCACAAACAGGTAACTATTTTTTGTTTGATGCATGAGTTCTAAAATAATATCAGAGCAAACTACGCATAATGGTACTCTCACATCATCCAATAGAAAAATATTCTTGTGTTAAGTGGCCAAAGACCATACATGTGAGGAGGCATATTGAGAATGTAGTCTTGCATTGGGAACTCATGTAACTTTGTGCACTTAAAATAGACATTAGCCCCCCCCCCCCCCCCCCCCCCAATTAATTAGTTTTGGGTTAATTGCATATGTTCTAAGATAGTCACAGAGCAGGCTATGCCCAATGACTAACTCTGACGTCACCCAATAGTAACTGCAGTAGAGGCCAAAGACACTATACGCATAGGGAAGTCTCCAAAACACAGTCTCCTCTTGGAAAACTCATAACTTTGTGCAATTAATGTAGATATTGGACCCCTCCAATAAATAATTGTTTTTATATCCGATGCATAGATTCTAAGAAACTAGTAAATGTGATAATTAGATAAAACATATTTGAAATTTTTACCACGAGCCATAAAACAGACGGTCCCCATCACCCCTAAGGATGTTGTGGAGACCGAGTATTTATCCATGAACCTCGCAATGCCAAAATCTGTGATGTGGGGATCCATTTCCAAATCCAAAAGTATGTTTTTTGATTTAATGTCGCGGTGAATGATAGCAGGTATACAGTCCAAATGGAGGTAAGACAGCCCGTGGGCAATCCCAATAGCCATTCTATAGTGAACTTCCCACTCAAGAACCATCATAAAGGCTTCCTTTTTTCATATACTCATACAATATCATTCTGTAATCACTTTTCAGCCAGAAATTCACTAATTTTGCCAGATTCCTGTGATTGATCTTCCCCAATGTTTTAATTTCTCTCAACATGCTTGCATTAGAATCCTGTTGACGTCCAAACACAAGCTTCTTCACAGCATAAACTTCTTCTGGGATCAACGAAGCCTTGTACACTGTTCCATGAGCCCCTCTCCCTACAACATACTTCTCATCCATGTTCTTTGTTGTCTCCATCACCTTGTTCAGAAGCCAAGAAGATCCTTCATGTAAAGACGGAGTTTTCTACAACACAGTTCTTTTAGTCGTGAACAGGGAGCGGATTGCTGTGAGAATCACTAAGAAATAGAAAAGGGATGACCCGACAATTATCGTTACAAGTTGTAACGATCTAAAATCTGAAGATACATAAATATAGGGAATGGCCAAGAGCAGGAGGCCGGGCTGAGGGAGAAGAAGAATGGTTGGAGAAGATGGCCGGAGATGGGAGAGACGAAGGGGGTCGGGAACAGAGCAGAAATTGGAGAAACACTTTATTAACTTTTTTCTTAATCTCTTATTACAAGCAATCAGTCTTATTTATAACACTAATTAGGCTTATTTCAGACACGTGGCCCACTTTTGTTACATTGTCTTCGCCTTTTAAAACAACATCCTAGTCGTTTGATCATCACTAAAAAAAACATAAGTCATCCAGTGATATAGCAATGCAAGTCTTAGTCACCATATATATGAAACTAATTCCGCCAGGATTAAACACCAAAATTTTTGATGTTCTTTGATCGTTCATAGCGAACTTTGTTGCAATGAACGTTGTTGTAGCGAACTCTGTTGTCACGAACTCTGTTATAGGCATTGGTTTTACGGCATATTCGTCTGAATCGATTTCATCAAAGACAACATCGCAGCTCCCTTGATTTTGATGATGCGAAATGGCAATGCAAAATCATATTCAACTTGCATCGGTGGCTTGGAGGTTGAGTTGATCTTTTCAAGAACTGTATGGTGAATAATAGATGGCTTGCGAGTTCTGTTCAAGAACTATATGGTGAATATCTTTTGTTATTGTTGACGCTGAATCGATGATTGGCGAGATCTGCTCTTGAACTAATTGTTCTTTCCCCAATTGTTATGTCACCAACGATGAATCGGAGTTAATCTTTGTGAAGGAGGCATCCAATCGTTCCTGGAAAACACGGAACTCGAGCACTACGTATTGTTGGAGTTGATCATATCGCTGAAGCATGTCATCAAGAAGGCGTTGAAATTTATCATCCATGCGTTTTTGAAAGGCATCAAGCATGAATTTGAAGGCATCCATCATCCTGGAAGGGTGAGATCAGTGACAAGAGGTGGTGGTATCGAGGTAAGCGCAAAGTCATTGTCCGTCCACCAGTTAAATTCAAGAAGGGCTGTTCTTGATCACAGCTCGTCGAAGTTTGGCCCGTTGGTTGTTACAGATTCGCCATTCTTGATCACAACCCGCTCGTTGTTACATATTCACACCCTATAATTGCGGTGGTGGTCTCAAATTGCATTGGAACAACAACGACGGAGGTGGCGAGGTTGCTGTTGTTTCTTTGTACACTGGTTTTTTCTTTTTGTTTTCCCCCAAAAAATAGTGCTTCTTCCTTTTTTTGCAGAGTTGTGGAAGCTGCAAGCAAGATGGCGTTGCTGCTCTTGAAGTCAGAATCTTGGTGATTGGGACTGTTTCTTGGTCACAGCGAGATGGAGACGCAAGTAAAGCGGTGGTCGGAAATGTTATTGAAGCGCAGCGGCGTAGGCAGCGATGGTGGAGGATGAACCGCCGCGAATCGCCGTCGAAACAACAATGGTGGGAGGTGAACTGGCGGCGGTGGTAGACGATGAAGAGCAGGCGGCGGATCTTGGGTTGCTTGTGGTGGCGGATCTTGGGTTGCTTGTGGTGGCAGATCTTGCGTAAAACATGGATGGCTCTGTTTCAAACCTCAGGCCGGAGGTGGTGGAAGATGAACCGCCGGTGGTGGTGGATGATGAAAAAGAGAGGGCGGATCTTGGGTAGAAGAAGAGCGGAGGAGAGATCGCGACAAGAGCACCAATTGTAATGATCTAAATTCTGAAGATACAAAAACACAGGGAATGGACAAGAGGAGGGCGTGTTGAGGGAGAAGAAGGATGGCCGGAGATGAGAGAGACGAAGGGGGTCAGGACAGCAGAAATTGGGGAAACACTTTATTAACTTTTTTCTTAATCCCCATATTACAAGTAATCAGTCCTATTTATAACACTAATTAGGCTTATTTTGGACATGTGGCCCACTGTTATTTCATAAGATGGCTTATTTTGATCGTTACATCCTCTTCCCACACGTGGAGCCACCAGCGACCTTCCCCACTCCCTGCCTCCCCAATTACTGTTGCAGGAATTCTTCTCCTGCTGCCCAGGACAACAAAATCAGTCCAGGAATTTAATTCAAGGACTATTTCCCAGGCCTTTCATCCCCAAACAGTCACCCTAAAGTCTTTGGGCCGCTGTCCAGACATCCTGGACAGCAACACTTATCTGTTCATCATTGAAATCTGTCTCGGACAGCCCCTTTACAGCGCCTCCAGCCCTCCCCTCTTTATATCCATGGTACCCAAGATTTGTAAGTTGATTTCTTTACCATTGGATTGCGTGTTTATTTTCTACTTGTACGGATAGTAATTTGTAAATCTTGTTTCAGTTGTTTCCGTCTTTGTAATCTCCTATTTAAATAGTATTTGTTTTTGCACACTCTCGCACTCATACGCTTCTCTTGGTTGCCTTGATTTTAAATTGTTTTAATTCTAATGTGGAAAAATCTAGATATAAATATTATTTTGCAAGTTTGAATTCGCCGGACATTTGCATTTTCATTTGCATTTTCATTTGCATATAGCCTTAGTAGTTTCATTTAGTGCCTTACCCTGCGTCAAAATGCGGCAGAGGCCAAAGACCCTATATGTGTAGGGATGTCTTAAGAACACAGTTTCCTCTTGGAAAACTCATGTTACACCCTAAAATCGGGTAAGCATAAAATACAGAGAAAGAAGGGGGAAATGGCCTAGAGAGAGATGACCGGATATGAGGAAGAAGACAAACGGCCAGGAGTTACATTGTCGTCACCTTTTGAAAACAACTTCCTCATTATTTGTTCATATTTTGATCTTTTTCAAGCAATTTGAACCTAAATCAGAAAGCTGGACTGCTTCTTTCACAAGATGAGCAAATTCCAATATATGCACACATAGTTTGATTTTCTCTAGCTTCTAGAGTAAATGGGATGGCATCAAAGGAAACTTTACAGGAGGCAGCAGATTGCTTTTTGATAGGAGTTTGTCCAAAAAACTGTTATGTTGATAAAGAATTTAAGAGTTTGTGTACCATAACCAGGCAGCAGATGGCAATGATGCTATTGATAGTAAAATTGGACAGGTTGTATCCTCCTGCTCAGATCAAGTACCCCATTATACATGAAGTGAAGCATATGTTTCTTTCAACACCAACGAGAAACAATACATCAGATAAATTCCAGCTCTCCAAAAAAATCGAAACGCTACCACTTACGATGGTAATCACACTCCTTATTTACCTCTCCTCTTGGTAGTTTTGTAATCAATTTGGCTCCATAAACTAGTGCGATTTTGAGTGAATGGCAATATAATTATATTCCTAAATTTTGCATACTTGTCCCAAATGATGACTTCAACTTATTGAACACTTACAGTTGGGCTTTTGAATCAAGCTACTAAACAACAACATTCTGGAATGGTTAGCTCCCTTTGCACAGCTTCAAATGCAAAGCATCCACTCCCTTGCCTCCTTGAATCTTAAATCCTCATTCCATGTGCATTTGAAAAGGTACAACGGTAAGAAATCTCTTTTTTTCATTTTTTCGCTTATCGCCATATATTTGAAATTAATTCCGCCAGGGTCAAATATCAGAATTATTGACGTTCCTTGATCATTCAAAGCAAACTCTATTGAAGCCATCCTAAGCAATGATTTCACAACATAATTCTCTGAATAGAGTTTGAAAAAAATGAACTCAGCCATTCTTGATTTTGGCGGTGCTAGGTGGTAACACAAATTTGTTTTCAGACTGCATAGGTGGTTAGGGCATACATTGATTTGTTCAAGAATTGTATCATGAACATATTTTATTGTTGATGGAGACGAGTTGATGATCGTTGGAAGTTGCTCTTTAAGAATCCCGCTTTCTTGGATATTTTTTGGACTTTCGTAAGATTTATACTATCCAGTTGTGGTAACATTTTATTGATGATTGGGGTTGGGGGAGAAAATAGAGCAAAAAACAACTAAAACTTTATTTTTACTAAAGCTATTAAAGGACTCCCTATTTATAAGCAGAAAATTGTCATTTAAACTAATGATCCCCTAATCTAATCTCTTCACGTGTTGTCATGTGGATGCATCATATAGATCACTCATGTCATTACAACGCATAATTTTGTGCAATTAATACAGATATTGGACCCCTCCACCTATAAATAATTGATTTTACATTGGCTGCATAGATTCTAATAAACTAGTAAATGTGATAATTAGATACAACATATTTGAAATTTTTACCAGGAGCCATATAACCGACGGTGCCCATCACCCCTGAGGATGTTGCGGAGACCGGGTATTTATCCATGAACCTCGCAATGCCAAAATCTGTGATGTGGGGCTCCATTTCCAAATCCAAAAGTATGTTTTTTGATTTAATGTCGTGGTGAATTATAGCGGGTATACAGTCCCAATGGAGGTAAGACAGCCCATGGGCAATCCCAAGAGCCATTCTATAGCGAACTTCCCACTCGAGAACCATCGGCGGCTTGACCTCATGCAGCACATCATAAAGGCTTCCTTTTTCCATAAACTCATACAGTATCATTCCGTAATCACTTCGCAGCCAGAAATTCACTAATTTCACCAGATTCCTGTGCTTGATCTTCCCCAATGTTTTAATTTCTCTCAACATGCTTGCATTAGAATCTTGCTGACGTCCAAACACAAGCTTCTTCACAGCATAAACTTCTTCTGGGCTCAATGAAGCCTTGTACACTGTTCCATGAGCCCCTCTCCCTACAACATACTTCTCATCCATGTTCTCTGTCGCCTCCATTACCTTGTTCAGAAGCAAAGAAGATCCTTCATTTAATGATGGAGTTTTCTCCAGCACAGTTCTTTTAGTCGTGAGCAGGGAGCAGATTACTATGAGAATCACTAAGAAACAGAAAAGGGATGACCCGACAATTATCGCAACAAGTTTAATCTTGCTAAAAGATCTTTTTGAATTGCTTGAGCTGTTGCTGCTGCTGCACGATTTTAAGATGGTTTGATTCGAGCATCCCGAGCAAGGATCGCAAAGATCGGGATTTCCAATGAATGAATTTGGCGAAGATTGCAGAAACTTGAGCAAATTTTCCGGTACTGCACCAGAAAAATGGTTATATGAAAGATTCACATACACTAAAGAACTGAGTTCTCCAAATGGTGTAAGGCTTCCAGACAGATTATTTAGAGATAAATCCAAGCTCTGGAGTCCCATTAAATTCTCCAAGTTTGTTGGAACCTGACCAGTAAGACCGTTACTGCTGAGATTCAAATCTATGTTCAAATTTTGTAATGAACCCAATGATGATGGAATCTGCCCTCCAAAAGCATTTCCTCCCAGCTGCAGTTCTGTCAGGAAATTAAGCTGTGACAGGAAATTAGGGACCCCTCCAGTGAATCGATTTTCTTGCAAGATCAACCGAGATAAAGCTGTTAGATTTGCAATACTCGGTGGTATTGAACCGTTCAAAGAATTGAAGCCCATGTCCAAGACAAAAAGCTCTATGCACTTTGAAATTTCAGGAGGCAGTTGGCCATATAAACTATTGTGGGAAAGATTCAAAACTTCCAGATGCTGTAGATTCCCGATTTCTCGAGGTATAGGCCCGAAAAGCTTGTTCCCTGACCAGTTAATCATTGTTAGATTCACGCAGTTGCCCACCGTTCTTGGAATTCTACCGTTCAAACTATTCAGGCTTAAATCCGCATAGGCTAAACTTGATCGAACGGCCCAATCTGGAATCAAACCAGTAAGGTTATTTTCACTAAGAATCAACCTCTGTAAACTTGTGCAGTTTCCAATATCTAAAGGTATGATACCATCAAGTAAATTCTTACCCAAATTCAATATTTCTAACTTTCTACCATGGCAGATTCCAGGCGGTATTTTGCCAGTGAAGGAATTGTCCGTGAGGTCAATAATGAAAAGGCTGCTATTGATCCCCAGACCCTGTGGTATAACTCCGGCGAACTTGTTTCCATAAAGATAAATTTTTTTCAAGTTTTTCAGCTCAGTCATCTCCTCTGGGAGCTCCCCCACCAGTTCGTTGTAGTAGAGAAGAATCGATTGAAGTTCTTGAAGCCTCCAAATCTGAGCAGGGATTTCTCCACTCAAATTATTTCTGAAAAGATGGAGATACTGCAAATGGCTTAATTTACCAACTTCTTTTGGAATGCCGCCTTCTAATTGGTTTTCATGAATCTGAAGATCTGTGAGTGATCGGCAATTTCCGATCTCTGGAGGAATTTGCCCCGACAGAAAGTTCTCGGAGAGGTAAAGAACTGAAAGATCTGTCAACGAACCAATGGACGAGGGTATCTGACCAGATAATATATTGTTAACAGCAGCAAATATACTCAAACTACTACAATTTCCAAGCCCTTCAGGAATTTCACCTTCAAACTTATTATTTGACAAAACAAGCCATTGAAGCTCCTTGCAGCTGGTTGGGATCAGTGGGATCCTTCCTGTGAAACTATTATTACTCACATCAATATAATTAAGGCCTTTGATTCTATCTACTGTGTATGGGAACATGCCACTGAGCTGGTTGTTGGAGAGATAGAGTTCTTCTAGATTGGTGCAGTTTCCAATTGAATCGGGCAAGGCACCAGATAAGAGATTATCACTCAACCATAAAGATGCGACCTTTCCCATTTTTCCTACACTGGGTGGGATGGTACCAGTGAAATTATTCTGGTTGAGGAAAACGGTTCTCAGATTTGAGATTTGGAACAATGAGTCCGGTATGCCTCCGCCGAGGAAGTTGTTGAAGAGGGATAGGTAGGAAATCTGGCTTAAATTTCCGATGGTTTTGGGTATATTGCCGGAAAAAAAATTGTTTGAAAGATCCAAGTACCAGAGACGAGAGCAATTTCCCAGCTCCGGCGGGACTGAGCCGGAGAGAGCATTGAAGCCGAGATCAATCTTCTCGAGATAATGCAAGTTTCCAACTTCTGGTCCTAGTGTTCCTGATAACCCAGTAGAAGAAAAGTTGAGAGACACAACCTGGGTATTATTGTTACAATGAACTCCAGACCATTCACAAGGGTCTGAATCCGTTGATCTCCATGTAGATTTTATGACAGGTGGAAGTGCAAGGCTGCTAGAAAGAGAAAGGAGAGACTTTCCTTCCCAGTTCAAGCCATATGAATGACGTGAAAAGGCCGAGAAGAGGAATGCATATAACCAGAGAAGAGAGGCCATCTACAGAAGAATTGGGAACGGTTAGTCATAATCATATCACTCAAAATGCATGTCTCCTAAATACAATGAAACTAGTGAAACAAAGCAAACAAGCACAATTTTGAGCAATGCCAATACCAACTACCTTCTATCTTATGTCGAACTAGATTTCTCTGCACAATTAGTTACTCAAACCTTCCGTGAGTAAGCATAATTATACACTGCACCCCTCTATCTTTTGAAATTATAAATACCTTCCCTGTAAGTTTACATTTCATAGCATGCGCGCGCAAAATTCTCAGCTTTAAATTTACGTTTCACAATCGGTCGTTGAACTCCCAATACTACTGCACAACCACCTAATGGTAAGGCTAACATGTCTATGATAAAATTGACTCCTTGCATAGTCCTAATGAAGAGCTCACACATGCAAGAGACATGAATTCTATCGCCATCGTAAATGGGGGAATCTCCTTCAATTGGTATCCAAACATTTTAGCTGCAATATCTATGAGAGGATATGTACCATCTTCCCTTGTCCTCGTCATGCAATCTTTCGTGTTGAAATGGCATGCGTGGAGACTTGAGGTGTAGTTAAGGTGGGTCCTCTCTCTCCTCATTTGGAAGGACGACAAGTCCCTCCCCTTCTCCCTCTAAGGCTCCTCCATTGTGTTTTTCATAAAACACAAATGTTGTTTCTTGACCATTTGAATAGCCTCCATTTGGAACCACCAGTTTTCCACAATGTTGTTTTATGAATGATTCCAACCACGGAGAGGGAGCTCCATTCAAATATACTGTTTTATCTTTGGGTATTTTTTGTTTCAACATTTTTGCTCCCTCTCCATTTGAGGGAAAACCCCACTGGAAAAAAACAGTTTGGTAACTCTCCAATTCTCATTGCCACCGCTCGAAAAATACATTTTGACCTTTTTTTAGAACGCAGACACCTCCCTCCACTCCCCACCGCTCCATTGCCAACACTCTCATTCCCACCACTCCAACTCTCACCGCCAAAACAAACATACCTGAACATCTTCGACCGCTCCATCTCCAACAGACGCCACCCACCCAAACAGGCCATTCCATCCTCTCCTTTCTTCATATTATATCACTATTGCTTGTTCTTACATTAATGAGTAAAGGTCTACCTTTCATCACCCCACAAACACTAATTTTTGCCCTCTTCTCATATATTTCTTTACTTGAATACACTTCGGAAGGATTAGAGAAATTACCAGAATTCAACTGAGCATTTGAATTTCTTAAACCTGGAGATGAGAGCATAGAATTGCCATGCTTCGTTGACTATATGAATTAGTGGGTTCGAAATTTGGAAACAATGCAGCTGGTTTTGCTTGAAAGATGTTCTTCTATAACAATGCGGCCAGTTTTTGAGGAAATCTTACAAATGCCTTACCCACTCGTGAAAGATCCATCCTAAGACGTCTTTGCCATGGAGTCTAGGAAAAAACTCCTGGCACGAATATTGTTGAATTGATTTGGTTTTCAAACTCATGTGTTTCATATTTTCCATCTGTTGGTCCGCCAATGAAGAATTTTCTTTTCTAAGCCACTCATATGCTTTGACTAGACACATGCAAGAAAGCTTCTAGAAAAATAGACCAAGACATGCAAAATGACTACATAAATGAATGGATTGTGGTTTCAAAAGACACTTCACCAGTTTATCATCTTGGAGAAAGAAGCTCTCAGAGGTGGATCCGCGGAGAAGAAGGCGGCGAGGCTGCGACGAGTTGCAATGGGCAACAGGCTTACACGCGAGACGAGTGTTATTCCACATCGACTTCTCTAGCGGAGGCTGCGGTGGTCGGTCATATGGCGACGATGAAGGTTCGTTCTGGTACGAATCTTGTGTATCCGTTTTATGAATTACAGTCAAGTTCTTATTACTCTCTTGCGGATTTTTGTAGTCTTGCATCTCTTAATTTGTGTAATGTAATTTTACAGCGCTAATAAAATCGCACAAAATGGCAAAATACATGTTTTCTTGTGTGTATGTGACTGCATCTTACTCTTGGGGGACTGAAAATCCCAACAAATATTGTGTAGGAATGTGAGAACAGCTTGAGTTTTGATTGTATTCTATGGTGTGAGTAGAGATTTTTCTGCTACATTCAGATCGGCCTCCTTCCTGCCCTGGCGTTTACTACTAACATTTGCACGATTTCCTCAAAACTGTATGATAGTAATCAAAACCCTAGCAAAACGAAATGCGCGCAAAGAAGAAACTGGAAGAGCTGCGGGGAAAAGAACTAATCACAGCAGAAATCGTAGCAGGGGAGGGGCGGGGGACTGTTTTCTTACCTTTTTACAGCTCCAAATCTGTGATTCCAATGCTGGAGTTTACTCTAAAGCCTTCTGAGGAGTCCTGGAAATGGTGAAAGGGGGCTCAGCTGCAGAGAAAGTGAAGAAGAAGAAGAAGCCGCTATTTATACTACATTCTTTCGTTATATATATTTTAATATAACTCCCCCAGAACACACCAACTGCGCCATGAAAGTTTCTTTTTTCTTTTGGACCTTTTCTTCTACAGGCAGTCGTCGGCGCGAGTTCACACGCGGTGGGAGTCCACGCAGCAAAAGATTCAGCGATCGCGTTGACAATTTCACAATTTTACAATTTCTGCTTTCTGTTTCCAGAATTGTTGGAGGAAGAAGAAGAGAATAGAGTTGACATTTTGTTACTATGCATGAGAAAGGTGAAAAGGTGTTGCAGGTCGCTGGAGCGCTTACAACTTACAGATCAGTGGATTTGAACCTTCAAAGTTCTAGAGTGAGCTGAGTGCGCAAAGAGTCTCGGAAAAAATAATAATGGCTGACAAAAAGTTTTTTACGTGAAAAAATCTCGGAAAGGGGAAAAAAATCACAGGGTCGGCTTTGTGTCTGTCAAATTCCACTATTTTTCGAAGAGTAACAAAAATTTTGTCAAAGGTAACAGACCGCCGCTCGTTACAACAAATCTTCCGTACCGCGGATATTGTCGTTGTGAAATAGATATCTCGATGTGCTTGCGTGATATGGGCTCACAGAAAATAAAACACCAAACACATAAGAAGAAAAACACGGCAGCATAGAGGACACGAATCTTTTACATGAAAGATTTTCACTCAAATCAATGAGAAAAAAATCACGGGATGGGGCACTCGAAAATTCACTATCAAAATCAATAAAGATTACAGTAAATATTTTAGGTTTGCCCAGACCTAGATCCTCCTAGATTGACAGATTGAATCCTCCTTTTCAACACATGGTGAAAAACTTTCTACATGAGAAAATGGTCACAAAACTTCAGATCTCTCTTCAAACCCCAAGACAAATAAAGACGAGAAAGTGAATAAAAATATCTTTACAGCGAAGACAAGACATCAATCTGAGAAACTTCTGGTCTTCTACCTTGAGGAACTTCCTCCAACAACAATGGCAGAATCACCTTATTCTCCAAACGGGAAAAAACTCTGGTTTTCTCTCTCTGACAGCTCAAAAATCCGAACCAAAATTTCTGGAATAGGTCGTGGCCTATTTAGGGCAAAAGGCGAGGCAATCTTAGCTCTTGGATCAAGTTCTAAACAATCAGACAGCTAATAATCACTTCATTTACGAAATAGACTCTGTCCGCCACCCATCGTAACAACACTTAAAGCCCACACGACGCCTATGCTTTCACACAACGTGCATAGCCAGTCCATGATTCAACACGACGCACGTCGTGATCACACGATGGTGGCGTCGTGTCCACACGACGTTGGCGTCATGTTATCACGACACCCAGCAGCAAACCTTCAACTCTAGACCTGGTCTAATATTTCTTGACTCATCTAACTCTTTAGGGGCTGGACCTCAACAAACTTCCCATCCAGATCATAAAGAGGAGTTCCATACTTGCCATCTTCAAGTTGACATCATGTCGATCAATGATCGGCAGAACCTGTGTTTCTCCTTTGACACAACCTTCATCATGTCCGAAGGATTTTTATCTGTGTGCACCTTCTCCACCTTCAGCAGCTTCTCCTCGACAACATCTTGTATCCAGTAAAACCTCACATCAATGTGTTTTGTCTTTGAGTGGTAGGCGGAGTTTTTGGCCAGAAAAATATCGCTCTTTCTGTCACTGAAAAAAGTGAACTCTTCTTGATGGATTCCAAGTTCAATCATGAACTTCTTCATCCACAAGATCTTCTTTGATACCTCTATCAGAGACTCAGAGTGAGGTATTCTGCCTCCGTCGTCGACAGTGTCACACACTTCTGAAACTTTGACTGCCACGACACTGCTCTCCCTGCAAGTATAACCGCAAACCCTGATGTGGAAGTCCGGGAGTTAACATCTCCTACCATATCTGAATCAGAGTACCCAACAAGGGTTGGTGACCATCCACCATAATGCAAAAAATAGCTTGAGGTCTCTAAGATATCGAAGTATCCACTTCACAACATCCCAATGGATCTTCCCGGGGTTCGCCAAATATCTGCTCACCATTACATAAGTTATGTCTGACATTATGCATACCATAACATACATTAAACTCCCTACCCCAGATGCATAGGGGACCTGACTCATCTCCTCCACTTCCTTCTCATATGAAGGACACTGAGAGTATGATAGCTAGAAGCGTCCACTCAATGGAGTAGCAACCGACTTGACATTCTCCATCATGAACCGCTTCAGCACTTTCTCCACATATTCAGCTTAAGATAGTCACAACTGACCTGCACTCCTATCTCTAGTAATCTTCATACTCAGGATCTTCCTTGCTGGTCTCAAGTCTTTCATCTCAAAAGACTCACTTAGCTTTTTCTTCAGCTCAGCAATGCTTGACTTGTCATCACCGATAATCAACATGTCGTCCATATACAACAACAAAATAATAAGGACCTTCTCAGTCCTCCTCACATAAACACAACGATCAGTCATGATTCTCTGGAACTTGCTCTTTGGCATTAAGTAGTCAAACTTCTTGTACCACTACATGGGTGCTAATTTCAACCCATAAAGACTCTTCCTGGGTCGGCAAACCAAATGCTTCTTGCCCTTAGCCTCAAAGCTCTCGGGTTGCTCCATGTACAACTCCTCCAAATCCCCATGTAAAAATGTCGTCTTGATATTTATCTGTTCAATCTCAAAATCACTGGAAACAGTCAATCTCAATACAAGTATGATAGAAGACATTTTTACAATGAGCAAAAATATCTCGTTAAAATCCACACCATGCTTCTAACAGACCCCCTTGACCATCAACCTTGCATTGTACTTAGGCCAGGAGAGGCTCTCATCTGTCTTCAGCTTGTAGGCTCATTTGTGCTTCAACGCTCTCTTCCCCTTTGATAGTTAAACCAAATTATAGGTCCCCTTTGGTAACTTGGCTCTGATAGAATTTTGTTGGGAAATAAATATCTCATTGCGCTTGCATGATCCGAGCTCACAAAAAATAAAATAGCAAACACACAAGAAGAAAAACACAACACAGAGGACACAATTTTTTTACGTGGAAAACTCTCTCAAATCAATAAGGAAAAAACCATGGGGTGGGACACTCGAAAATCCACTATTAAAATCAATAAGGATTACAACAAATATTATAGATTTGCCCAGCCTAGATTTCCTCAGGTTCACAGACTGAATCATTCTTGTCAACTCACGGTGAAAAACTTTCTTCAAGAGAAAATGTCACAAAACTACAGATCTCTTTTCAAACTTTTGTTCTTCCTCCTTGAGGAACTTACTCCAACAACAATGGTGGAACCACCTTCTTCTTCAGACAAGAAAAACTTTTTTCCCCTCTCTCTGACTCCTCATATGAGTCGAATTCGAGTCTCATATGAATCGCTCGATTATTGATTTGAACCTGCTTGATTGAAATGTTTATTCAAAATTTTAAATTTAATTACTTTCGGGAAAATTTTATATCTAAGGTTCGGTTCATGCGATCGTAACCACTTAACTGGTGAAAATAAGGCTTTGTTTGGTTCGGTGGTGGCGGGTCGATCCGGCGGATGGAAACGGAGTGTTCGAAACGGAGGGGGGAGGTGGCTGCTCCAAACGGAGCTTTTTGAGGCGTTTCTCAAGGCGGGCAGGTGGAAACGGAGCAAACGCCGCCAGAGGTTCATTTGTTTACCCGCCTTCCGGCTGCGTTTGCCCGAAACGGAGCAGCGAAACACCGAACCAAATAGAGCCTAAGCCCGCCCAAACAGAGCCTGTTTCAACCTTCTCATTTATTATATGCTACGTTTTCATTTTCCAGCTAGCAACAACTTATCATTTTTCAAACCAGGCTAACAACAGTTGTAGCCTGTTGCACGTCTCTAACCTCCCTATGTTGTGTTCCGTAAATCATTTCGGGAGTCGAGAGATACTCATCATGGAAGCAGTGGACACGCCTTCGGCTCTTTCACTCTGTCTCTTGGAAAACAAAAGTTCATGGAAGCTCTCTCTCTCTCTCTCTATCTGGGTGATACCATCTACAACGACAACGAAGTTCTCCTCGGCGAACTGCATCACGGTTGTGCTCACTGTCAACCATCTACCAGCGCGCAGTCGAAAGGGGCGCCCGAGCCAGCCGCCCCTCCTCGGCCGGTGGTGGTGCGTTGTCCCGACTGTAGGCGGCAGTCTCCCTCCTCGCCAGCGAGTTCACCGAGAAGTTCCCCGGCCGCCCATGGAAGCCCGTCTCCGCCGTCCAATCTTTTTGGGTCATTCTCTGTCGTCTGATTCACATATAATCACCCACTAAGCATCAAGTTAATGAGGGAATTTTATTATTAATTTAATTGGTGTACAAATAGCGAAATTAATTATCCTAATATGCGACCCTAAACTATAACAAAAATATTTATAATGGTAGTTATGGTATGCGGATAGCTGCATAATCACCATAACCACCTCCTGAAGGTTATAAAAAGAGCCTCATGTCTCCTCATTTCTCACCTTTTTTACTCAGTTTTCTTCTTCCTCATGCCGAAGCTCTGCCAGATTTCTCCTACGAGCAGCACTCGAGCCACATTCAAGCCGCTCCCGAGCCGCATTCAAGCCATCTCCAAGCCACGTTCGAGTCATCTTCAAGCCCGATCTCTCCGCTTCCAGAAGGCTTCCACGACCGCAAACTCAAGTGTTCCGCTTCCACGCTCAGTGCCAGCGTGACGTCCAGCAAAGTCTATCGCCGCCAAGAGCATTTTCTAACAAACGTCGAGCGCAACGGGCTGTCGTCCGCCAAGCGCCAAGTGTTATATCATCTCTAAATTGTAACGAGAAGCGGTTTGTCTCCCTCGATTCTGCAAACCAACTATAACCGCAAGCAAATAGTGTACTTTGACCGGCACAGATCCGGTAACGTGATTTTTTACCCAGTTGAGGAGTTCTTCCACGATGTCGCTATTCACAAGATATTTGGCGGAGGCTGAATGAAAGATTTGGTTTTGCGAGTTCAATTGCATGGTTTTTGAAAAGACTGGATTTCAGGGCTCGCGGCCAGGGCCACCACTAGCGGTGGCCTTGTCGGTTTGCCTCCGGCCTACCCCGCTGGGGTCGCCAGCGTCCGGAGACCCTGTTAGTGTGGTCCGGTCAGGCCGCCACCGGCTCCGGCTGCGGCGGTGTGGGCCTCAAATTTTTTTTAAAAGAAACGTCGGCGAGCGAACAGACGGGAGATGGGTAAATTTGAACGACAACTGGGGGTAAAAAGAAAAGTCCAAATGTAACAGACATAAATCATTGTAGCAATCCAACATTCCTTTATAATAGAGTATAAATATATATTTTATTATTAGAATAGAAAAGTTATGTTCGGTTAAATATTCAAAAATATCAATTATGCGTTTATTTTTATATTTTAATGACTTGATATTTATTATAATTTATTTTTAAAAAAATTTAAATAAAATGTTTATTCAAGTAATTACACTATCAAAAAATTAAAAATAACAATAAAAATTCATTTAAATTCAAAAAAAATTAGTAGCGCGAATGTACTTACTATGACATGTTGTCATTAGGTATGTCAGCGGTCTATTCAAGAAATCTTGTCATTAGACATATCCTTAATTACTGTAGCACTATCGTCGTCCCATCGTCGTCTCAGATTTCGATTCTCAAATCGAATGTCAAAACAGTTTCAAATCAAAAAATATTTAACATGAAAGTTATTCGTATGGACGATATCTACAACTTTCATGTTTATCACTTTTTGATTTAAAACATGTTCACCTTTTTTTTTCTTTGTCTCTACTTCCACATATAAAGTTGCAGGCATATGATAGGGATTTTAGAGTTCTCCGTATTTCTTGATTTCGTGCTACGCGTCTCCCGGCCCGTTGATCATCCTGTAGGGAATCCCTCTTCCCGCCATCCCTTAAACCCTAGATAGAATTCGTTTGCAGCTGCGATCGGCGGCTATGGACGTCAGCGGCGAAGACGCCCCTCGCCGGAATACTAAAATTCCCGATGACACTGTCTTCTACTCCCTCTACGCCGACGACATCTCCTCGTCTACCCCGCCTTTACAAGCCGCCGATGCCCTTCGCTCCCTCCTCCCCGGCCTCCATTCTCTCCTCACTCCCCTCCTTTCCAATTACATCTGGCAGCACGAACCGTTCCTCCTCTCTGCCGCCGTATCCTCCCTCGCCTGCCGCCTGTGCAACTCCCGTCCCCTCCCCCACCTTCACGGCAAAACCCGCTTTGGAGACAACCTGGAGGACGAGTGGTTCATCGTCTTCCTCCTCTTCGAGATCACGCGAGCCTTTCCATCCATATCCATCCGCGTTTGGGACTCAGATGGTGAGTTCCTCCTCATCGAGGCCGCCTTCTCCCTCCCCCGCTGGCTCAATCCCGATTCCAGCCCCAACCGCGTATTCATCCGTGCCGGTGATCTCCACATCGTCCCCAAGCGTATCTTCCCGTCCAATCCCTCACTCGATCTCTCTCTACAAGCCTTAAGAAACCCCGAAATAGACACGAAAGCCTCGGATTCAGTCCAATCCGTTTTGAACAAGAGGATTTCAGGCTATCCCCAGAAAGCTAGAGAGAATATTCACAGAGTTAGAGTCACTGTCCCTCTTCCAGTGGCGCAGGTTCTTAAGCAGGAACCCTGCCTGATTTCTCTTTCAGTGGAGAGTTTTTATGACCGCGATGTTGATTCACTGAAAGATGCTTCGAAAATGGAGAAGTTGTTGAGGACGGGAAAGGCTGGTGACGGAGACATTAACATGGTCAGAGTTTCGGTGGAGATGTCGAGGGCCATGTATGCGCAGCTAGTGCAGCAGAGATTCCAGGCTCCCAGGTGCTACCCCATGCCAGGGACGAAGGAGGGGCCTGTGGCTTACAAGGAAGCGGAACTTGGGATGAAGATTGCTTGTGGGTTTGAGATGATGTATCAGGAGAGGAGAAGGGCTGGGGAAGAAGGCAGGGGAAGTGCTAGGGATGCTTTTCTGGAGAGTCTGGAGAAGAGTGGATGTTTTGAGGGCTTGCTCCCAGGATCGAAGGAGTACCAACGAGTTATGGATAATGCATTGGAGTACTACAAAAGCAGTGTCTTGTTTTCTCGAACTCGGTATGAGTTTATCTTAAATTCAGTACATTGTTGATAATTTGAAGTTCAATTGTAGCCGTTAGTAAGATTTTTTTAAAATATTTGAAAGGGGGTAGTAATTGTAGTGATTGTTTACCTGACGCTGGTCTGGTAGCAAATTCATTTTATTGTATATTGGAGTTGAACTTTTAAAGCAGTTATATCCTGCAGAACTTGGTTTTAGAAACTGTTTTTAGTTGTGATCTCATGCTGATTACTTGGAAAAATGTATAGATAAACTGAAGACTAGGTAATGCTGATATACTATGTTTGAATCACTTTGAAATAGATGTAAATCTCGATTCATTTCTTGTTCATAATAGACCTTTGTGGAAGTCTTAGGACATTAAAAGGCGGAGAAATTTGCCTTTGTTATATATATCATGATCAAATGTAAAGAGACCATGACACTCATTAGTCATTAGTGAATCCTCTTATCTTTTATCGTGCTTTAAGATGATGCCTAAACAGATATTTCCTTCAAAATTTAAATCTATAACCTGTTTTGAAGTGTGTCCTAATGTTGAAAACTTGAATAATTCTTAATGTGCATGCTAAACTTCCTTATATCTTGCAAGGATTATTAAGTGAAAATTGCTATGTTTTCCATCATTTATTGTCCTATTATCACCTTAGTAAAAGAGTGTATTAAGTGGACAGTTAGAGACTATAGATTCAACTTAAAATCGTAGAGGAAATTTGATGCAGTGGCCTGACTCTTATACGGTGGCCCACTGTCGGGCTGCAGTGATGCAGTGGTCTGGCTCTTATACGGTGACCCACTGCCGGGCTGAAGCCCAAGCACCCCACCCATGACCGCGCCTATTCTCAGCGCGGCGGGATGTTGAGGCGGGGTCTCGAACCCACAACCCACTTGATAAAGAGCTTTCCTAACAGCTCCCATCACCAACTGAGCTGCACTTTTTTTGATGCAGTGGCCTGATTCTTATACGGTGGCCCACTGCCGGGCTGCAGCCCAAGCACCCCACCCATGACCGCGCCTATTCTCAGCGCGGCGGCATGTTGAGGCGGGGTCTCGAACCCACAACCCCCTTGATAAAAGAGCTTTCCTAACAGTTCCCATCACCAATTGAGCTGCAGCTCAGTTGGTGATGAGAGCTGTTAGGAAAGCTCTTTTATCAAGGGGGTTGTGGGTTCGAGACCCCGCCTCAACATCCCGCCGCGCTGAGAATAGGCGCGGTCATGGGTGGGGTGCTTGGGCTGCAGCCCGGCAGTGGGCCACCGTATAAGAGCCAGGCTACTGCATCAAAAATTGATGGTGGGGATGCCCCGCCATTTGCCCGTGCCGACATGGATCTCCATTTTGATCGCCGCCGCTACATGTTCGTGGACATTGATGGTCGTTGCCGCAACCGTCGTCGTCGCCGCCGCCGCCGCTACATGTTCGTGGTTATTTCATTTTTGAAATAATATTATAATTCTAATTATCATTTTATAAGTATATAGATTGTTATAAATTTATAAGCTTATTTTTATGTTGTCCTGTTATTTTAATTTTGTTAAACTTTAGAGGCTAGGATTTGCTTTTGTTTTGGATGAAGGGTGGAGGAGTGGTGTAACCTCAATATATATATATATATATATATATATATATATATATATATATATATATATATGTGGAGTGGGATAAGAGGATGAAAAGAAGAAAAAAAAAGAACCCTAAAGCCGGCTCACGGTTTGCCCAGCCCCTCTCTCGGCCTGGCCGAAACCCGCACCCGATTCCTCTAGGAAACGCCGCTCGGCTGCTGCTGCCGCCCCTTGTCGGGTGTACTGTTGCTGCTCCGGCGACCTCCTACCTCCTCCGGTGTGACTCCGAAGAAGGCGGTTCGGTTCTCCCTCATCCGGTGTGACTCCGGTGGCCCGTGGAAGTGCGACTCTTCCACCCTTATCTTGCTCCTCCTCCTCACCTCCTCTCTAATTTCTGGTTTCTTGGTAACGGTTTTCTTCCCCTAAACTTGTGTGATCTTCTTCTTGAATTTGTGAATCAGTGGAAACTTGTGATTTCATATTTTATCCTAATTATTGATTCAACTTGCACTTATAAAATCTGAAATTTGTATTGTGTTTATCCGAATTTTCCGCGAAGATTTTGCAAGGGTAGGTCCCTTTGGACATTTGCAAACCGGGGTTTGTGTAGCCTTTGGTTTCGAATGGATCAAGAGGATTTGGTATATCCTAGTTCGGTTTTGTTTTAAGGGTTGTATTTGGACTATTTTCCGAATCGAAGCTTTAGTCCGGATCACTCTCCATGTGGATGGAAATTGTTGTGATGCGATGCTAGATGTATGGTTAGGTTATGATGTTAGTGTATGTCTATGTTCGTGCAGGTTTGGATGAGAGTTTTTCCCCTTGTGAGATCGCGATATTTTTAATGAAACTCTGCCGAAATTTTGAGTTTTTTGCGCGCACACCACGTGTTAGTTTAAACTCCCCTTAGGAGTCCTTTTTTTCTTTTTCGTGTCTTAGTTACTGTTAGGGAGTGGCCTACATCAAAATTAAGTTCCATACCATAAGGAGAAGGTTGAAGATGGTGTACATGCATTGTTATTGTCTATCTCATGGTAATCTGTAGTCTAAACGTTTATGATTTTTCATTATACGACACTTTCTAGGATGCGTAGATTAGGGTGACACCATTTGGCGACCTTCTACTGCTCGGGTGTCAAAGGGTTTGAGATGTTTAGAAGGGTTTACTAGAACCCTGGGCGGAACTAAAAAGACATTTCTAAACGATAATGAACATTGACAAATTATAAGGCCTGATATTAGTTTTCTTATCAAATATCTTTTAGGACAGGAGTTTGTTGCTGTTCAAATTAAGTCATTTCGATATATGATAGATGTGTTTATGAAATACTATTTTTCATGAAGATAAAATTAAATTGAGATGGATTATTGAACTTATTATCTACTTTCAATTCATCACACAGTAGCACCTGCTCATTTTATTGTGTTCTATTAGTGCAAAGAAGTTTAAAATATACATATACTTAGTTGTTTTGTTGCTGTGCATCTTTGACTTCTCTTGTGTTGTTATATTCTACAAATATAAACTAGCTTTTTTTTCACAATAATGGATATGTTGCAGGGACATAATGACTGCTCCAGTAAAAAGGATTGATGAAATACTGGCCTCAGTGTATTCCATAAATGATTTCAGAGATGTGCATCTTCTTCCTTCAGATGATGATTCCTGGTTATATAATGGAGAAGATGAGTTAAACTCATCCATATTAGAGAGACAAATGGAGATGGAAGCTTATGAGTCTAAACATGGGAAAGATAAATTGCCAGGGGGGCAGGACAGTGGTTCTAATTCCGAGCCAAATGATTTCAATCTTAAAGATGTTGCAGAATCTATGCAAGCATTTGTTAGAAAGGTTTCAAGCTTTGAGGGAGCTGAGGTTCCTCATGATTGGTATGTTGATAATTATGATTTTATATGTTGACAGCTATATAGTATTTGTTTATTAACATGTATTTTTTCCCTTGTAGTCTTGTAACACTGATTTTACAAGGGCTTTTTTACCTTTATGGCTCACCATGCTATTTATGTTTCTCTCTATTTTTCATTATTTAATATTTTTTTGTTAAGTGAAAGTCACTTTCAAGGAAGGTATATGATTAACTATATTTTTTTCTTCTAATGTAGTAGAATTTGAGGTAGTTTAATTCAGTAAACTAAAATCAAATTAATAAAATGGTTGGTCCCGTGCACTAGTTTTCAAGAAAGAACAGGTTGTAGAAGATTATTTATGCTTTAGGGTTTGGGGTTTAGACTCTTTAGTATGATCCAAACTCATGAACCTTATGTTATAATGAAATAACCTAACTCTTATTTTCATAAAAAGATAAGTTTAAAAACCAAAATGAAGCTTATTCCTCTTTTCGAGTTTCTGCTTTTAGAATGTTGTCTGGGAAAGTAAGTATAGAAATTTTTGTTTATGGTCGAGAATTTATGCAACCCTAAACCCTAAAGCTTCCAACAAGATGGATATTATCAATGTATCGATAAAGGCTTGTTTATAGTTACTACTAGCCTACTACAAATCTTTCCAGAAGGATTTCATTGTATCGTCTGCATTTACTTACATGGGAAAAGTGAAAACTAATCTCCTCAGGGAATTGCGAAGTGGAAAAATAATTAAAAGTTACTGCATTGAATATATTAAGAAGACTGGTCTTCTTGATTTTAAAAGAAATAGGATAAAGCAAGATACATAATGCAATGAGAAAGACCACTTACCGATGTTTGTAGTTGGTATAAACTCTAGATAGAAATCATGATTTTAGAGATGAAGAAGAATACTTGAAAGAAGAGTAAGAGAAGTTGTTTTTTCATCATTATGCATGCTGCAATTAGACCAGTGATGCTCTACGGTTCTGAGTGCTGAGCAGTGAATTGTGTGCATGTGCAAAAAATGAGAGTTGTGGTGATTATAATTCTTAGGTGGATGTGCGGATACACGAGACTGGATACAATTACGAACAAATGTATCATGGATATGATGAGAGTTGCGCCAATTGTAGAGAAGATGTGAGAAGCTCGATTAAGATGGTTTAGACACGTAACAAGGAGACCATTAGAGACACATGTTACTCTGTTAGGCGTTGTGTGAGAGTTTAGCCACTAGGCATGTTAAACGGGGGATGGGTAGACCAAAAAAGACATAAAATGAAACTATAAAGAAAGACATGATGTGCTTAGGCATTAGTGAGATTATGACTAAAGATAGTGCACAATGGAGACAAAGGATCCATATAACCGACCCCGTTATGGTGGGATAAAGGCTTGAGTGTTGTTGTTATGCATACATAGATCTAAGCCATCACCCCCTTTTATAAAACGGGATGATACTTGCATGCAAAAAAAGGTAACCAACAAATAAAGGGATTATAATAACTGTTTAAATAAAATATGTAATCCTAACTCCTAAGTAATGAAATGTAAACAAAATACCGAAAAAATCCAATTTGATTTCAGATCTTGCCCATCTGGTTTGATCTACTTGATGTTCTGCATGAATTCAATGATCCACTTTGATGGGGATCCATCAGATCGTGCACCAGGAGGGGTTCGCCGCAAGGTGGGACCCACGTTCATGTATTCGTGCAGGAGAACTTGACCAGATCGTCGATCCGACTCCGCGGATGTGTCCAGATCCGCGTCGCGAGTTGAGATCATATATACTTTATATATTTTGGTTTATTATTGTTATATTTATGCATTTTCCCCCCGGCCAATCAGAGCCGTTGATTGAGATTCCCTAGACTTCTTATTATTATAAATAGAGGTGTTAGGAGCTAAACCAAGACATTGCATAATTTTGGAGAGTCCTCTTCCCGGATTCCAGCGATCACCCCTCAACGCCGACGCCGTGGAGCCCTAGGTGACTGATGATTCTTAGGTTGGTTTTCTTCCCCCTATCCTTCCCCTAACCCTTGCCATCGTTTTCCACCCCTCAAACCATCCCTCTAGTCGCTGTCAGCTCCCGAAACCACCTCCAAACCCAGTGACCTGTTGTTCCCAGCACCCTGCAGCCGCCAGCTTCTAAAATCCCCACCGCCGGTCTGAACCCACTCCTCCGCCACAGAGCCCCCTCCACCATCGCACCTACCAGGCCGCAAACCCCCTCCAACAACAAAGCCCTTTCCCCCAAGCCGCCTTCCCTTTTGTGGCCGCAAACCCTAGCCGCCACCCCTCCCTTTTCGTGGATCTACCTCCCTACACCCCCCTATTCTCAAAATCGGTTCAGATCCGAGAATTTCAGCCCCCAATCTGTTATTACCATCACTCGTATACCACCCCCTAGCCCGGATCCGACTCCAAGCAGTGGATCTAGCCTTCCGCGGCCCGGATCTACTCGTACATGGCCGGATCTAACAATTTCTTGTCCGATCTCATCATCTACCGCCGAGGACAGCCACCACCATCATTTCCGCGTCGCCGGTTCCACCTTCGAGCGCTGATCCACGCATCCGGATCTAGAGTCTTCAGTGTCCCGGTCAGCCCGCTACTTTGGTGAGCCCTTGTTGTATTGGAATACTTGAATCTTCATTATTATTGGATTGTTTTCGTACTTTGCTTGGATTAGCGCTTGTGGAACTTTGTTACGAATCACTAATAATTTGCAGGAAGGGTTTATTTGCCGAGCGTTTTGCCTTGACCCTCCGAGCAAAGGAAGGCCATTACAAAATTATTAAATTAAATGCTAGTTCCTTGTTCTTTAATCATCTTGCATGGTGTTAATATTTTCATTGCTCAAAATTAATCGTCGCCGTCACCGACGGTTGCATAGAATTTAGACTAAGGTTTTTGTCGCATCTATATCCCGCCCCTAGTAGTCTTGGTTTTGTGCACCCCCGTAGCCTACCTTACATCAATTGGTATCAGAGCCTAGGTCGGGCCATTTGCATGCTCCGTAGTGGTAGAAATTTTAAAAGAAGCATGGTAGATCCACAAATCACCGACTGTCGAATGACAAGCTCAAATTCGGGTGCCGTTTTTGCAGAGTTTCAGCGCCTTATTGATGCATCCTCCGTCACATTCAAATTTTTGTGACGGCATCATGCGTCGCAGAGTTTTATTTACTATGCATTTTTTTTTTATTTTTTTGTCATGTATTTTCTTTTTGGGCATCTGCTTTTATTTTTTAAAAAATATATTTGGCTCGTTGGTTTGACCGGCCGATGACACCCTGAATCAATAGGTCCGGTAATGTTAGTCGTTAGGACGTAACAGACAAGCTTAAATTTATTTAAAACGCACATATTTAAAATTTAAATTCAAAGCCAGGATAGTTTGCGCTAAAATATGAAAATGTCATGTTGGAAATAATTCAAAAAAATGTAATCGTTTGGAAAGAGCATGGAAATAAGTATGTGAGAACTTATTAGTAAAGAAGAATTTTTTTAGGATGCATAATTGACCGGTCAAATAAATATTGAAAACTACTCGACCTTGGAAATAATTTTGGCCAGCCATCTTCTTTGGGAAGTTAATTAAAAAAAGGGGTCATTGAAATCTTATTAAATATAGGTCCTTGTGGTGGGGATAGACAAGACCGGACACAACAGGAATTACTTTTCTAATTAATTCCTGCCATTGTCGGTGAACTCCTACCCCGTACAATTTGCCTGTGCCAATTACGCCGCCGCTGGTCCCATCCCGCGTCCGCAGTTTTGCTGCCTGGGTCATCTTTGACGCCTGCGCCAGGAGGAAGCCCGCCTGAAGCCGACTTCATTGTCAGCTACCGCACCTTCGTATCTGCACCACACCCCTTCCAGCGCTGGTACTGCTGCGGCCACCCCCTTGAGTTCTTGACGTGGCCGCCGCCTCGGTTGGTATCGCATTCGCCGAGCGTCGTCGACCTCGGAAAACATATCCGACGTCCCAGTCAATGATCAGCATCGTCGACTGCACATCATTTCTGGTCGCTGATCCGACGACCTCCAAGCTTCACCCGAGGATTTCTTTCTGCCTGTGTGTATGGATTCGGAGGGATCACTACTTCGCCACCATTTACTTGGGTATACTCGTCCTCTCCAAGAGGCCGAGCTCTTGTGGTAACTTCAACTGATCTATTGCTCGCAACTACTTATCGTTAAATTTATGCGCATCTTAAATAATTAAAGAGCTTGCCCCGAACGTTCGATCGCTTGGATTACCGTTATTTCATAAATTTTTGCATGTGACTTTTGCTTGTGGTCATACAAATTTTGCTACGGCTCGAACCATTATGTGCCGATGAAATTTTCTGAATAACGAATAACGATTTGCGGAAGTTTATCTATAGGAGCAGTTTGCACTTGAACGCCTCGACTTGGCCGCTTGACCTCCTTTAAAAAAATTGAAAGTTCACTTATTTTTAAAAATTATAATTTTATTTCTATAATAAAAAATATATTTCTTTATTTAAAATTAATTATTTTTCAAAACCCTAAAATTGAGTCTACATCAGTTTGGTATCAAAGGGTATGTGATTCGCTCCTATCGCGAATCACGCGATCCAAATTTAAAATTTTTAAAACAAATCTATTTTAAAATATTTATAACTTTATTTAAATAAAATAAAATAAAAAATTCACTCTTTTTTAAATTAATATAATTAAGCTTTTCTAAAATAAAAATAAGTAAAAAAATAAATCTCTTTATAAAAAAATGCAGGATTTAGACGAGCGTATGAAAATTTTAATGAAAACATTGAATTCGTCATTGCAGAATTCAAACAAAATTTGCATGGGTTATGCAACGATGTGCACAACCTTGAAATGAAAGTGCGCAAGAACTATGTTTTTTCGGGTCACTTCCCAACTACATGTCAAATAGGGGAACCCGGATTTCATATGGCCTAATTCTCCTAGCCCACCACCACCACGTGAGCTCATTGACATTTTGGTTAATGAACACCTGCCACTCAAAATAGAGTCATTGCAATATGATAATTTTATATTTGGGGAGTGTCATTTTAAATCATTGCATCATCCTCAAAAAAAAATTATTTTCAAATTATCAATATATCTAAGAAAATTTATGTTTTCAGAACTCCTAAATTTTTTACTCCAAATAAAGGCACACGTTTTAAAGGATTTCTTTGGAAACTTTTAAAAGATAAAATTGGAATAAACGTTAAAATTTGTAATATTAAGTTATACGTGAGCGAATTTGTGAAATCGCAACAATATATTGAGTATTTTACATCAAAATTTTGGAACATATTAAGGGGACGAATGAACACCAAACTCGAGTTTAGTAGTGCTTATTACTCTCTAACCGATGAACTAACTGAAATCGTTAATTAGAGTTTGGAGAACCTTCTTAGGCATTTAACTTGGGAGAATCTAAAGCAATGAGATTTTGTCCCGCCACAAGCTAAATTTATATGTAATAATTCTAAACGTCGCTCTCTTACTATATCTCCTTTCGAGATTTTTCATGCATTGCCCCGCTACGCGTCGTCCTGCATCACCCGCCCACCTGACCGCCACCACCTTTCGTTCCACGAACGTATCTCCTTCAATGCGCAAGCTCATATTAATTATTTAATGGAATTGCATAAAATTACTGCTAATATTTTGCGAGCAATCTTTGAACATTACAAACTTACGGTCGGTCGTTATCGCCATGAGTTGTACTTTTCAAAGGGAGGTCAGATGATTGTTTATTTCAGGAGACTTGGTCCTGTTCATGTTCAAAAGCGTATTGGGCCACCAGTTGAGCCACTCGTCAACGCCCCAGCTATTCCACCCAATGTAGCCCCGACAAAGATGTCTGATCTCTCCATTACCAGTTTTTGCAAAGTCTCGTCGGGGTCGAGCTCTTTCAATCCCGGGAGAATTGAGGCATCCTACGCCACATTCAAATTTTTGTGACGGCATCATGCTTCACGGAGTTTTATTTACTATGCATTTTTTTGTCATGTATTTTCTTTTGGAGCATCTGCTTTTATTTTTAGAAAAAATATATTTGGCTCGTTGGTTTGACCGGCCGATGAGACCCTGAATCAGTAGGTCCGGTGATGTTAGTCGTTAGGACGTAACAGACAAGCTTAAAATTATTTAAAACGCATATATTTAAAATTTAAATTCAAAACCAGGATAGTTTGCGCTAAAATATGAGAATGGCATGTTGAAAATAATTCAAAAAAATGTAATCGTTTGGAAAGAGCATGAAAATAAGTATGTGAGAACTTCTTAGTAAAGAAGAATTTTTTTAGGATGCATAATTGGCAGGTCAAATAAATATTGGAAACTACTCAATTTTGGAAATAATTTTGGCCAGCCATCTTCTTTGGAAAGTTAATTAAAAAAAGGAGGCCATTGAAATCTTATTAAATATAGGTCCTTGTGGTGGGGAGAGACAAGACCGGACACAGCAGGAATTAATTTTCTAATTAATTCCTTCCATTGCCGGTGAACTCCTACCCCGTATAATTTGCCCGTGACAATTATGCCGCCGCCGATCCCATCCCGCGTCCGCAGTTTTGCTGCCTGGGTCATCTTTGACGCCTGCGCCAGGAGGAAGCCTGTCCGAAGCCGGCTTCATCGTCAGCTACCGCCGCCGCTTTTGCATCTGCACCACACCCCTTCCAGCGCCGGTATTGCTGCCGCCACCCCCTTGAGTTCTTGACGTGGCCGCCGCCTCGGTTGGTATCGCATTCGTCGGGCGTCGTCGATCTCGGAAAACATATCCGACGTCCCGGCCAACGATCATTACCGTCGGCTGCACGGCATTTCCGGCCGCTGATCTGACGACCTCCAAGCTTCACCGGAGGATTTCTTTCTGCCTGTGTGTATGGATTCTGAGGGATCACTACTTCGCCACCATTTACTTGGGTATACTCGTCCGCTCCAAGAGACCGAGCTCTTGTGGTAACTTCAACTGATCTATTGCTCGCAACTACTTGTCGTTAAATTTATGCGCATTTTAAATAATTAAAGAGCTTGCCCCGAACGTTCGATCGCTTGGATTAGCGTTGTTTTATAAATTGTTGCATGTGACTTTTGCTTGTGGTCGTACAAATTTTGCTACGGCTCGAACCGTTATGTGCCGATGAAATTTTCTGAATAACGAATAACGATTTGCGGAAGTTTATCGATAGGAGCAGTTTGCACTTGAACGCCTCGACTTGGCCGCTTGACCTCCTTTAAAAAAAATTGAAAGTTCACTTTTTTTTGCAAGTCATAATTTTATTTCTATAATAATAAAAAAAATTCTTTAATTAAAATTAATTATTTTCCAAAACCCTAAAATTGAGTCTACATCACTTATCCTAGATCGTTTTGACACCTTAGGTGCCCAGTTCAACGACGTGCGTCATGATTTTGCTGAGGTGAATCTTCGTTTAGGCCACTTAGAGAATGTCAGGGACACTCCAACACAGCGTGACAATTCACTTGAGGACGACTCTGATGCTCCTCCACGTCCTGACCAGTGTCAGAGAGATGGTCAACCTCCAATAGATCGCCACCGTCATGATATTCCTCACTGAGCCCCAACTCCGTTGGCAAGGCGAAATCCTGATCCGGCGCGTGATAGACCTCCACATCAGCGTGATGAGTACCGTATGCCACGTCAACCTCATCCTGATCCCAGAGATCGTGTACCCCTACACGGTCACCGTGATCATCACTGCGATGAGTATTATACCTGGGTCGGAGAGAGCGCGGTCCCCCCCCCCCCCCCGCTTGATACGACTACGCCCGTGATGATTATCCCGAGGATTATCCCGACCCACGGAGAGGTGGCCACCACTTTGACATTACTCGTCGTATTTGACTCGACGCCCCTTCGTTTGATGGTCATCTGGATCCGAAAGCCTTCAACGATTGGCTCCTGGACATGGACCGCTACTTCGAGTGGTATGATCTATGTTGCACCGACACCGACACGTAACACCTGACACGACACGACACATGACTCGTCACTTTTCAAAAAATACCATATTCCGACACGTTGTGACACGTATATTAAATCTTTATTTTTTATAATTATGAAAATACTAAAACATTTAACAAAAAAAATGAACAATTAATAAATATTCAAGTAAAGTAAGTCATGTTTAAATATTACTCATAAATATTCAAATGCAAAACTTAATAGGAGGTTAAAAAATGATAAAACATTAACATATTACCATTATATATTATCAGTAAAAATAATGGATTCTCAGACAAACATTTCCCCCACTTTCAATCTTTCTTTTTCTACAAAAAAATATCTACTCCACTAGTAAATCCATCATCACTACTTGAAATGGTAGAAGAGGACAAAAACACTTTTTAGGAGCAAGATTTACTATTCTAACATTCATCATTTTTTCTAGTTTTTCTACTTTATATAGATCACTTTTTGAGATTTTTACACACTTTCCAATTTCTTTTCTACCAATCATTAACAAATGTGTTATCACTCTTGTATATGAACTTATAAAATATTTTTCACAAAAAATTTACTTTCAAAACAAATTGCTTCTCGCCTCACCATGAGTAGCTAGCTTAGGGACACACGTGTCCGATTGAGCGGGACACGCGAGTCCCAAGTTAGTCATCGTGTCAGACTTCCAACACGAGTGTCAGACTTCCGACATGAGTAGACACGAGTATCGGAGAGTGTCGGAGAGTCGGACGAGTGTCGTAGATTCCGACACTGACATGCTGTGCATTTTGAAGTGTCGGTGTTTCATGAGTGACGAGCGTTGTGTTCGTAATTTGTCGGACCTTTTCATTCGTGGTTTTATTAGTCGGTCATACCAATAAGACGAACGATAGTGCTCTAGTAACATGCACGATACAACATGTATGAAAATAAAACATAAAATGCGCGAAGACGCATGCTACAAAAAGACTGCTAATGAAGTAAAATAAAGATGCAATCTTGGATTGCATCAATTGATAACATTATTATGGAGATGGATTGATTATTCAAAAGAACATGAATATACGAGATACCATCTATAGTTAAGATGTTAAGATATGGGGTTATAATAGAGAAATGTCTGGGGAGTACTATATGATAAGAAGTTATAATTTTAGCGTTAAAAGCTAAATTTTATATTTCTATTAGGTCGATAAATTGTGTGGATCTAATTGTTGGGCAAAAAAAAAAAACAAATCATTGATATCTAAGTTTTGTGTGACGTGAATGAGAATACTTGGATGAATGTATGCAAAAGCTATGGAAGATATAAAAAGGGCAGCCCGATGCACAAATCATCCCCGCGCAGCGAGGGTTCGGGGAAGGGTTCCACTACAAGGGTGAAATGTAAGCAAACCTTACTTTGATTTTTGCAAGAGGCTGCTTCCAGGACTCGAAAGCTATGAAAAATATATTAAAAATAATTATATTAAAGAAGCAATGTGAGTGACATATTAAAGATGAGATAATAAAAATTAAATTACATCGGTTTGGGCATGCAGAATGTATGTTTGAAAATACACTAAATAGGTGAGTATATGAAGTTTTGTTATTGGACAACCCATAACGACGTCAATAACTCGTCAGAGGTGGTGGTGTGATAGTTGCGCACTATCAAGAACTGAAATAGTAAAATCAAACACAAAGTGGAGATACAAATATCGAGGCAAGCCTGACCCGAGCTCTTGAGGGTTGGTTCCCCCTAAGAACCTCTCGCCTAGGAGAGCCTAATACTCACAATATCTCCAAGCTAGAAAATAAGAAACATTACTACTCTCTTATATATGGAAGTGGGACATACAAATTACAATAATGCCCTTAAAGCTACGTAAGCTTAGCCGCTTGTCTAGGAGGTCGTATCCGTATCAACTCTCTCTCTCGGAATACGATCTTGTCCTTACAGTTGAGGTCCGTAGGGGTCATCCACAAGCGTTAGAGGGTCCAAGTCTTCGGAGTCAGGACCGTTATCTTCAAATCCAACTAGCACACACAAGTCTTTGAAACGTAGACGTGGGTGGGCGGGTACGGCTCCTGGCGGTGAAAGAAAAGACCGTTGCGGCGAAGTTCGAGGTGCTGCTCGTGCGATAAGCGGTGGGGTCGTCAGAGTGTCGGTGAAGGTGGGGTTGGCGGAACTGGCAGTGACGGTCCTAGCAGCGGGGCCCATGCAGGGGAAGGTGATCAAAGCGAGGAAGAGGTGGTGAAGATTTAGGAGGCAATGACGGTAGTGACAGTGGTTGGTGGGGTGGGCTGGGTGAGGAGGACGACTGGGTGGTGTAGAGTTTCTCGTCGAGTCAACGAGCTTGCTCCATGCCGCAGGAAAGAGTCGTCGGATTGTGGATCCGGAGGCACGCCCAAAGGTGTTGGAAACACCCAAGGAAGTACATCAGTTAATGGTCGGGTACATGCTTGGCAACCTCGATGAACTCGTCAATGTAAGTGGTCACGGTATTAGACTGGCGTACGAATATTATGCACTCATAGGCATTGCCCGTCCGACAACCTTCATAGTGGCAGTGGATTTCCTCCTTGAGTGTGGACCAGGAGAGGTCTAGAACCTGCTGGCGTGCCCAACACACCCAATGGAGCGTTGAACCCTCCATATAGATAATGGCTAGGGAAACCTTTTAGTTGGCAGGGTGGACTGAAGTTCGAAGAACTGGTTGACGCAGACAATCCAACCAAGGGTGTTGGTGCCATCGAACAAAGAAATCTTGATTCGATGGAGATGGGCTGAGTGGATGCCCATAGCGTGGTGGAAGAACCCCATGTTGTCCCGAACGGGCCGAGGGTTTTGTGGCGGTGGCAGAGAGGCTATTGGGCGGTGTACCTCCGTGGCCGCGAACTTTCAAAGGAGGAAAGTAAGATCCTCAAGCTGTGCTTCGAGTTAATTCAGGCGATGAGTGTCAGTGGAGGCAGTGACAGAGGCATTCTCGTCGGCATGGAGGATCATTGAACGTCCGGGGTATGGAACAAAAGTGCGTGAGGGAGACAACAGGATGCGGGACTGAACGACGACAAAGGAAGAGCCTAAAAGCGCCAAAAGTTGTTGGGGTGCCGGTGAGCGACGATGGAGCGACAAAAATGCGCCGGGGTTGTTGGACAGAAGGCGGGGAAAAAGAAGGCTGGAGATGAGGATATGGCTGGGGGGAGGATGCACGACAAGGCGGGCGTGGTGATGTGCTGGATCGGGCCCGCAAAAAGGAGGGGAACGACAAGGCAGAGATATTGCGGAAGAAGTTGCAGGAGACCGAGGGAAACGATGTGCGTCCGTGCAGAGATGCTATGGGAGGCGATGGAGCAGACTCCAAATCGGCGGAGCAAGTAGCGGAAGGCTCGAAATCGACAGAGCGAGAAACAAAATAAACGAAAGACGATGGATCCATTGTGGCGGGTTTGAACATGGTTGCAGGTCCAATTAGGGTTTCAGCCGAAACCCTAAAGGAGCATCGGGTTGGACCAATTGATAGTTACGCGCTATTAAGAATTGAAATTTTCAAATTAAACACAAAATGAGGATGCAAATGTCGAGACAAGCTCAACTCTAACTCTTGAGGGCTAGTTCCTCCTAAAATCCTTTCTCACTTAAGAGAGCCTAACACTCACAATATCTCTAATCTAGAAAATAAGAGATACTATCATTCCCTTATATAGGGGAGTGGGACATTCAAATTATAATTACACCCCTTATGGCTACATGAGCAGAGGGAGACACATGTCTAGGATGTCATATATGTATCATGGTGGAGGCAAAGATACAAGAAAGATTAGCTCAGCTTACGAAGAATGCAAGGAGGGGAAAAGGGGGAGTTGTGCTCACCCCTAACTCTAGAAGGGGGATGAGGAGGAAAGAACTACAAAGAAAGGAAGATAGCTAGAAAGGAGAACTTTTCATAATTTCTTGGATATCTCATTCATGACACAAGTGGCCCCTTAAATAAAGATTACATGACGTGATACAAATTATAAGACACTATGGTTAGATTTTTATATTTGGACCGACTACAACATGCTCGAAATATAAAAATAAAAGACAATACATTTAATTGAATTTAAGCAAAAACATAAAAGTACATGATTTGACATTTAATTAAACATATAGATAGTCGATTGTGCCGACACATAATATCCCACTCGACCACTCCTACACTTTGAGCCTGTCCACAAGCTCATATAGGGGTATCAAGCCTTGCGAGGCAGTCTACATGGTTCCTTAATTTCATGCCAGAATATTATCTCCTTGTAGTTTGCCATCAGGGTGGAGGTATTGTTGTGAGAGAAGTCTCTGTCATATTCCCGGGTTCCACACTTCCGCGTATGATGGAGATGATGGCACATGGTCGTTGCTCGTGTATAGGCTGCATCGATGCACCTGGGGGGGCGAGTCGGCAAAGTATCTGCAGAATAATGACCTCAGAGATATGGACTGGAAGTGTCTGAGGGGAATATGCTGATGGAAGTAATTTTTAGACTCTGGGCAAGGTTGCTCGTTGGCTGCGAACGATCGGGGGAGACCGAGGAGCCGAGGGAATATGAATAGCATTGATCAGATGTGTCACCTCCAACTATGTAGCAATCATCGGGAATAATTGACGCAGGGTAGGTCGTGAACTTGGGTGTGCCGACACTAATACGATCCAAAATGATCGTGATATGTGGTGGACTCGAAATAAAGTGAACGAAATGCAAATGGATTTTTTTTTAAAAAAAATTATCCGATAATGAAATTTGCAGTGTTGTTTTTGTAAATGAGACAAATTAACACATGGCGAACATTTATTTTCAGATACACAAGTAAATCACGCTCAATTTCACACGGAGTGCTTTCTACCACAAATTCCATGAATTAAGTTGATAGAATAAAAGAAATTATGGTACAAATACACTAATGTTTCGAGATTACCAGACAAATATGTGATGTTTTTCAATATTTAATAAACAAAGAAATAAGCATGATACAATAATACTCACGAAAATTTGGAATCCGATGATCGGCAGTTGATGGCAGACTGCTGTTGCATGGGGATGAAAATGATGGCCATAATCAGTAGTGGACACAGAACTGAGTGGAGAATCTGTAGGAGGGAAGGTTTGAGCTCACGAGTGTGTTGTTGGGCGTCGGACAGGAATAGACGGTGGATAAAATTGGTGGATCCACGTCAGATAGGAGGATGGGGTTAATAAGGAAATGGAGAGGGCAACGAGACTATCATTTTTGGTGGTGGTTCCACGACTGGGACAAAATCGGCGACCGGAAAGTATGGCTGGCCGGATCTAGGAGCATGGTAGTGCAAAAATGGTGATGGATTGGTAGGATGTTGCTTACGGTTTGCAGATTTAGGAACGACAAAGACAGACGGGAGGAGACACAGTCGAATGAAGGAAGAGATGCAGTCGAATTTTCGTGGGGAGGGAGGAGGCGCTGTCAAACTGCGGTGGGGAGGGAGGAGGCGCAAGCGGCGGAGTAGGGAGGCGCGAGCGGCGGAGTAGGGAGGCGGTATTAAGAAGCTTGATGCAAACGGCGGTGGGACGTGGGAAGGTTGTCAGGCGGTTATAGAAATATTGTTGACATGGATGGAAGTTGCAAGTAGTTCTATTGAATTAACCGTGGATATCGTGGGGTAGGGCTTACGAGAACAATGAAAATGAAAAGCAAAAGAAATAACTGAAATAAAATTGGCCGGGACGTCGCATCCCGGGCTCGCGACATCACACCACGAATGACTGCCGAAATCTGGAATCTCTCACAAAACTCAACAATGAAAATACACGGAAGCACCCGCCCCTATTTATAATAAGAGGGGGCGGTTGGGCGCCGGACGTGTACGACTATGATTGACCGTTACGCCCGAGACCCTAAAACACAAAAAAATTACATAAAAATAATAGCTCGACGAGTCGGACGCTCTCGCGGTCTCGGATCACTGATCTGATCATCGCCTCCTGCGCGAATATACGAAAGTGGGCCCCGCCGACGCGCGACCCAAAGTCTGATGACGATCTCCATCAACTACGTCGCGTGACCCGAAGTCTGATGACGATCTCCAGCAGTAATAGATGGAGAATGACCAGTGGAACTAGTGGCGTAAAGCTCGGAGTTGGTTAATGTTGTGGCTAGATAAGAGGCTACAGGATGGAGGTTGTGTGCTTGCCAGGACTGATGACAACGGTGCCTGCTGTGCGAGCTGCGGAAGGGTAACAATCAAATGCGGTAGAGAGGCTCATGACATGCAAAGATTGGTGGAGTTTCTCCGTGCGTTAGTCGGAGCGACGTCCGCTTTAGTGGGATCGGGCCCCCAAAGCGTCCAGACATTGTGAATCTGTCAATCCTGGAGAAGAGTCACAAAAGTGCGACTTGATATGAACATTTCAAATAAGATTGAATGAAGGGAAACTTGTTTTGCGGTACATATATTCATACTGAAATAATTACCTAATCAATTACTCGAATTAATAATTAAGCTTAATAAGTGATGTGGAGTCACTGCTTTGGGTAGTAAAACCAAGAACATAAGTCCGCCCCTCGAGGGAGGGGGACTGCTGGGCTCGAGAAAGAGCACAAGCCAACAGCTTGATCAACCGAAGAGACGTGGAACCAGACGTTGGATGATACTAAGGTGCACGAACTTGGGGAGGTCGAATATGGCATTCCCTTCGGACCCTCACTGAACTAGAGCCGGGGAAGGGGTGCGAGACATGATCGCGGAGAAATGCGAGTTCTGGAAGAGTCGATCGCTCTATTATAGTGTTGGGGCTGAAGTAGTGACTCGTGCCGAGGAAGCTATAAGAGATGTCAGAGCTGAAGTTGGCTTACGAGGATGCTGACTTTGACGAGAGCGTCAAAGTGATGGACGACGTCCCGATTCATGTGCGAAAAGGCTTGTCCGAGAGCGGAGTAAGTTACGGCTTCCATGAGCAGGAAAAGTAGGTCGACTGGACGGCGACCCTAGTATGCTTGCTCTGTTTCGCAGAGGAGTTAATTAGATGAGAACATAAGTCTCATAGAGGAGCGTGTTGAAGATGAAAGAGAAGTGATCATTCAGATACCAAATTGTTACAGACCAAACTGTGATGACGACGATGACTCGTCCGAGGTGGCGGTGGAGGCATAGATACAAGGAAAGTCAAGCTCAACCTGCGAAGAATATGCGGATGAAGAAAAGGGAGCAATGCTATAGAGAAGAAAAGAAATATAGAGTGAAACATAACTTTTCATAATTTCTTGGATATCTTATTCATGACCCAAGGGGTCACTTAAATAGAGATTACATGACGCAATATGAATTATAAGACAGGATGATTAGGTTCTTATATTTGGTCCAATTTCATGCTTGAAATATAAAAATTAACGACATTACATTTAATTGAACTTCAGCGAAATTATAAAAGTAGATGACTCGACATTTAATTAAATGTATAGATAATGTAGTGTGCAGATCCATAACATTATGCTGAATGATTAGGTAGGAGATAGATGCAGTTAACTTAATATAATACAGGGGAAATTTGTTCAAGATGATGTGTGTAATTTAAGTTCAACCCCTTAAACACTACGCTCCATGATGTAAAATAAGATGGAGTAGTATATACCTATTTAAATCTCTTTGATCCTGATATGATGTATCTCAAGTTGATCGATTATATCAGTACTCATAATAGGTATCATCAATTTTATCATTGTAATACACAGTTTTGTCATAATATGCCTCAACTTTCAAATTAATATGGAGATCAAAAAAGCTTATCATTATATTAATTTCAGGATCTTAAGATGAATTTCTTTTCTTCAACTACTTTTTAAAGCACTCATCGCTGTTTTATTCTATTGCCGTTGTGTTATTGCCGTAGTGCCTATTTTTGCATATGAAGTTGTATCTATGATTTCTGCCATCCACAAGATGTGACACTTGTTTAAGAGGTTGTTTTATGTTTTGCAAGTGCAAGTATGCTTCAGTTGATTGGTTTTTACGAAACCTAATTTGGTTTTACTTTAGTTCAATGATTGGTTCATCCCCCGATTAACTAGGACTCGGTTTAACACTAGTTTGTGTGCATTGTTAGATGCTAAGATGGTTGTGATGTATATGTACATTCTAATGCGTGGTGATGTTTAAAAAAAATCTAAGACTGGCGAACAAATATAGGATTATTGGAGAAGCATCTAAGCGGAAATGTGTGCAGGATGTCTGTTTCAGATTGTTAGCCCTGGCTGGGCCCCAGGAACGGTGGAATGTCCCGGTGGAATTGCTTGGGAGGTTGTTGGCCTGCCTGGGGTCCCTGGGGCCAGCCCAGCCCAGGGATAACAATCTGCAACAATGTCAAACAAAATTGTGGGCAAGGAGACATAAGATGTTAGCATACAAGATCTCCTAGATGCAGAGTTAGCACAATGCATTCATTGGGGATGTAGTAGCGGCAAAGACCCAAGTTAGTATGGTAGTTGTGTGGCTCAGGAAGTCTATGGACTCGTGTGGTTACACAGGTTGTTGATAAATATGAAGAGGTGGAGAGGTCCATAATCAAGGCGTGCCTTCATGGAATTCTATGTCATACTGATTGTTGCGGGTGGTCAGTTGAGTTCTGTTGTGTCAAATGTTGTGAATGTATGATCGCCTCACTTGCGAGCAATGGCAAATAGGAGGTGAGTGATGGCCTATTGGAAGCGACAATGTGTCTAAAATGAAGACATGGAGATTGCTCAAATGGGGCTGATGGAGTAAAGTGTGTATGGAATTCGTCGGAAAAATATGACCTTCTCTATCGAAGTTATGATATCAAAAAGAGATGAAACAAAAAAAAAGTAGAAGAAAAAAATAGAAAGAGAAGAAAAGTTTTATTTCCATCTTTATCAAATGAGGATATAGTTAGATACAATGTAAGCAAAGAAAATTAGCTCCTATTTAAGTAAATTTTAAATATAGTTTATGTAGTAAAACGTGAAACTTGTATGTAATTTCTCTAGTCTCAAATACAAAGTATGAGTACATATTTATAGGAGAGAAAAAGAGAGAGAGGAAAGTCCTATACATGATGTGGGACTAAAGAGAGGAGAGAAAATAATAATAAAAATACAAAGGAATGGGCCATTGGGCCTTTGTTATATTGGTTTTTCCAACACTCCCCCGCAAGCTGGACCGTACAAGTCATATGCACCCAGCTTGGATAGACACTGATAAAATAAGGTACTCGATAAAGCCTTTGTTAGAATATCAACAACTTGATCAGTGCCCAAAACATTCTTTAAGTCTAGTTTATTCATTTGCACTTTCTCCCGAATAAAATGACAGTCTACTTCGACATGTTTCGTGCGTTCGTGGAAGACCGGATTCTTTGCTATGTGTATGGCCGCTTGACTGTCACAAAATAGAACAACAGAAGAGGGAAGTTTCACCCCCAGATCAGCAAGGAGGCTTTCAAGCCATGTGAGTTCTGAGACAACTAATGCTATCAATCGGTATTCTGCTTCCGCTGAGGATCGAGCAACCACTGCTTGTTTCTTACTTTTCCATGTGATGAGATGATCTCCAAAATATGTACAAAAACCACTGGTTGACCGCCCATCGTCCAAGGAGCCAGCATAATCGGCATCTGAATATGCAACCAATGTTGAAATAGAGGTGGAGGTTTTGTAAACCAGTACTTGACCCGGAGCTGCTTTAAGGTATCGAAGAATACGTTCAACTGCTTGAAGATGAGAGAATCGGGGAGCATGCATGAACCGACTGACAACCCCAACAACGAACGATATATCTGGCCCTGTGACCGTTAGGTAGATCAATTTTCCCACAAGGCGTCGATAGTATTTCGAGTTTTGGAGAAGCAGATCAGCATCAGAGGCATGAGCACATAGCTTGTGATTTGCATCCATTGGAGTAATTGTCGGCTTGCATCCAGACTGGCCAGCGTCTTTGAGGGGGTCAAGACAATACTTCCGTTGGGAGAGGACAAGTCCATCCGGACGTCTTGCGACCTCAAGATCGAGGAAGTAGTGAAGATGTCCTGAGTCTTTTGTCTGAAACACGGTGCTAAGGTGTTGTTTAACCGCTTGAATCCCCTTCAAGTCATTCCCAGTAAGTAGGATGTCATCAACATAAACTAACAGAAGAACAGTTCTTGTTTCCCGGTGTCGAGTGAATAAGGAGAAGTCTGCTGATCTCCAAGTGAAGCCCATGTCCCGAATAACATTACTGAACTTGTCAAACCACGCCCAAGGGGATTGTTTGAGACCATAGATGGATTTCTTCAAAAGACACACACGAGACTCCCTCGTGGTCTCAAACCCGGGAGGTTGGTGCATGTAGACGGTTTCCTGAAGATCGTCATTCAGGAACGCATTCTTGATATCCAGCTGATGAAGGAGCCAGTGGCGATGGACGACCACTGAGAGAAGAATGCGAATGGTGTTGAGCTTGACCACCGAAGAGAAGGTTTCCTCATAGTCGAGACCCTGTTGTTGAGTGAATCCACGAGCCACCAGGCGGGCCTTCAAACGGTCAATGGTGCCATCAGGAGCGTGTTTGATGACGAAAACCCACTTACACCCAACGGGTGTCTGACCGGAAGGTAAAGGAACGAGGACCCAGGTTTGGTTAGTCTAAAGGGCCGTCATTTCTTCTTCCATAGCGGCTCGCCAGCCGGGATGTTGAAGAGCCTCCTGCACAAAATTAGACACAGAAATAGAAGATAATGATGTGGCAAAGTGACGAAGTGGCGGGGAGATGCGATGAAGAGAGACATAACTCGCCACGGGATGAGCGGTGGAGACTGGAGCCGGAGCAGCAGGCCGCAGAGCGTCAGAGATTGAAGCCGACTGTAGTGGGACAACGAGACGAGAAGAGCGGCGAGAATAGACCTGGATGACAGGCGGCTTGGGAAGAGTTGGAGGCTGGGCAGGAGGGAGAGATGGTGGAGAAAGGCGCACGACGGGCTCAGAAACATTTAAGACCGGGCGCACGACGTGCTCAGGAAAAGGTGCTAGATCCGGAGCAGAGAAGAAAGGAAGATCCTCCCGGAAGGTGACATCAGCAGGAATAGTGACCTTGCACCAATGGGCGAATAGCACACGTAGCCCTTTTGAGTGCGCGAATAGCCCACAAAGACGTATTTGGCCGCACGAAGATCCAACTTGTCCGTAGACGGGCCTAGGGTGGGAACGTAGCACGTACATCCAAAGATGCGAGGAGTAAGAGAAGGCCGAAGTGGAGGGAAATAGGACCTGAACGGAGTAACATTGTGGAGGACAGAGGACGAGAGACGATTGATGAGAAAACATGTCGTGGAAAGCACAAAGTGCCAATAGGGTTTAGGAACCCGCATTTGAAGCATAAGAGAGCGAGTCACATCAAGGAGATGACGATTTTTACGCTCCGCTACACCGTTCTGCTGAGGGCTATAAGCACAAGACGTTTGGTGAATGACCCCAAACTCAGAGCAGAGAGTCGCGAAATCATGGCCAGTGTACTCACGCGTCTTATCAGTGCGAAGAATTTTGATGGGCACGGAGAATTGAGTTCGAGTCTCAAGCAAGAAGGACCGGAATACGCGGGGAAGCTCGAAACGATCACGAAGGAGATACAAGCATGTCATGCGGGAATAATCATTTATAAAGGTAAGAAAATAACGGTAGCCAAAAATACTAGGAATCTTGTACGGACCCCAGATATCGGAGTGTACCAAAACAAAAGGAGCAGAGCTCCGAGTACAATGAGATGGAAAAGATGAACGAGGCTGTTTGCCAAAAATATATGTTTCACACTGAAAGACAAGAAGAGAGATATCGAGGAGTGCCTCCTCTCTGTCCGGGGTTCTTGCTCTTCTGGGTTGTTCGCGCGGCCTTCTTCTGTTCGTTGGTCTTCTCTCCTAGCCGTTGCTTGTCTCCATGGATTCTTCTTCTGACTCTCGGGGACGAGGCCGGGGTGGCCGACTGCGACCTAAGTGTTCCTTCTGTGGCAAGGACGGGCACCTTGAAACTACATGCTAATCGGCGGATAGAAAACAGCTAAACGGCACCGAGTAGTACCGGTATAGGCGGACAAAGAGGAGGAGCCCGCCGAGCCGACGGGAAGGAGACCACCCATGGTAGACGGTTAAGAAAATAGAGGCCGCCCAAGGAGGACCTGTTCGTCTGATACCATGTAGTAAAACGTGAACCTTGTATGTAGTTTCTCTAGTCTCAAATACAACGTATGAGTACATATTTATAGGAGAGAGAAAGAGAGAGAGGAAAGTCTTATACATGATGTAAGATTAAAGAGAGAAGAGAAAATAATAATAAAAATACAAAGGAATGAGTGATTGAGCCTTTGTTATATGGGCTTTTCCGACAGTTTACATAGAAAAAGTTAATATCTTAAATACTGCATGTTTGATGTCTTGCCTATCACAGTGCCTCTTATAAAATATGCGGATTATATGTGATTATATACATATGATAAGCCTAATGATTTCTGCTCACTAGTTACTTGTTCGTTATTCTCGTAATTTTGTTTGCAAAATACAAAATTAAACAAAAAATGCAAGGATAAAGACAATCTTTTAAATAAAAAAAAAACAAATAAATTAAACTCATTTATAAAAAATTGAAAAAGTTGTAATAAAGAAGGGGTAAAATTGGTAAGATGAATGTTTCACCAAAGGTTCCCCCTAGTCTTATATTTTAAAAACTACATGATACATTAGATCAAATAAATAAAAATTAAGGGGCTCAGATTCATTTGATGGTTATATTTCAGGACCATGATCACTTCAATTTTTTATTTTTAATTTAATATTGATAATGATGACTATGTTCTGAAACACAGCTAAACGATGGAAAAGTAATTTATGGTCTTATATTCTAGTTACACTACTTGCAGACAGGCATGTGAGATTGCAGAACTGGTTTCGTGTTAAAATCCTTTGTTGTCATTCTATTTATACTTTGTTAAGTATTGTATCTACTGTTATGAGCTTGTTTTGTCGGTATCGTTGGAAGGTCGAGGCTACAAGGGCAGCCCTAGAATGGTGGAGGAAAAGGGAAAGTTAGAAGAAAAAGCTTGGAGAAGAAGATGAGAAGGAAATCCCTAGAGATGAGAAGAGGGTTAGAGAGAGAGGGAGAGGAATTTTAAAGAGATAAAAAAGTTCATATTTCATTGCTTACCTTGCTACATGACACTAAGGGGCTAATTATAGGACCCTGGGTGGCAAACTCGTAATTACATAAAACACATAAAATATTAAAAACACTTAAACATTATAATGACTCTAATAACGACGACTATGACTCACTACAACAGAGCTCGATACATTGACTCGACTCAACATATATATGAAAATAATAATAATATGATAAGATAATTGACGGAGAATCATAACACTTCATCTGTCCTTCAATTTGAGATTGTCCTCAAGCTCAAACTCTTGTAGGATGTTCGGTTCCTCTGGCTCCTTGATCTCGCGCCAAAATAGTGTCTTGTAGCATGTCGCGGTTGAATTGGCAGTGAGGTGTAATGGCGGCGACGTCGAACGGACGACCGGCTGAAGCATTGGGTTTGACTGGTCTGGCGGAGTGACAAGAAGTAGAAATGGCATGATGGCCGAGGGAATAGTGGTCGGTTGAAAGAAGGGGTCCGGCGGGACCGGCGATACGACGACGAACAACGGTCGAAAGGTGGCCGGAGAAATTATGGTCGGCGGAAGGAACAAGTCCGGAGGGGACGGCGGTGCAGTGCGAGGCAGCAATGACAATGCAGCCGAAGTGGCTGGTAGCGAAGGCAGTAATGTGGTTGGAGGGACCGGCAAGGCAGGGGCCGGTGGGGGAAGACTCGACATAATAGGCAGCGAGGGGGCCGGAGGCGGCGGCGCAGAGACCGGCAAAGCAGGTGCCTGCAGGGCGAAGACTGGAGGTGGTAGTGATGGCGATATCGGTGGATGCGGTGGCACATTCGAAGGCGGTGGTGGAACTGGCCAAGCCGCTATGGAAGGGGTGGCAAGATGCGCTGGCGGGGATGTCGACTGCGCCGAAGGGGATAGAACTGCAAAGTATCCCGATCTCTCCAGTTGGTCAAGCTTGGAGTCGAAGCGAGACATGAGGTCTTGAAATGCGTCGACCACTTCACCAGCATCGAGTGGAGGATGGTCGCTTCTGCGACACTAATATTAATGTTCATCAAATTAATTGATTAATTAATTAATCCAGACGAATTAATTTATTAAACAATTAACCTAGAAATTAGGGAAATTAGGAGAGGGAGACCGTTTGAAATGGCAAAAGGAGTAATTATTTGACGTGGTTGAGAGGCTCGAGGAGAGTAGAGAGGGGGCATGCGTGAGAGAGGGATGGACTTTGTAGAAAAAAAAAAGTAACGTGTAGGGTACAAAATGGTGGTCTGCTCGAGGACTGAAAAAGGCGAGGGTGACTGATGCAGCTCGAGGAGATGATTGGCTACACGGCTAGGACAGGCGGGGCTCGATAAGTGCGGAGGCTGATGCACGCGTCGAAGGCTTCGATGGACGGAGCAGAGGAATGGAATCAGAGAAGACGACGCTACGGTCCCGTGGGAAGAGGAACAACGGGTGGGAGGGCTCGACGTCAAGTAATCAGGAAACACCATCGATGATGATGGAGAAGGACTTGGGCGCAGGGAGAGCGGCAGGGATTGACAGGAGATGATCATCGGGAGAGAACGCTCAGAGATGTGGAGTGCGGTTTGGGCGATGGTTGTCGAAGGAGCAGAGAGGTGTGAGTGGAGGTAGCTGTCATCGAACAGAGCGGGGAGGCAGTTGTCGTTGAATAGAGCGGTGAGGTAGCTGTCGTCGAATTGAGGGAGAAACAGTGGTTGCTGGCTTCATAGAAGAAGAAATGGCGGCTAGTGTCGTAGGGCAGCTAAGTGTCAAGCGGCGGAAACGGCGAGCGGCGAAAGGGTCGAGCCGAGGAAGGATGACTCTGATACCAAGATGTTATGAGCTTGTTTTGTTGGTATCGTTGGAAGGTCGAGGCTACAAGGACAGCCCTAGAATGGTGGTTGCTTGCCTTGCTACATGACACTAAGGGCCTAATTACATAAGACACAAAATATTAAAAACACAAATGTTACAATGACTCTAATAACGACGATTTTGACTTAATAATAATAATATAATAAGATAACTGACGGAGGACCATAACATCTACATTTTAGAATTTATTTTCTAGTAATTCTACATGCAGACGTGTAGTTTTTTGTGCTTGTCTTGATTTTTGGTTCTCTCAGTCTCGTGCTTTCTTGGGCATTTAAGTTTCTGGGTACTACCTGAACTCTTACAACTGGAATTAGAACTTTTTTCCTTTTTCTTAAATTACAAAAGGTCAAATCAAGTGGATCTTGATGCTGAAAAGTTTATGAAAGAATTGGAATCAGTTCTTGGACCTGCACTGCTTGAAGGGAACTCATCTGATGCTGATTTTGAAGAACTCGGCTCATCTTCAGATATGGATTTTGGTATGTCAGCATTATGTTTATATTTATCTGTATATCCACTTGATTTAGATCTTTTTATTTGGGCCTGTTACAATATGTTGTTTCTAAAGTTATTATAAAAAATATATAGTTGTTTGAACCCAATTATTTTTTTTTGCGAAAAAAATAGTGAACTTATTGGGCAACAAAAAATGGAAAACTGTATTGATACGGCCCACCACCACTCCGCAGAGGGCGCCCCACATGGACCGGGGGCGGGTCCCCATCGGCCCAGTGGGTGTTGTAGCAGGGCCACGACCCATACACCCCCAACCTGTGTCCGCCCTGTTCTCAGATGGTAGGTTGTTGATGGTGTGGCTCGAACCCGCAACATCCTTGCTAAGAACCCCTCCTATCGAGACTTAGCACCAACTGAGCCGCAGAGGGGTTCTTAGCACCGACTGAGCCGCGAAGGGGTTCTTAGCAAGGATGTTGCGGGTACGAGCCCCGCCATCAACAACCTACAGTCTAAGAACAAGGCGGAGACGGGTCGGGGTGTATGGGTCGCGACCCTGGTACGACACCCACTGAGCCGATGGGGACCCTGCCCCCGGTCCATGTGGGGTGCCCTCTGCGGTGGGGTGGTGGGCCGTATCATTATTGATTGATCAGGACTTCATTATCTTAATAAAGTATATTTAAGTTTTATTTTGTACAAACATGTTAATCTAGTCCTATTTGAGCAACTGAGAAGTCTAAATCTACCATCATAATCTCTCTTTAATTCGTAATTTCTTAGCTTAAGTACTATTTTGTTTAAACTTGATGTTAGCTTCATTAAATGTTAATGAACATTTTAATTGTCCTAAACCCTAAAGAGGGCTAGCTATAAAACACTTGTAGAAATGATGAAAACTTGACAAAGTATAAAATTGTCAAGAAAGAAGCTAAAAAAGCAGTAAGTGAAGTAAAAAATCAAACTTATGAAAATTTTTACGAACGACTTGATATCAAAAATCGAGAGCGTGATATATAAAATTGCTCGAGAAGAGAGAGCAAGACAAGATATTTAAGCTAAGTTAAATGCATAAATGATGAAACAGATACGTTTTTTACAGATGAAATGACTATTAAGGACCGATGAAAAAGATATTTTTATCAACTCTACGATAAAGAAAAATACAATGAACTGAGCTTGAAAAAATTAAGTAAATCAGAGTAATATAGAAATATAACCTTTTATCGCAAAATTCAAGCATCAGAGATAAGTGATGTTCCGAATGAGATGAAAATGGAAAAACTGTTGGGCCAGATGTTATACCAATCAAAGTATGAAAATGCCTATGGAATGAAGAATTTTTATAGCTTACATGTTTCTTCAATAAGATATTGATGATAAAGAGGATGTCAGATCAATAGAGAGAAAGTATTTTGGTACATTTATATATAAACAAATGCGATATACAAAATTGTGTTAATTACAAAGGAATTAAATTAATGAGTCATACTATGAAACTATGAGAACGAGTGATAGAGAGAAGAGTAAGACGAGCGACTAGTATCTCGGAGAATTAATTTGGATTTATGTCGGGGTGGTTGACTATGACTCTATTTGTTTGGGTGTTTCGTAGCTCCGTTTTGGGCAAACGCCACCGGAAGGAGGGTAAACAAATGAACCTCTGACAGCGTTTGCTCCGTTTCCACCCACCCGCCTTGAGAAACGTCCCAAAAAACTCTGTTTGGAGCAGCCACCTCCCCCCTGCGGTTCGAACTCTCTGTTTCCACCCGTCGGATCGACCCGCCACCGCCGAACCAAATGGAGCCTATGAAACCTATACACCTCTTGAGGAGACTCATTGACAAATATCGTGATTTTTTTTGCATATGTTGTTTATCGATCTTGAGAAGGCTTATGATAGGGTTCCAAAAGAGGTCTTATGGAGACTCTTAGAAAAGAAAGGTATAAATGTATCATACATTGACTTAATCAAAGATATGCATACAAACTCAATGACGAGGATGAGGACATCTGGAGGAGGAATTCTCTATCACCGTTGACTTACATCAAGGATCATCTTTAAGCACTTATCTCTTTACCTTTGTTTATTGTTAGAAAAGCCTAATTAAGGGCCCATCTAGGGGCCAATTTTTCTCTCTTCTCTCTCTTTGTATTAGTCTCACATCTTGAATTGAGATTTCTCTTCTTCCTTTTTTCCTATATAAATGTATTCACACTTGTAATTTCAGATTCAAAAAGTATATACAAGGTTTGAGGCCTCTTTACATGGTATCAGTGCGACCGGTCTTCTCCTTGGGTATACCCGGTCTCTATTTTCTAACCGCCCGGAGTGGTCTCCGCGGTCTCTGCTTTCTAACCGCCCCGAGCTCCCCTCTGGCGGTCTCACGTTCTACTCGTGGCCTATCTGCGGTTTCTCGCTCCCTACCTGCATCTCGATACGTGACTCCACCCTCCTCACCTCCTCCTCTCCTTTTATAGTCTTCCCCTCTCGCCACCGTGGGCCCCGGTTTGCTTCTGCTCGCTACGGCTTGTGCGGCCTGCCCTCCTAAACCGCGGCCTTCCTTGTCGTGGTGTCCTTTTTTTCCCGCCCGGGTTATTTTCTCAAACCGCGGCTTGCTAGTCGCGCGGTCTTCCCTTGTGATCGTCGCGGCCTTTTTCCTCTCTTCTGCGGACTCCGCATTTTGGTCGCGGGCTCTGACCGCTGGCGTGTTGACACCGAGACCGTGCGGTTTTCGGGTTGTCTCCCTTAACCGTTGCGGTCTATCTACCCGCTGCGGTCTCCGCTCTTGGTCGCGGCCTCCTGCCGCCGGTGTGGTGTCACCGAGACCGTGCAACCTCTCTTACGTTTCGCTTCTTCTAGGTCTGCTTACGGGTTCCTTCTTCTTGAGCGACCTCCTAGTCGCGCGCGACTTGTTCTTACTGTTGCGGTTTTCCTCCTTTCCCGCTGATCTTGCTCGCTGTGGTCTGTCTCTTCTCTTCGCTGCCGGCTTCTTCCCTTCTTTCTTCTTAGCCACATTCTGGTCGTGACTTTCCTTGTCGCTGGTGTGCCCACCGAGACCGTGCGACTTCTTCCTCTGCCCGGCTTCCTTCTTTAACCTCCCGACCTATTTCTCTGCTTAGCCACCCGACTTCTCCTGCTAGCCGCTCGACCTCTTTCTCTTCTTAGCCGCCCGACTTCCTTCTCTAGCCGCCCGACCTCTTTCTCTGCTTAGCAGTTCGACTTCTCTTGTAAGCCACCCGACCTCTTTTGCTCGCCGCATGACTTCTGATGCCTCTGCCGCTACCACTGCTCCGCCAGCCAGTGCACCTATTGCGGTTCCCGAACTTCGGGATGAGCTACGGATTACTGCCATTTCTCTTACCGGGAAACGAAATTTCGTCGAATGAGTTCACTCTGTTCGCCGTGTCCCGCACACAAAGGGTCTTCTTCACCACTTGACCCGAGCTACCCTTGATGCTCCCTCCGATGACTGGCTTCGCGATGATGGTTGGGTCCAGTCCTGGCTCCTCAACTCTAAGGACACCGAGCCCGACAATGCATCATGACACGGCCAAATCCATATGGGAGGAGCTCCACTCTTTTTACTCGAGGCACAACAGTCTTCAACACTTGTATGATATTCTCTCCGAACTTCAGAACCTTGCTCCTGGTGCTCCCGGCGACATGATCTCTTTCGTTGCCCAGGCCAAGACCCTGGCCGAGGCTTGGATTCAACATCAGCCTCCAACTAGTGATCTAGCTACTCAACGGGCCCAGAAAGAGGCTGTCACCATCGCGATGATGATGTCCCGTGTTCCTCCCCACCTGCATAGTGTTCGGGCCCAGATCCTCTCTTCCACGACGACTCCTTCGTTGTCTGATGTTTGCTTAATGCTGCTTAAAGTTACGCCTCCTACTGAGGCTCCTCCCGGATTTGCACCGACTCTTCTTCAACAGCCTCTCCTTCCGACCCCTCCTCCTGCTCGTGGATCTTCCACCCGAGGAGGCCGACCTCCGTCTCGGGGACGAGGACGTGGTGGTCGTTCTTCTATGAAATGCAGATACTGCGGCCGGGGTGGTCATCTTGAGGCTACTTGTTACCGCAAGCATGGTTTACCTCCCCACCTTGCTGCTACTTCCTCTGCTACTCCTGCTCCCACTGGGGCTTCTGCCCAGGATCCGGCGTCCACTACCCGCCAAGATATAGATGAGCTCCACACCCAACTCCAGCAGCTACAGGGTGCCCTCGGCCGCTCCTCCGCTCGATTGCGTCTTTCTCTGCGGAAGGTATAACCTGTCTCTCTTATAGCCCCCGCTGGATCGTCAATTCCGGCGCTACTCACCATATTACCTCCCAGAAGCCCCCCCAGTATCTCCAGACGCCTCATCCTCCGTGTATTACTGTGGCCAATGGTGACACCCTACCGGTCTCTGGCGCCACTACTCTCCAGCTTACTCCGACCCTTTCTCTTTCCTCGGTTCTTCACATTCCGGGGTCTCTTTTCAATTTACTTTCTGTTAGTCGCCTGACGCATGACCTTGATTGTTGCATAACTTTTTCTCCTTCTTCTTTTCTTATGCAGGGTCGCCGCACCCGAAATATCATTGGTAAGGGGCAGCTGTTGAATGGGCTATACATCTTGGATATCCCACCCACTCTTCTCTCCGCCGTCTCCACTGTCGATTGGCATCGCCGCCTTGGGCATGCTCCCCTTCTGATTCTCAAGCGGGCTCTTTCTGATGTTCTTTTATAGGAGTTCTCTTGTGAATCTTGTATCTACGGCAAACAACATCGTTCTTCCTTCCCCCTACCTGTACCAGGAGTAGTACTCCTTTATCTTTAGTTCATTCTGATGTATGGGGTACTTATAAAGTCCCCAGTATCTTTGGATTTTACTATTCTGCCACCTTTATTGATGATTACTTGTGTATTACGTGGTTATATTTACTGCATGATCCTACTAAACTTACCTCTGTGTTTCGAGTTTTTTTAACTGAAATGCGTATGCAGTTTGCCACCCCTCTCAAGGTCATCCGAACTGATAATGCTCGTGAGTATACTGGTCGCACCTTCTCCAATCTCTGCACTGAATTTGGCGTCATCCATCAAATTTTGTGTGCGTATACCCCTCAGCAAAACGGGGTGGCTGAACGGAAGAATCGTCATCTTCTCGATGTTGCTCGATCTCTCATGTTTCAAATGCAGGTTCCGATCAAATATTGGAATTTTGTCGTCTGCACAGCCTGTCATCTCATCAACCGCTTACTCTCGTCTGCTTTTGACTTTGCCTCACATATCCAACTCCTTTATCCTCCCATCAACCCTATTTCTCTCACCCGATACCCCGCGGGTCTTCGGGTGTGTTTGTTATATTCATCTTCTTGGCCTCCTGTCCGACAAAATAGCTCCTCGGGCGGCCAAATTTATGTTTGTTGGCTACTCCCATACTCAAAAGGGATATGTTTGCTACTGTTCTTCAGATGACAAGCTGGTCGTCTCAGCGGATGTCACCTTCTGCGAAGACCAGCCCTTCCACTTACCTTCCCCCACCCCGTCTTCCCCTCCTCTTCCCCGGCCTACCATTCCTATCACGCCCTCTTCTCTGTCATCTCCTTCCTCCTCTCTCCCTGCCCCACCTAAGGTTCCTCCTCCCCTTATCCGTGTCTACACTCGTCGTGGCTCCAAGGATGGTTCCCTGCACCAGCTTCTTGCTCCCGGTGACACCCCGGCAACGACAGATCCAGCTCCCGCCTCTACAGCTCATCCCTTGGCCAACTACATTTCTCTCCATCGGCTGACTCCACCTCTCTACGCATTTGCCACCTCTCTTTCCTATATTTCTATTCCTAACACTGTGCAGGAGGTGCTTCAACATCCGGGGTGGCGGACGGCCATGGACGATGAAATGCGGGCTCTCTGGGCTAACCAAACTTGGGATCTGGTTCCTCTTCCTGCAGGCCATCCCTGTGTTAGCTGCAAGTGAGTTTTTGTTATTAAACATGCGGCGGATGACACCGTTGAGCGTCTCAAGGCCCGCCTCGTGGCCCGGGGTTTTACTCAACAACATGGTCTTGATTATGAGGAAACCTTCTCTCCGGTGGCCAAATTAAGCACGGTCCGCGTTCTTATCTCCTTGGTTGTTCATCGTCATTGGCCTCTTTATCAGCTGGATATTAAGAACGCCTTCCTCAACTGCGATTTGCAGGAGAATGTTTATATGCACCAACCTCTCGGGTTTGAGACCACGAGGGAGTCGGGTCTGTCATCTTCAAAAATCTATTTATGGTCTCAAACAGTCCCCGCGCGCTTGGTTTGAGAAATTCAGCAAGGTTGTCTGCGATATTGGCTTCATTCGGAGCTCGACTGATTTTTCTCTCTTCACCCGACACCGGTCAACCTGAACTGTGATCCTACTTGTCTATGTTGACGATATCCTCATTACTGGCGACGATACTACATGGATACAACATATCAAACAACAGTTAAACTCTGCCTTTCAAACCAAAGATCTTGGCAACCTTCGGTATTTTCTTGGGCTTGAGATTGCACGACGTCCTGATGGTCTTATGTTATCCCAAAGGAAGTATTGTATGGACCTCCTTCATGATGCCAACTATTCTGGATGCAAACCTGTGGATACTCCTTTGGACGTCAATCACACACTCTCGGCCCACAGCTCTGACTCTGACAGGCTGCTTACCAGTCCGGAATACTATAGACGCTTGGTTGGGAAGCTGATCTATCTTACGGTTACTCGACCAGACGTCTCTTTTGCCGTGGGATTCGTGAGTCGTTTTATGCATGCTCCTCGGACATCTCATCTTCAAGCCGTTGAGCATATTCTTCGATATCTCAAGAATGCTCCAGGACAAGGGCTTGTGTACAAGCCATCCACATCTCTATCTCTTGCCGCATACTCTGACGCTGAGTATGCAGGATCCATTGATGATAAGCGTTCCACAAATAGTTTATGTACCTACTTCGCTGGACATCTCATAACCCGGCGTAGCAAGAAACAAACTGTGGTTGCTCGCTCTTCTGCTGAAGCCGAGTACCGGGCTATGGCTGCTGTTGTTTCCGAGTTAACCTGGCTTGAGAGCCTTCTGGGAGACTTGGGCGTTCGTCTCCCATCACCGGCGACCCTATTTTGTGACAGTCAAGCAACAATACATGTTGCCAAGAATCCGGTCTTTCACGAATGCACAAAGCATATTGAAGTTGACTGTCACTTTATCCGGGAAAAGGTACAGTCAAAGAAGATAGATTTGGAGCATGTTCCTGCTACAAGCCAAGTTGCTGACATCCTGATTAAAGCTCTCTCCCGGCCGCTATACTACCAGTTTTTATCCAAGCTTGGTGCCCACGACTTGTACGCTCCAGCTTGCGGGGGAGTGTTAAAAAGCCTAATTAAGGGCCCATCTAGGGGCCCATTTTTCTCTCTTCTCTCTCTCTTTGTATTAGTCCCACATCTTGGATTGGGATTTCTCTTCTTCCTCTTTTTCTATATAAATGTATTCACACTTGTAATTTCAGATTCAAGAAGTATATACAAGGTTTGAGGCCTCTCTTTACATTTATGATGAGCTCACCGGACATATCCAACAAGCATTACCTTGGTGTTTATTGTTTGTCGATGATATTGTTTTGGTCGATGAGACGCGCTAAGGTGTAAACACGAAACTTAAATCTTGGCGAGACACTTTAGAAAATAAGGTTTTTAGGTTGAGCATGACAAAAATGAAGTGTATATGGCTTAAATTTAATAGTGCAAGAAGGACGTATAACTGTCATTAAGTTGGGTGACCAAGATATTTCCCGTAGTGAGTGCTTTAAATATCTGGGATCGATATTTCAAAAAGATAGAGGTGTAGATAAAAATGTGATATATATAGAATCCAAGCAGGTTGGTTGAAGTGAAGAGCCGCGTCTGGGATCTTATGTGATCGTAAAGTACCATTAAAACTTAAAGGCAAGTTTTATCGTACTACAATTAGAACAGCGCTGCTCTATGGTTCTGAGTGTAAGGCAGTGAAGTATGTACATAAGGAAAAAATTGGGAGTTGCAGAGACGAGAATGCTTAGATGAATGTGAGACACACGAGACTAAAATTAGGAATAAATGTATCAGTGATAAGACAAGAGTGGCACCAGTTGTGGAGAAGATGCGAGAAGCTTGATTAAAATGGTTTGGACACGTACAAAGGTGACAATTAGAGGCACATGTTTGGTGTTGTGAGAGTTTAGCTACTAGTCATGTTAAACGAGGGAGGGGTAGACCAAGCTTGTAGATTGCGGACGACATGTCCGACATGTCAGTTTTGAGGGGGAAACGACACGTTATCGCCACATATGACAATTCTGACGTTTTCCAGTATTGCGGCCGACATGTCGGACATGTCGGCCCAATATTGCGGCAAATGTCGGCTAATGTCGTGTAATATCGGCCCAATATTGCGGTTTTTTTGTTAAAAAAATTATAATTTTTTATAAAATGAATTCATCAGAAGGTTCTAGCAAAGATATCTAGTGCTTCTTCCATAGCATGTAGAGATCTATGTTTGGCATTTGGTGAGAAGGTGATTCCAAATGACACCAATCAAATACGATTAAACAATCGTTAGTAGTTTAATTTTCTCTAATGAATTTTAATTTATATTTAATCGGATAAAATAATTAGCATATAATTAATAGATGCAAATATTATGAAACACACACACACACATATATATATATATATACAATCCGACATTTTGAAATGTCCCCAATATATCCCCCGCAACCCGACATCCGACATTTGCAACCTTGGGGTAGACCAAAAAAGACTTGGAATGAAACTATAAGAAATGGTGTATTTTGGAATTAGTGAGATTATGACTAGAGATAGAGCTCAATGGAGATTGGAGACATGATCCATATAGCCCGACCCCACTATGGTTGGCTAAGGCTTGGGTGTTTTTTTTATCTTTGTAATGCAAACAACCTGCAGATGTGTTCTTAAAAATGTGATGAAAACTTATTGTATTTCAAAGAATAAAAAGATAATGAAAACGCGGGTTTTCTTTACTCAAGTACCGTACTTGAAAAACAATGTAAATCTGGGTTTTCTTTATTGAAGTATAGTATTTGAAATAATAATAATAAATTGTAATTTATTTGATTTCAAAGATGGCTTCAATGGTTTATGTGTTGGATAATAACCCTTAATAGTTATGTATGACTGATGATTTTAAAAATGGTTAAATATATTCTGTGCAACAATATTTCATATGTATTACTCTTAGTAAGCCCTTGAGAAGCTTTATAATAATTATTATTCTGGTTAATTCACTACCCTTTACAATACATAATCATTATTCGTGTTGATCTGATTTTAAAGTTTTATTTGACCGTCATTCAAACTGTCTCCAATCCATCTGCTTGAATGCACGAGATGGCCAAGTGCAAAATGTCATGGAATGGGTTTCCAAATTCTTGGCCAAGTGCCGACACTAATGTGTCTTCAAGTGCTCGTGATGCAAGGTGGGCTCAAATAAAATGAATGAAATGCAAATGAGTTTTTTTTTAAAAAAAAATCGAAAAAAAATCCGTAAAATAAAATTTTGCAGTGATTTATTTTATAGGCGGGGCAAATTAACTCAAATTGATTAACAATTTTCTGGCACATAAACAAGTCATGCTAACAGTCGCAGAGAGTGCTATTTACCACAACTTTCACGATTAAGCTATGTAGAACAAAGACAATAAAGAACCAATACACTATGAAATCAAACACCTAAACAACTATGAAATGCTTTCCAGTAATCAATAATGAAGTAAATAAAAATACGGTACAATAATACCTCACGTAGCAAAGAAAATCCGGCAACAGCGATTGGAGGCGGTGTCCGTAGAAGGGGAATGACAACGTCGGGGCTCGTAGCAGAAATTTAAAGGCAAAAAATGCAGCATTAAACAACTTCAACAATCAAATGGGGAAATAGGGCATGGGGGCGGCTCCATGTGTGAGAATGGGGAATGAGCAGAGGAAATGAGGCTGGGAAGGACGGAGGTGGCTCCACGACAAGGATTAGTATGAATGGAGGTTGAGAAGGATAGAAAATAAAACGAGGGTTGTTGCTGGGGAATGTGGGGTTGCCGATCTGTTGAAGAGAAGGCAGAAACGAACATGTCGTGTAGTTAGGAGGGTCAACTGGAGCTGGAGTTGGACGGTTCGATGAGGAGAGGGTATCAGGAGGACTATGGTTGTGATGGGGATTGCTGAGAGTGGGAGATGATAGGGAGGCGAGTGCTGGAAAGGTCTTTGGCGGAACACTGAGTGGTGGAAGGTGAAGCTGGACGGGAAGAGTGCTCGACGGGGTGAAACCACGTAATCGGGGATGGCGTTAGGGCAGGGAAGGGTCATTGCGTTGCGGCGAGGAAGCGGGGGGTGGGGGGACTAGATGTTATGGCGAGAGAGGAGGGAGCTGGAGGGGTTTGATGGGCTTTGCACTGCTGGATATCGAGAAAAGGCTCTCGTCGAGGACTGTAAGGGAGAGAGAAGCGACAATTTGAGAAGATGGGTTTGATGGACTCTACACTGGTGGATATCGAAAAAGGGCTCTTGTCGTGGGGGTATTTTTGCTTAGAAGGGATATTTGACGTTCACGATAGGGGGTTGACTAGACTGGATCGCACAAACGTGGGGAGGAATTGGCTGGGGCTTGCAATTAATGAGTGGAAGTGAATTGACGGGAAATGGAAGTAAAGAAAATAACTGAAGATAGTCGGGACTTCGCACCCCAGGTTTCACGGCGTCCCACCGCGAAGGATTGTCGGTCTGGATTCTCTCACAATACAAACAATAAGTCTAAATTGCAGTACCCGCTCCTATTTATAACAAGAGGGGCGGTTGGGCACCTTGCGTGAACGACTATGATTGGTCGTTACACCCGTGGCCCTAAAACAACAAAAACAAATCCAAAAAAATAAAATAAAATACATGAAAATAATAGCGCAACGAGCCTGACGCGCTCGCGGTCTTGGATCGCCGATCCGATCATCGCCCCCGACGCGAATATACAAAAGTGGGCCCCGCCGACTGGTGACCCTTAGTATGATGACGATCTCCATCAATCCCCCCTCCCCCCGGATTGAAAAACATTCATCTTCGTTAAATGGAATTGATCACACTGACATCGAATATCTGGGCCAAATCTATGAAGCTCCGTCGCGGACATCCAAGTGTCATCACAAATGGGGCTTCCGCCGCCGTCTGCGGTCGAAATGCACTCATGCGCCACAATATCAGTAATGCGCTCAACCCTCACCTCTCGTGCTGGTGAATCCAGAAGAACCGGTGGAATCATAGGTGGTGTGGCCAAGTCTGTAGGTGTTCGTCTAAGGTGGCCAGAGGAAGGGTCTGATTGTAAAGGGGGCGGTGTAGGATGTGGATCAAGGTATGGATCCCTATACTCGAGAGGCTCAAAGTACGGTGTCAAATCTTCAGTATTAAATAAAGGATGAATACCCATATCTCCTGGGAGATCGACCTCATAGGCATTTGCCCCAATTTTCTTTAGAATCATATAAGGGTCCATTTTCTTTGGTTGCAGTTTCTTAGCGACACCTTTTGGGATCCTCTCCATGCGAAGTCGGATCATGACTTGCTCGCCTACCTGAAAATGTTGCTTACGTTTGTGTTCATCTGCCCGTGTTTTATATAATTCATTACTGCTAGCAATTTTTTTCCGGATCATTTCTTGCAGTTCATGTATATGATGAATGAACGACTCGGCGAACTCACTAGGGCGTGACTCTAAGGGGACGGGGGCAAGGTCAACAAGTTTCCTATGTTCATCTCCTGACACTATATGAAATGGACTCATGCCACTAGACATGTTGATGAAACTATTATATGCAAACTCCGCTTTAGGTAACACAGAATCCCAAACCGACGGATGATCACCAACTAGACACCGTAATAAATTCTCTAAACTCCTATTGACAACCTCAGTCTAACCGCCTGTCTGTGGGTGATAAGCAGTAGAAAATTTCTAAGTCGTGTCCATTTTATGTCATAACATTCTCCAAAAGTAGCTCAGAAATTGAACGTCACAACCAGACGCTATGGATTTAGGCAATCAGTGTCACCGAAATTTGTCACTCATGGAAAAGGCCACCACATGAGCCTCATCAGCAGTCTTGTGGTCGGCAATAAAGTGAGTCATCTTCAAAAACTGTTCTACCACTACAAAAATAGAATCGTGTTTTCTCAAAGTGCGAGGAAGATCCAATACAAAATTCATACTATTGTCGACCCATGACTGGTGCGGGACTGGAAGAGGAGTATAAAGTTCAGTATTTTGTTTCGACCCTTTTGCGGCCTGACATGTGTTGCAGTGTCGCACAACACGTGTAAAAATCCCTTTTCAGGGCGGGCCAATATAAGCGATCCTCAACTAAAGCAATGGTCTTATCTCTGCCAAAGTGGCTAGTTGCGCCGCTAGAGTGCATTTCCCAAATAAAGTTGTCCCTGAAGGACGTCCTGAGGATGCAGAGACGAGACCTACGATATAAGTATCCCTCTACAATATCAAACCCATCAGTGGGCTCAGGAGGATCCCTCAAAAATCCCAAATAGATCTCACCAAAGTTAGGGCAGGTGGGGTAGTCACTGGATAAACGATCAAAACTAGTCTTGCTAGCGCTCAGTGTGGAGTAGGGTGATCAGCCAAGAGCATCGACAAAAATTTTTTCTCAACACCGACGCAGTGTTTTTGTGTTTGAGAATATAGTGAAAGTCTTGCAAATATTCAACCCACTTGGCATGCCTATGCCCTAATTTGCGTTGTGAATCAAGGTATTGCAGAGCCTGGTGACCTGAGTATAGAACAAACTCCCGTGAGAGGATATAGTGTCTCCAATACCGAAGCGACTGTATCATAACATAAAATTCCCTATCATAATTTGAGTATTTCTGCCGGGCCTCATTCAGTTTCTCACTAAAGTAAGAAACTGGATGACCTTACTGTCTTAGTACTCCGTCGATCCCAACGCTAGATGTGTCGCAGGCTACCTCAAATACCTTGGAACAATCGGGCAATCTCAACATAGGTGCGGTCATCGGTTTTTCCTTCATCTCATTAAAGGCTCGAATGGCGGCAACTGTCCACTGAAAATCTCCCTTCCAATGGCAGCTCGAGAAGGGGGCCATAATGGTGCTAAAACCTCGGGTGGCTAGTCCATGGAAGTTACAGGCCTCAGTAATGGGGGAGGGAATAGGTCACTCACGAATAAATCAGACCTTGTTTGAGTCCACAGATACGTTGAACGTTGTCACACTGATATGATGGACCCGAGGAAGTGCACAGAATCAGTGTGGAAGGAACACTTCTTCAAGTTCACATATAGCTCAGATGGTCATCAAAAGAGTAGCTATAGATCAAGATATCGTCAATGTAGACTACCAAGAATTTTTCCATGAAGGGCCGAAAGATCTGAGTCGTGACGCACATAAAGGTGTTGGGGGTGTTAGACAGCCTAAATGTCATGGCCAACCATTCATAAGACCATCTTTGGTCTTAAAAGCCATTTTCCACTCATCTCCCTCTCGTACTGTAATCTGGTGGAACCTGCTACGAAGATCGATCTTCGAAAATAACCGGACATCATCCATCGTATCAAGCAAATTGCCCAATCGGGGATGGGAAAACGATACTTAATAATAATCTTGTTGATATCCCTACTGTCAATACACATTCGCCAACTCTCGTCCTTCTTCGGGGTGAGATGGGCAGGAACTCCACAAGGGCTCAGACTCTCTCGAATAAATTGCTTCCTCAGCAACTCATCAACTTGCTTATTGAGCTCAACATGCTCATCCAGATTCATCCGATAATGAGGTAAACTCGGGAGTGAATCCCCTGGTGTCAAATCTATGACATTTGTTGAATGTCTCGTAATGGAGGTAACTCTTCAGGGAGCTCATCAGGGATAAGATCACCATAATGATCCAGAAGTCGTCGGACCTCCAGTGGTGACTCAGGAATCTCCGTAGGGCTCTCAGACGCCATGGTGACTGCCACTACGTAAAAGATACCGGCATTGACACACTCTCTCATGAACTCGTTGTGACGTAGGATGTGCAGCGACATAAACGAGCTCATACTAGTAGAGGGTATGACCTTCCCGAGGACTTCTCCTTGGGTTGGGTCGGTGTCAACGTGATTTTACGACCCTTGTCGTAGAATACATACGTGTTCGAGCGATCAAAACACGTGACACCCCTGTCATATAGCCAGAGCCTCCCTAAAAGAACTTGGGCAACATCCATAGGGATGACATCACACCAAACACGATTCTCAAATGAAGCGAAAGTGATCGTAACTAGGAACCTCTAGGTGACCTGTATAGCCAACAACTCGATAAGGATGTGGATGAGGCTCAAGAGTCATCTGCATCTGCTCCAATACTCGTTGTGCTACAATATTCACATAACTCTCGCTATCCATAGCTAGCTTGCAGGGATCGCCTGCGCTGGGAAAGTATGTATAAAAGATCGTCGTACAACGTCAATCCTCGTCAGTACATGGGGTGTAGAGGAGACGTCGTATAACACTTAACTCTAGGGAGCGCTCAACATCACTCTCCCAACCATCCTCGACGGTGTCAACAACCTCCTCATCAGCAATCTCCTTAGCATCAACATTCGGTTCGCCTTCTTCAACTGACATCTTTCTCGTGGGGCATTGGGCCGCTTCATGGCCCTTACCCGAGCAATGATAGCACTGGATGTTCCCCGACTTGGAAGAATTCTGACGTGAGCTAGTGAGTCGTAGGTACTGCTCATACTCGAGGGTCATCTGATAAACTTGCTCGACCGTCTTTAACCGGTGGGGAATAAGTTGCCTACTTAATTCCGATCTCAGACCAGTACGGAATCGGGCAGCGATGACACTAATCTCCTCTCGCAGATCACTCCTCACTGCTAGCTCATCAAATCGACACATGTACTCCGCTACGGATTGTGTTCCCTGGCACAACACAAAAAGCTGATCTAGGAACTGATCCCGATAAGAGGCGAGCAGGGAAGGGTCGTCGAGGTGTTGCGAGGAAGCGGGGGAGGCCCACTGGAAGTTCTGGCAAGAGAGGAGGGAGCTGGATGGGGTTTGACGGGCTCTGTGCTACTGGATATTGAGAAAGGGCTTCCGTCGAGGACTGTAAGGGAGAGAGAAACGACAGTTTAAGAAGATGGGGATGAATCGTGGGGTGAGCTGTGGTCTGCGGTTAGAAGGAATATCAGACGGTCACGATGGGGGGGGGGGGTACTGGACAAGATCACACAAATGTGGGGAGGAATCGGCTGGGGCTTGCAGTTAATAAGTGGAAGTGGATTGACGGGAAATGGAAATAAAGAAAATAACGGAAGATAGTTTGGATGTCTCACCCCAGGTTTCACGGCGTCGCACCGCGAAGGTTTGCTAGTATGGATTCTCTCACAATACAAGCAATGAGTCTAAATTGAAGTACCCGCCCTATTTATAACAAGAGGCGGCGGTTGGGCACCGTGCGTGAACTTCTATGATTGACATTTATGCCCGAGACCCTATAACGCCAAAAATAAATCCAAAAAATAAAATAAAATACATAAAAATAATAGCGCGATGAGCCTGACGCACTCGCGGTCTCGGATCGCCAATTCGATCATCACCTCCTGCACAAATATACAAAAGTGGGCCCCACCGATTGACGACCCGTAGTCTGATGACGATCTCCATCAAAAAGTAGACATCTTTGATACCCACCAAACTTACAGTTTTTGAGATTCACTGCAAGCTTGATATCTTGAAGAAGCCTTACAAAATGTGCAACTTGTTGTTGATGCTCCTCGTAGACCAAGATGATTCATATAAACTACGACAAATTAATCAAGATTGGTGGTGTAATACCTCGGTCATTATTCCCATGAAAGTGGAGGTTAGAAATTTCGGCCAAAGTTGATTAACATGCTTGCTTTAGGAAGGATCAAGATTTGAGGAAACTAATTCTGGTTTTATTGTTATCCTACTTTGAAACCAAGATACGAGTGATCATTTTTTGCATTGTAAGGCTAATAAGTTCATGATAAGAGGAGGGAATTATATTAACTATGTACAATATACTATAGTTTAACCAGTTACAACTCTGCTTTTGGTGAGTAGATGGCATTGTGTTTTCACGAGTGCAAACATAGCGTACATTACTGGCGTTTAATGTTCAAGCGCGAACATAGTTCACTACCTCTATGTATGTTTGTAGACAATTAGTCGATTGACCGAGTGGTAAGATCATGACTGAAGTGGTCTGATAATTTAGATTTTAGAATAGTTAGGGAGTGAAAGACATGCTCTCATTATTTAAGTAACAAATAAAAATAATGTTTAAAAAGTGCAAGAATATCAATTACTCGTCAAGGAGAATAAATCTGATTTAGGAAAAAAGGCCCATCTTAGTAATAATCTCATACCAAATAAAATCCTACCTAAGAGGAATCCATACATTTCATGGTTATAATATAATGTTTGCTATTTTTGAAAGGGGCGGCCATTTATTCAGAGGAAATGAAACCTTTTTTCATCTCCTCTGTCAACCCGAGCCGATCATCTCAATCCCTTAGTTTCCACAAGGCTCCCACAAGTCATTGTCTTTTCCAACCACGACAGCGCCCGCAACTGCACTGCCGACACCGGTTCCCATCAAGGACTCCCGCTTGGTTCGCCGTCGCCGCACCACTCCATCATCTTCCAAATCTTGTCGGAAATCGCTAGGACCTGACAGATCACTATCGACCTTGCTTCTCCTTCCAGTGGTCTGTTCATTCTAGCAAACTTCCTTTTCGGGCTACAGTTGACTCTGGCATACCTTCCTATGGCCTTCCCATCGATTTCGTTCTATCAATCGTATTCTCACTGATGTCTCGGCGACCGTGACTTCTTGCCGTGAGCTAAGCTTCTTACAAGTTGCAGCCAGTACTGTTGGTAATATCCACCTACCTTCTAGTGCTTCAAAATCTGTTAGGGTATTTTTATTGGTTCTCTTAAATAAGTCTGAGCTCGCCCAAATCTTCTTAATTATTCGCAATTGTTGTTATTTGTCATAAATGTATGCATGTTTTACCTGTGGAATCAGTGGTACGTGTTAGGAATCCATCCACAAACATTAGATTTTCGCTCTTGAAGTTTGGTTGTTAACTTTAAGACATTCATCTTCCCTGATATTGAGAGCATGAGTTAGTTTTCCACTTTTCCTCATCGTCACCACTAAGTTTGAAAGCCAGATTACATCAGAAACACACCACCTCACAATTAACCTCATCAATATAATTATTCATGATTGAAAACTTGAATGGTGCAGTATTGTCCACCTTACAGTCTACCACCTTTAACTACCAGAGTATGAATTTGGATGGTGCATCGTCTCCAACTTGAGTCTTGTGCCAATTCAATCAAGTTATTATCACTAGTTGTGGTTCAGGCTGTAAAATGTTTGACTCTAACTAAAGTGGTTACACAGGTTGCTTGGTGACTAGCTGTTGTTGTTGTCATCCCTAGTACCTTTATAGCCTTCAAAGATAATTGTGAATTTTCTAGTGGAACCTCATAATCTGGATTGATTTTGCATAATCTGCTGTCGTCCTTCTCCTTTGTTTTTGGTTTCAGATGGAGCTTCTAGCACTCTATATTGCATAGGGACAGGCTACGAGATACGATTTTTGTCAGGATCAAGATCTGAGGTGGGATTGTTTCAAGGTTGGATTGGATTGTAAAATTGGATCGAGGATCATAAGATCATTTAACATTCATAAATTAAGACTTAAATATGAAATTAATGCCCGGTCATTTCTTGAACCTAAACCATTTTGTCAAAACTTTTCACCAATGGTCTTTGTACCCGATCCCGATGCAGACATTTAAAAAATATAGAAAAACAGATAATATAATCCCAATGAAATGATCAACCATCAGAGTTAAATAGCATAAAGCCTCGAGCTCGAGATCTATAAGCACTGGAAATTCACAAAATAACAATAAAAATGCTCGAACATAGAGGGTTGGGGCCTTGCACAGTCATCTGACGTACCTGAGGTTCGGTAGTGCTGCTTTCAAGTTCGCCCAATGCGTTCTCTCACGAAGAGAAGCAGGTTGCAAAGGGTAGGGGTTGCATGAAGATATGTAAAGGGGTTAGTCGCACTCGTAAGAAGAGAAGTAGGCTACTGGGGGGTAGGGGCTCGCACAAAGAAAAGCAAAGGGGATGGTCAGTGCTCGCACAAAGAGAAGTTGAGGCTCTGTGCTCGCATAGTCTGACATTTGCATAAAGACGTGGAAGAGAAGAGAATTTGATGTTGCGGCTGGAGCCTTGCAAGGAAATAGGTACTTGGGAAAGGGTTTAATAAGAGGTGTATTCTTTTGTTACGGGAAGGGGTTCCTGTTTTACCGAGCAGATATGATTCTGTTGAATCGGGTTAGGATCGCGATCCAACCGATCTTATTATCTGGATCACAATCCCACACGTAGAGGTGCTATGTTCGATCCTGGGCAAGATCTGAATCGGTTTACAAAATGTGAATCGTAGGATCATGTGATTCTATGATCCAGATCATGATCTTGGAAACCATGGATACGATACGATAAGTATATGAAATTCATGATTAAAAAAACAAGGATAATATATACATTTTTGAAATTTTAATTATTTAAATATAAATGCATAGTTCTTTGAATGTATGAATGTTGTTTTCCTTTTTCAGACATTATATTTCATATATCATATATTAAATGAAAATAGGGTTTATCTGAGTCAACGCTCGCAAAAAGAAAAGTGGTCTACTGGGGGTAGGGGCTCGCACAAAGAGAAGCGGAGGGGTCTACCGAGGCTCGCACATAGAGAAGTGGATGCATTGTAGAGACCCAAATCCTGGGCTCTATTAACTGAATCAAAGATCAGACAACATTTTTGAATAAAAGGGTCACAGTACATCAGAATGCAAAGTAAAAAGAACATACACCAAGTTTTTTATTCCATTTCTTCATTTATTACACGATCATTTACATATACTAGATAGACTTATTACAATAGATACACGTAGGTCCAGTACAACGAGCTCTATGCCAGTCCCGGGCTTCAATTAGTGCTTTTACCAGTTCAACTGCCAAGATCCTGCGTGTTCTGCTTGGAGTTGGTCCTGTTGCCTAAAAAAATGTGTCCACTCTGGATTAGTCATAAAAATTATGACTATGTGAGAACGGTATTTCGTGAAATAGTTATACATGCAAATAAGGCGGATGATACAAATATGCATACAGTACAATAAAATTAATTAGTTGATTATTCTCAATACTAAATCACCCCTTAACTTTAATTACATAAAATGGGAAATGCTCCGGTGATGCAAACTCTAATTGGGTCCCGCTCCCGAAGAGCGTAATTGTAGGCTCACCCCTACTGGTAAATCCATCAGTGGATGCCTCCACAGCATCGGATTCGAAGCTATCACATTTCCCTATGCAGAGTTTTAAACGAATTTTATCTTGGCGTGTAAATAGGATTTTATAATAAAAATAATCCCCTCAGAATAAATATCGCTTAATTGTCTCATCGCCCACTTTATTTACTTAACGATATATCCTTAAGGCGAAACTCATATGCATATGCACAAGTAATTTCGTTAAAAGAGAGTAAATTAAATACTGCAAAATAATTGGATACCCATAATTTCAAAAAATAAAATACTCACCGCAGCAGCTTTACCCTTATTCATATTATCTTGAGACGCCATCCTTCGTTTAATTTCTCGGCTGCGGAAACCACTCTAATAGTATGCATTTTAATTGGGTTGCATCTCTTATAATATTTAAGGGATTTACAAAAAGTCGGAAAGCCACATAATAAACCGGAAAACTCAAAATACTCGAAAATGATCGTAGAAAACAACTTCAGCTCGTATACTTTGCTGGACAACCATAATGGTGCCTCGAAATGGGCTAAAACCAGCCCCCAAATGGACTTCCCGTCCCCTCAAAATTACGTCCAGCAAAGCCAAAAATATTGGGTGAACCACCCCTTGAAAACTTGACGAAAAGTGGCTCAAAATCAGCAAGAAAACAACCATGAAACAACGACTAAACCGCCATGGAAATCAGCATAAAACAGCCCCACAAATTTGTAAAAACAACATTCTTACAGCTGGAGAGGAAGGAAGCAAATTGCTGCACCACGATCGAACTCTCGATGTACAAAAGTGCGGCAAGGTTCTTCCAAGAACTCCAAGGAAGAAGCTGGAGAAGGAGAGGTAAGAGAGAGAAGCTGCAGCGGGTTTAAACCAGTGGCAGATAGGGGTGGAAATAGGCCAGGCCAGGCCAGACCTTATGGAAAACATGCACGACCTACATTAGTCTTTTTGGGCCTAAGTCTGGCCTACTAGCTTGATGTAGGCCAAAATATAGGCCTGGCCTATATTGCAAAACGGGTAGGCCTGGTCTGGCCTGTAGGCCTACTTAGGAAATGAAAATGTTTCTATTTTAATATCATATTAGTAATTAGGTAATTAGAGATATTTAAGTTTATATAATAAATTAATTTTATTTATTATTTAAAAATAATGTAAGCCGGCCTGTAGGCTTACAGGCCAGGCTTTAATAATAAAGGCCCGGGCATGTTTTAAAAATAGGCCCAATTATATGTCTATATTTATGGTAAGTAGGAAATAGGTTAGACCAGGCCAGGCCGATGGCAGGCCAGGCCGCAGGCCAGGCCGCAGGCCCCTGATAGGCCGTCTGGCCTATTTCCACCCCTAGTGGCAGAATAGCTCAAATCAGCAAGGCAGCAACTAAGATAGTAGGGAGCAGCAGTCGGGCAGCAGGAGTGCAGTCGGACAGCAGCCAGCCAGCAGCCAGCCAGCAACCAGATAACAGCAGTTTGGGGCAGCAGAGAAGAGGGAGAGCAATCCGGAAATGGAAGGTGAGGAGAGAATCCATCCACTATTTAAAAAGGAGCATGGGCGGTGAAGAGGCAAGAAGAAGCCAAAAAGCAATTGTTAACTCAACTAGGTGTCACCAAAGGGAACCAAAACAGCCACCAACACACCAAGTGGCAAAGTTAAACCACACCTCATCGTCAAACTGCCAACACACCAGCCAAATGTCACATTGCCAATTCAAACTAAATTAAATCCATCCGGTCAGCCCAAAAAAACTAAGGCAACCCACCTACTAATCCTCAACCCAAAGAAATAATTAGCCCACCTTTAAAGGCAGCTCACAAACCCACTTAAGTTCATAATAAAGAAAAACAACCACTCAAAATGAAAAGGAAAATGTGTGAAAATCTCGAAAAAAATTCGTACTGCTTTTATCATCATCGGGGAAAAATTATTTTGTTTTGCGACTTTTAGGTTGTCACATGCATCGTGCTTGCATAAGTCCGACAGTCGCTCGAAGATGTGAAACAGAAGAGAATTGAATGTTGTGGCTGGAGCCTTGCCTGGAAATAAGTACATGGAAATGTGTTTAGTAAGAGGTGTATTCTTTTGTTACGGGAAAGGGGCTCCTATTTTACAAAGCAGATATGAATCTGTTGAATCCGATCAGGATCGCAACCCTAACAATGTTATTATCATTTGCATGAGTCTGTTGAGTCAGCTGTTCATCATTTGCTTGTGTTCGTTGAGTCATTTGTTCATTGTTTTCATGTGTTTTATGTGTCGGTTCGACGGATGATCAATACTGGTAATAAATCTTATAAATCACGTACAATTGTTCATTGACAAGAGCGGGTATTTCATGAAAGCGGGCTGATGATGGTGAAAATCTGCGTTGTGAGGCTCCTTGGGAGGCCTATTCAAAGTTTGAGAGTTAGGCGAATGGATCCCTACACAATCATGAGAAGGATCGAGACAAATATCTATGATCTTGATATCTCTACGAACATGAGTATCTGTCTCATTTAATGTTGAGGATTTGACGTCATACTACAAACCTCATGGGCATGTGGACCCACTTCATGGAGATCCTCTTGAGTCTACACTTCCACATCCTTCTGAGCCTACACCTCCATATTCTCAGTCCTGCACTCAGTCCACTTCTGAACCCCACCTACCTTTGGGTTAGTCACTATGACTTCACAATCTGCACTTGTGATTGCACCAGTACCACCATCACGCCTTTTGACTTTTGAGAGCATTACTGATATCGTGGTCTACGAGTGTAGCCACGCCTGACGGATAGACATCGGAGTACCATTGGAGCGGATGTCTGGTGGACAGAGACAGGAGTACCCATTGGCGAGGATGATCCGTCGTCGACGATACTTGGACAACCTTTGATGGGCCTCATCAAATCGTACCTGGCACACACCGAGAGGATTCCGATCTCTATTCATCAGGAGATGAATTCTTTCAAGACCGGGAGAATGATACGAAATGAAGACGCGGACCTGCATCGGAGGATGAGTTTTGGGCCCGTTCGGGGCTAATTAGCTACCTTCCATGTATGGAATCTCTAGATCGACAATCCGACATCATGTATGTGTCCGACTCCTCGTTTTCCTATGATTTCATATATTACTTTGTTGTTTTTAGTTATATTTATTGTAATCGGGCTCTCCGTATCCACGACCAATCATAGCTTTTGATGTCGGGTGCCCTAATTATGTCGTATTATAAGTAAGAGACATGAGGGCTGCTTGGACACTATTGCAGAATTTGGATATTAGAAATCCCGGATTCCGGCGATTCCTCTACGGTGTCGACTCCGTGGAGTCCTAGGTGATGACTCCTATGTGTTTTTTTCTCCCCAAGGTATTACCCAACCCTAGCCTTCATGTCCAACCATCCCTTTCCCTAGCCCCCCTCCTTTTCCCCCCAAAACTGCTGTCCACCATGCTGTCCAGCCAGTCGGCCCAGATCCAGCCCCCTGCTGTCCATCCAGTCGGCCTAGATCCAGCCCCCCAACAGCCACCTCCGTCTCCTCCTTGCTACCATGTTGCCACCGCCCGTCCAGCATACTCGCCCGACCTCCCCAATTCCACTGCCGCCCCTCCCATGAATCCCCCACAAGCCGCCAGCCCAGATCTGCCCACTACAGCCCCGAGCCCACTCCAGACAGCTAGGTCCTACCATTCCAACCCCTAATTCCCTTCCGAATCGTCTCAACCGCACCGTGCTTCACCGGATCTCCACACCTCGGGCAGCCCTCATATTTTTGTGAGTTTTATTGTGTTATGAATTCGTGTTTTCATCATTAAAATATTGTGTTGTGATCTTATATTTGTTTGGATAAATAGCATCATAGAATTTTGTCGTAAATATTTTGTGATTTGCAGAAACCATTTGACACATGCTCTTTCTTTGGCCCTCCACGCGGGGGATAACTAAAGCTTGTCGCCTAATGAAATAATATTGTATTGCTTCAATTATCCAAGTGCGATTTAATTATTTATTGTGTAACTTGATTTCTCCGTAGGATCTTGCATCTTACATACAGTAGTTTATGGTTGTTGAGTTGTTTTTCCGGCACTTCACTTAGGATTGCATGTTAGTCACGCACCCACGTAGCGTACCCTACATCAATATTAAATTTGTGATAGTATCCTCTTGTTGAAAGCGAGCCAAAGTGATGTTATTGACCTTATTGTTGTGCTTGAAAAAAATTGCCTCCATCGTGCATGAATGAGGGGACACCTTGCATGCATCACTAATATTATATATATAGAGAGAGGGAGAGAGGGAGAGAGGGAGAGAGGGAGAGAGAGTGATAGATATAGATACACACAAACACACGAATAAATAATGTGATAGCCAGAAAGTTAAGCATGATGTGATATAGAGAAAGTTAAGAGTGATGTGATATATTAAGGTGATTAGATTGGAAATAGATTTAGGATGATTGGGGCCATTAGGCACATAAAAAGGGTAGAAAATATACATATTAGGCATTGATGAAATTATATTTATGTTTTGATTAAAACACTTGCAAAGGTAGAAAATGCACATACAAGACGGTGACAAAATCACATTTAAGGAGTTGAAAGTAAGCGCACACAAATGCTATATTGTTAGAATACTAGCATTTTCACCGAAACGAGCTATTACCCAATCAACATGCTAATCTATGAATGTTGAACGATGGTTCATGATGATGACCCCAAGTTTTGGCTAGTCTAGTACTGGTGATGACCATCTAGGGACATAATTTTTTATGTAGCAAGCAGTTATACTTATGCCATGTTTTCTTCTTCAGTGCCTACGCGCTCCTTTTTATGTTTTGAAGTTTTTAGTAAAGATCTGACATTTTTCTAACTGCTTTTTGTGATAATCTTGTAGAAGATTCAGAAGATGATGATATTATTGAGGGTGCCGGAAATGATGACACTGAAGATGCTTTTATGCAGTCTTATTCCGATGCTCTAAATGAGGAACTGAGCTCAACGACCCTAAAGCAAAGCTTTATTCGTGCTCCAAGGCCGCCCAACAAGGAAGATGAGGTATCTTTTCTCCGACCTCCCTGACTATATATATATATATATATATATATATATATATATATATAGATAGATAGATAGATATATATATATATATAGTTTTTGTACCAATTTTCTCTGTCTTATATTCCGAAGAAAATGAAATATTGTGTGTATATAAGGAGCAACTAATATCCCATTATTTTCCAAAATGTCTCTAGCAGCGGAAATGCAATTAACTAATATGAGATACTCCGGAAACCGCATTTGGATCTCCTCTTACCAAGAGACTAGTCGTTCGAAAGCGTATATATGTACACCGAGGGTGCACATATGAGTCAATGCAGGAGTGGGCAGTTGAACCAAACTTTTATGGTCTTTGTCCTCTCCCACTTTGATTTTTTTTTGTAATTAGGTGATGTGGGACTGGACCATTAGATAGTTTAATGTCATTTTAGAACCCTATCAAAACCAATTGGTTATAGGCAACGGGGTCCATGATCTATATTAAGCGCATGTGACTACACTAGTGTTTTTATGGGTTCTAAGTTCTCAACATGTCCCCTCATGTATATGATCTTTGCCTCGACTATAATCATTGTGTTCTTCAAAATCAATACATTGCAAGTGTGGGACTATAATCATTGTGTTCTTCAATGTGGAACTAAATTCTCATATGCATGCTCATCTTCAAATTCAGCGATTAATGTTACAATTTACCGGATTCGAGTTCAATAATCTGCGCTCTGCTAATTTTGCTATTTTTTCTCCGTGTAGGGTGGCGCATCTACCTCGTTGAAGCACATGGATGAAGATCTCAGACCAGTTGATGTGGACATGAACCTGGTGCAGAGCTTCCTGGACTCATTTGCATCTCAGAAAGGTCTTCCAGGCCCTGCCTCAAACCTGCTTGGAGTCATGGGCTTCAAAGTTCCAGCTGATGAAAACAAGGGCTGAACTCCTTCATCTTTCTTGTGATCACTTGATATCACTTGATAAAAAGGTATGCACTTACATTTAACTCCTCTCTAAGCTCTGTTTGGTACAATGTTTTTGCTCCGGTGAGTTTGGACAAAAACTCCACCGTCATATAATATATGTTTGGCATGACAACGGTTCTGACCATCACCAAAAAAGAGAACTAGTTTTGAACATAAAAGTGGATAAAGTTCCTTAGGTGAGGTCGGGCGTTCACGAACGGCGGTTCATAAGCATAATGTTCACGACTGTCACCGCCCCGCCAAACGGAACCTAAATTTGCAAAATTACAGGTTGCACCTGTATATCGTGTTAAATTGCAAAAATCTATCATGTAAACTACATTTCATAACTTCATACACAAGAATACCCCCTGGTTTCTCCGAGATCTTGTTGGAAGTGTTCCGGCTGAGAAAAATCTCTAAGTTTATGGAGTGTCGATAAAAATGCTCATGCTGAAGTGAAGCCTTGGCGTGCGCGCGGCTTGCTTGCGCGCAGGCTGCGCTCGCTGGCACGAAGATTTTGATGATAATGAATCGATTGTCGTTGAAAGATAGGATCACTAGTTTAGGAAATTGTTATTAACACCCAATAATTGAATATTTATATCCAGAATAATACAAATTTTAACATTTTTTCCCTAAACCTATCCGATATTTGTACCAAACACAAACTTCGTTTTTGTTTCTCTCAAGCCCTAAACTCCGCAGCTGAACCTGTCTCTCCGCTCACAGTCTCTCGCCGGCGGTTCAATAATATCTCGCTGCCCGTGGCGCCCTCCATTCCGTCGCTCCTTTCGCCCATCTCCTCGCCGGCACTTCCTTTCTCCTTCGATGTCTGACGCCCCTTATATTTCACCACATCCCTCCGGCCATTCCTGACTCCCGATGAACACGTGAAAATATTTTTTTTAATATGAGAGAAATACATACATCGGAGAAATAGAAAGCACCCGCATTTGACATGAAACAGTGCAATGATTATTGTCACGAAAACAAGCAAACTGTTCTCTTGTGTATGTTCTAGCATAACAACAGAGTAGGTTAAGTCCAATAACTCACTCCCAAGTCCACGAGTTAGAAGCCGAAGACACATGATATCGGTTGGCGTGGCGGCGATGATGGAGGTTGACGCGGCGGCGGCGATGACGGTTTCGGTACGGCGTCGACAATGGCGGTTACGGTGCATCGTCGACGATGGCGGTTTACAACTACGGCGATGATGAGTCGTCCGAGAAGAGGAAAATTGCTGAATCGCTGCCTCCTCCGCCACTTTCTAACTAGACGGCGCCGCTGGCCGCAGGAGAGGAAAAACGAGCACGACAACTAGGGCACGATCACGCGAAATAGAGGATATGCGGGCTTCGGCATTTTTCACACCCGGGCACGTGCCCAAGTGTGTCCCTTCTTAGGTCCGCCTATGGAGCCAAGTAATGAGAAAACATACAATCTCAGAGTATATGTTCTAACGAAAATAAAAAAAATGTGATGGCAGATAAGCCGATTTTTTTAACCTGGAAAACTCCGGAAATGGATGACAACTCACGTGGTCGGGACTATGCCGACAAAACATCCACTATTTTCTTATGTTGTTAGCGAACTTTGACAGAGAACTCGATGACGACAAGTTGCCTCTCGAAACAATTATTGGGGGATAGAGAGAGAAGCGCTCTGAGGGTAACAGACCACCGCTTGCGGAGCTAAGTATTTCTTCTTATGCAGAGGAGGGCACTGCGGCAGGGGCGGACCCACGTGGAGACACACCCGGGCACGTGCCCGGGTGAAAATTTTCGCGATTTACCGCTAATGTCCGCTCGTCCCGCTCGATTCCTCCATTTCCCCCCTTTTGCTACCAGCAAGACAGCAAGAGTTGTGAATCTTTTTTCCGTGGTTTAGGGCGGAGCTTCTTTTCTATGGTTGAGAGAAGACGAAGCTTCATCTCTGCAAACGGCGTGCTTCTTCTTTTCATTTCCATGGATTGGTTTCCTCCACTTATCTGCTTATTGATTTGGGAAAAGGTATAGTTTTTCTCTCTCTTTGCTATTTCCTACCAGTTTAGACCCAATCTCCTGCTTTTCTCTGTCTTCGTTGAGCATTCTTTTTTGGATCCACATGAATGTTTCTGGATCTTTGCTTATGTGCCATTTTTATTTGGGAGGAAGTAGTTAGAATTTAGAAATGAATGATGTTGATGGTTTCTTTTCTGAATATTGTCTTTAGTGTGCTTAAAGAATGAGGGTTTTTTTAGTGATGTTCCTTTTTCTAGTTGAAATTCTACTCGGTAGGGTTTCAGATTCATGAGAGCCTGACAGCATCTGTTTAACTTTCTCATACTTCGAATAGAAGCAAATAGTGCTAACTTATCAGAACTTGTATTTGTTAAATTTTGCACAGCTTTCATTAAAAGTATTTGGAATTTATCCCGCTTCAATCAAAGATATGATCTCAGCTGCCAATTACCTTCTTTTTTAATTAAATTTCATCCAAATAAGAATTACATTAAACTTCAAAAAATAGATTCTAATGGAACATGGAGCATGATAGCAGCGTGACTTCTCAGCCGCCACCGCCACCGCCACCGCCTCCGATCTCAAGGGCAGACAGGATATATGCCGTCATTGCAGCTATTGCAGATTTGACTGAGACTGAGGTCATACAGGCTATCAATATGCTGAGTGATGACGACAAGAAGGCCGACGTGTTCATGGCTTTACCGATGCCAATTAGGAGGACCTGGCTCCGCTTACATCTACGCGATTGATTAGATTATGTTAAGGACTTTGAGCTTCATGTGCAGACTATTATAATGCTGTAGACTATTTTGAATTTTTTTTAATGTTCGGTTCGTGAACTATTAATTTTAATTCTGTTGAAGTATGATTTTTGTTTAGCAATTTCAATTCAGTTTATAATAAAAATTACAAATTTGAATTCTGTACTTTGAATTCCAGGATACAGCCGAACATCGGAATTGCTAATTCCAATTCCTGTGACAGAATTCCTGCATTCAGCCGAACAGCAGAATTGGAATTGAATTCAATTCCAATTCCTGCGGGAATGGGAATTGAATTCAATTCCAATTCCTGCAGCTCAATTCCTGCGAAACGAACGGACCGTATATGTTATTGTAGCAATTAATTATTGGTTTCTAGTAAGAAAGAATGTCAGGGAGGAGGCCAGGGGAACATGGAGATTGTTTTATAAGATGCATACGATGACTGTCATTTGATTAACATTTTGAGTAGCTACTTTGAACATATCTCTGCATCTTGCTTGGTTTGTTGGCTTTCCACTTTGAACTAGAATATGAAAGATATTATAAGAAATCAAAATTTTTAATTTGGTGCCCGGGTCGAATGAAAATCCTGGGTCCGCCACTGCATTGCGGTCTGCGCATTTTGGAGTCTTTAGTTGCTTCTTGGAGGCTGGAGGGGCGCGCTCTACTTGTATTCTCATTTGCGGCTAGTCCCCTGTTGCGCGCAATGGAGTCTAGAGCGGAGAATTTGTTGTTGACTGGATGAGTTGCTACCGACTGGACAGCGCTATGTCTGTGGATCATGTTTGGTGCAATGAGAAGTGCGCGCAAGGTGGAACGGACGTATGGTGGAATGTGAGGTTTCTCAAAGGAAATCGAAGATCTTCGAATGATCTTCGAAGACGCTCAAAGATCTTCAAAGGATTTTTCTAAGACACAAAGAGGCCTTCAAGGGAGCTTCACGTGCGTAGGAGGAGAAGCGGGAAGGAGGAGATGGATTGAAGGAGGGCGTTGTGGTCCTATTTATAGGTTTTCAGGTTGGTTATGGTGGTTACGTGGCTATCCGCTCACTATAACCGCTTTATGTGTTATTTGCAGACCGATACCTTACATTTTATTATGTGTATTTCAAAGAGATATTCTATACGTGCGACAATTATGAATTTGTTATGTGCACTCCTCCCCCTATAATGGGTACGCGGTGCTTACACGACGATCGAACGGTGGAGATTTGACAGCGACGTCAAGGGCCGAAGGGGGGCGCGACGACGACCGTGTGTTGTCCGGCCGCCCGCTCGGCCTAGCAGCCCCGCGTGCGGAGCGCGAGGATGTGCGTCGGTGGCACGTAAGCGGGGGCCGCCCGCTTGCTCGCCCTCGCGGCGACGGGCGCAGGGCGTGCGGCCTTGCGACAGCGGTCGGGCAAACAACGGTCGGCCGCCCGCTGGGCCTTGCGGTGGTTTGGAGCGGCGGTTTTACCGCGCGCGGTATCCGCACGACGATTGGGACAGTCCCGTCAGGGGGTTAGTGGTGTTGACTTTGGTCAATCCCACTTAACCCCAATGACCCCCACTAAATTAGGTCTGCTCGGCCAATCAAAATGCACGAGCAGGTGGGGACACAGTGCACAGACTTACTGTGCACCGTTGACCCCACAAAATTACAGGATTCTATTGGTGGGGACCTAAAGGACCGTCCGACGAGCGGACGGTATTTTTACTCCTAAATTAGTGGGAAGGGATTCGGGCTATTCACAACTGGGAATCCCTATAAATTAAGGTGTCCCATCAATAAGTATTAAAGAAATGATTTATATACTCGTATAAATTAAAAAGGAATTTGATAAAATATTTTTAAATTAATTCATCCTTTCACGAAGCTATTTCTCTCTTTTCTCATCCTTCACATAACTGCAGTAAAGTATTACGACCACTCCACAAAAAATAATAAATGAGAAAGCAAAAATTCTAAGAAGAAACATCTTCTATGATCCCTTTTTGGCTTCATAAGAGTAGGGGCAGAGTTAGAGGGAGGACTGAGGGACACTGACGTCCCGTTATTTTTCAAAATGGTTAGTGGATTTAAATTTCTCTCGTCGAAACAATGGATTTTAACTACTTATACGTCAAAATTGGTGGTCAAATGAAAGATAAACAACTCCGATAAAAAGAATGCGTTTAAATATTTTTGGGGGAGGAAATTAATGTTTGGACCTCTTGTTAAAATGTCTAAAACCCAATGACACATTCCTATGATGAGCTGCGGACATAAGAAAAAAATATCGTGCATTCGACCCACATGAGCGGAGTCCATCGAGCGCAATCCACTACATTGCTAAATCTAAACCACTATATTGCTATTTCATTTTAAAAAATGTGTGCCCCTCCATGAGCACTTTTTTGGATCCTTCGTAGATTCCGGTGAGTCGCCCGCTTCTTTGAAAAGCCAATCTATTTATTATTATAATAGAGTCAGATATATGGACCTTAATTCATAAAATAAGTCCCCCCAAAGGGCCCAAACTGACCCTAAATTCATAAAATATGTGTGATTTATCAGCCTAATTAAACATATTTATATATTATGCAAAAATTAAAAAGGACAAAAATCATTTCAGTCCCTAAAGTTAAAATGTAATGTCAATTTAGTCCACTTTTATGGCGCTCCATTTTCGTCATTTTGGAGAGCTTTAGACTTCATTTTGAGTGCAATTCAAACCGGGCGAGAAACGGTCCCGAAATGAGAACTATAATTACTATTTTGAAACAACTAAAATTTTTTGAAATAATTTTACATTAACTTTAAACCTCAGAGAATCACATAATCTTTACCCTATTGTAAATATTTTCCATTCACTCCTAATTTTAAGGGCCCCATTAAATTCAAATATCAAAATTCCTACCAATTGTTATTTTTACTAAAATAAATTAAAATAGAAAAACATAAATAAATAAATAATGAATAGAAGAATACAAAAAAAATTATGTTCAATATTTAGTTTGTAACCTTTTTCATTATTAATAAAAAAAGTAAATAAAAAAACATTTAATTTGTAACATAAAATATATATATTTTGTAATTAAATTGAAATAGCAGAAACAATATTAGAAACTAGAAAAAAAAAAGATTTCAAAGTAGTAAATTTGGGTAAAAATGTGATACAAACATAACATATACCTTCCTAATTACCAAATATTCCTAATTTTATTCCTTTAGGAGACCGTTAAAAAATATTCAAAGAATATTTGAAAACCACTATTCCTTAAATACTCCTCCTCCCCAAATTTTCTCCCGCCTTATAAATACACTCCAATTCAAATTTCTGCTAAACCATCTTGCCCCCTCTTTGCTTCCCCCACCCTCATTCAAGCAACCATCCATGGCGAGGAAGAAGGTGACCCTCGCCTATATCCCCAACGACGCCACCCGCCGCGCCACCCTGAAGAAGCGCCGCTGCGGGTTGATGAAGAAGGTCGCCGAATTGTCCGTCCTCTGTGGCGTTCCGGCGTGCGCCGTGGTGTACGCGCCGCAGGACGACAAACCGGAGATTTTTCCGTCGGCGGAGGAAGTTAAACAGATCTTCACGGATCTCGGGAACATGCCGGAGATCGATAAGAACAAGAAGATGGTGAACCAGAAGACGTTTTTGGAGCAAAGGCTGCTCAAACTCAACCAGCAGGTCCGCCGCCTCGACCACGAAAACAGAGAGCTCGCCGGCGCAGTTTGTTTGCGGCGTTGCCTCGCCGGACTCCCGGTCGAAATACACAACAAGGAGGATGCGGAGGCGCTGCTAGAGATGCTCGACCGGAGATCGAAGGCGGTGCAGACGCGGCTGCACCAGCTTGGCGCGCCGCCGATTGCTTTGGGGTTACCGACGCCGCCTCTGCTTGCGATGCCGGTGGCAGAGAGGTCTGGATTTGACGCGCCCGCGATTGAGGCGATGCAGCGGTGTAATTGGATCGGGTGCGGCGGGGAGATGGCTTCCGGCATGATGAATTACGGCCAACAGATGGTCGGCGGCAGCGGATGTGGTGATTCCGCCGGAGATGACGATGTGCTGTCGTTATTTCTGGAACAAGAATTTATCACATGTCCGTTAAATTAAATGAATTTGCTAGTCTTTTATTTTTGTTATTATGAAGAGTATTAATTACTCTTATTTAATTTTAATGATAATGTAAGAGAAAATAAAAATAAATGATTGATGATATCATTTTTTTTTTATTTATTTTGTGAATTTTTTGATAACATTTTTAAAAAAGAATGTTCAAAAGAAAGATCTTAAATTATATTTTCAAATTTGTATGGTAAATTTCAAATTGAGAATTTAGTTATTTTTAAAATATCTCTCGAATTCATTGTCAATTAAATTATTTTTATTAATTTGAAAATATCCTTTGTATAGGCATTTTTATTTAATTTGTACGATATTTTCTGATATTTTTTTTTAAAAAAA